>CM044105.1:14013142-14091659 GCA_024174645.1 Lemna minuta
TAACATCCATATATTTGGAAATGATTAATGCCTTTAGTTGCATTAATAATCATGCAATTTCATGAATAAATAGCATGTTATCTAGTCCTTTGACCTTAGACACCAAAGATATCTTTGGGATGGATGATCATGTTTTTGACTATGACTTACGAATCCTAGCCATTAAATCTCCAAAATGTCATAGATTGGATATGACGTGAAGTCCCTCAAAGGTGATTGAGTGGTAAAGATGTGATCATCTATCCTCAGTGTATGAGGAAAAATGACTCAAGGAATGAGATACAGCTTAAATCTTTGGCCAAGGTAATGGAAATCTTGGAGAGGTTCTTCTTGATGATTTCCTAGTTGCCTTAGTATTAAAACTGAGTGACCGATTAGAGTTTTGATAATTAACCATACCTTAAGTCATTCACTGAGTCTCGCGCGCATGAAGGATTATGCGTACTGAGAGCCAATGATGATAGAGTTCCATGCAAGAGTTCTAATATACTCCATATCTCTAGAGGCACATGGTGTAGCTTGGTACCCTCTCAGGTCTAGTGACTCAACTTTGTCAATTGAGTTAAAAATCAATTCTTAGTCAATTAATCTATATGTTGATATAGTTATTATATAAGGAAGACTAATAAGTGTTATTGGGTTGATAGAGTCATTAACTGGTGAGATATATAAACTTAGAGGGTCACACACATAAGGTCAATGGATGTTGGTGGATATAGACATAATAATAAGGGTTTTTATGAAATTTTACATTCCTAAAATCTATAAGTAGGGGGAGTACGACAATAATAGAGATACCTATGTAAGACTAGTGGAATTTCTCCCCTCTCTTCTCTTCTTTTTGTGGTGATGAGTGTTCAAGAGGAGATCTAATCGTTTGGAGACTGTATGGATACCGCTAGAGGTCCGATGCTTGATTAGTTGAAGAACTCTTTCAAATGATCCTTGTAAGTATGAATTTTATTCTATACTAGATGATAGGATCATGTAGAATGAATGATAAGATAATCTATTCTTGGTGCTTCAAATTTGTTGAATTTTTTGATTCAACATCTTCCGCTACAATCATTGTTTTGGTCGAATACTTGGCAGAGCTTCTCGAGGCCCTATATCGCAACATATTTTTCATAAAAACCCTCATAATTATGTCTATATTTATCAAAATCTATAGACCTTATGTGTGTCGGCCCTCTGGGTCTATATATCTCACCAGTTCATTGTACTCTATAGACGAAATAACGCTTTATTAGTCAACCTTAATTTATTATTCACATCAACATATAGATTAATTAAGTAAGGGATGGATTTAACACAATCGATATGTTGAGTTACCAGCTCGTTAGATGCCCAAGCTACACTATGTACTTTTAGGAGATATAGAGGTGAAAAGTAGAACTCCCTTATGTAACCTTTTCCATCATTGATTATAATATATATATAATTGTTTATCCACACGAGACTCATAGAATGACTTAAGGTATAATCAATTATCAAACCCTTATTGGTCCACTCAAGTTAGTACTATTGTGTGTAGAAAAATCATCAGAACTCTTTCTCTGATATTTTTACTACCTTGGCCAAGGATTTCATCGCATCTCATTTCTTGAGTCAATTTCCTTAAATACCGAGGGCGGATAATCCCATCTTGATCACATAATCATCTTTGAGGACTTCATGTCGTATCCAATATATGACATTTTAGATATCCCATGGCTAAGGATTTTTAAGTCATAATCAAAAACACAATCATCCATCCACAAGATGTCTTTGGTGTCTAAAGTCAAAGGACCACATACACAACCATGACATGAATCAACCTAATTGGACAATTAGGTATGATTACCATTTAGGGATTCATACGGATCAATTCGGTGAACTCTTTCTCTAAAGTTCACCCTCTATCTATCTTTTAATGTCTCTACACCGATGGCTACAGAATCAGCCATACTCATCATATGAGTTGGATCATGTAGTGTTATTCTTTCCGGATAATTCGGTGTCCTTCTTGAATATCCCACAAATAGAAATGTTTAGAATATATATTTAAGGACTACTGATCACTGTATTATAATCTCATCATAATTTACTTAGTCATTACATATGCTCATGGACTTCATTACAAACATCACACAAGAATGACAATAAATAAATTTCATTTTAATGAACACAAACAAGATAGATGGAAGTGTGATTGGCTTATCGGCCACATAATATCTATCATAATAGTCTCTTTGTAGAGATATCTTGTTTCTTCCAAAACCTTCTTTCATCTCCTTTACTTTAAACACTTGTGGATTATAATTTTTCTTAGAAATTAGAATAAAGCCCTTCACTTGTTTCATGGTCTTCTAAATGTTTTAATTCCATTTTTAATGATGTTCTTTTTTTTTGGAATATCTTGATCACCAGTATATCATACTTTACTTCGGAAAAATAATTTATTCAACTAATTTCCTCTAAGTTGAGAAGGTAAGGAAATTTTTACTCTCTCCTAGAAAGAGAAATTTATCTCCTTGCCTAGAATGATACACCCTAACTGATCAAATTATATAATCATTTGATTTTTGTAGAAATGACAATATTGATGAAGTCCATACAAAAGAAACATGTCTATGACAAAAACTATTTTTTTTAGAAATATATCCATAAAGTTAATTATTCTATACTTCTATCTAATAGTGTGAGTGAAAGTGTCTATGACCTTTAAGTTACTCAAAAACTATATTTCTCTAGGTATATGTCTACAACAGCTCCCTTTAGATCCAAGGGTGAGGTACCCATTTTACTCAAGAACTAGACCATATATGCATGTTCTAAATTTCCGATTTTAACTAGGCAATGCATGTCATGTTCATTCCATTTCCAAGGTCATGTGATTTTCTATGAAATTTTATAATCCATTGGATGATAAAAATCCAGCAGGAATCTTGTGCAAAGATGTCCTAATGGTTGGTATATCACAAAGATGATGCTTCCTTTAGGCTATTCTGCCTACATTATGTGCATCCCAAATGAAATAATAGCTCCAATATCTTTTACAAAATTATGATAGCATATTTACTTCTTAGAGTTCCTAATCCTCTTATCAATTTAGTACATACTTTTCATCTTCTTCAATCCTCTCTCCTCTCTTCGACCACTAGTCCTTTCAATTTTTTTGATATCAGGGTTTTTTTATCATCTATCTATTTTTATTTTTAGTGACTATAATTTTATTACATTCTAGCCCCTCTTTTTCTATTGAAGATCATTTCATGCCAAGGAGAAAATCTAAAAATTTTGGTTGAAATATATTTGTAATAAATCTGTTTAGGTCTTTCTTTTTTCTCTTCAGCTGTCCTTTTATGTTACCCTTCTTAGCATTCCAACCCCTAAACTTCCATTTTCTTTGTAAGGATATCATTTTCTTTAAGATTACCGAGAGTCTCCTTGAACTTTATATTTCAATCCTTATTTACTAATGTGATTTTATCATTATTTGAGGAATCTTATGGCTTCTCCAATTCACTTGTCAATAGTGAATTTTACACACTTGGTAATGGATCTCATTCTTGCACCTCATTTGGTTACCTCTAGTGCTTTTCAGATTTTAATGCAATTCTTGAATGACTTCGTGCATGTTTTGAAACAAAAATAATCAATACATATCAATCCATGATTGGATTGTGTCATCAAGCAAAATTTGACTTCATCATCATCATCATTCTCTAGCTGAATTACCTTTTATTACTTGAGAAACTTCCTTAATCACACCTAGTGTTTTTTAAGAGAAAAATTGACTCTAGTATGAAAGTATACTAGAGTCATATTTATAGGAGTCATTGAAAATTATATAATGCGATTAGGGAAACATGCACCAACCAAAGGCCAATAGATGATATGCTTGCAAATTTTTTGTTTAAGAAACTATTATAGAAGATATTGGGGAAAACCTCAATTGATATATTAGAAAGAGAAGAGTACACTTGTTTAACTAGAAAGGGTATAAAGAGAGAGGAGGAAGATAGGCCCTTAGAGGGTATATTATGACACTTCCCCTTAAGCAAAATCTCCAACAATGAAGATAACCACTTAATCATAACAACACATAGGCATGGGCTTCTAAGTCAAAATTTTCAAGTTGTAGGGATGAGATTGGAGCCACACCATCTCACAAGTGGTGGAAACCACATTCCAATACTTGGATTCTACATTGGAATAGACATGTGTATTTTGTTTCTAGGAACAATAAGTGAAAATTTTGCCTTTGACATATGTGTAACACCATGTAGTTGATTTCCAATTTCCTTTGTCCCAAATGTATCCAACATCAATATAGGTATGAACACAAAGATGATCAAATCACCAATACATAGGCCTTTTTTGGGGTTTATCATGATGTATTCAAGCACTAAGACCCCACCCTTCCATCACACGATGAAACATTCATGCATAAACTTATAGAATTAGTAATATTGGGGTGAGTAAGTATTACATAGATCAGCTTCCCTTGTAGGCATTGTCTGATATTGGTGAACAGTGTCATAAACCTTTGGATGAGCCTCCAATTGTGAAGAGATTGGTTTGATATCAGCTAAACTTGGTAGTCTCCCTATGAGCAACATACTTTAGAAGTTACTCCATAAATATCCTCTCATACAAATCATCATATAATAAGGTGTTTGAAACATCCAACTAACATAGTGATCAACCTTGAATATGAACATTCATGCTTCACAAAAACCTCCATCATGGCCATATTAAATATAGGCCACTAGAGGTGAGGGTTTTGAAAAATCATGTAGAGCAAGGGAAACTAGAGTACTCGAGGGAGTCTTTGTCATAACAGAAGACCGTAGAGAAAATAGCCAAGATAGAAAATGCTTTATCACTAGAATGTAGTTGAGCTTGAATGTGAGAAGGAATAGATGGACTAATGTGGTGAGAAATATTTTTTTAAGAATTTCCTAGCAGTGGCCCTCTTGTTTACCAAAGTTAGTTGTGGTTGATATACCTACAACTCTTGGAATATATTCTACATCCTAACAAAATGATTAGGAAGAAATATATCCCCATGCTTGTTGGCAACAAGTGACTCACATATCTTCATTTTATGAATGATATTGTTTTTATCAACATACATTGTGTCTAGTATGGTCCAATGCCCATGTATCGGCTTGATAATCGCCATTAACTGAGCAAGGTTACCTTAAAGGCCCATCTAAATCCAGGTTAGAGGAGCCAATTCCAATTGCAAACGTGAGACATAGGCTGGATTATTTAGAGATAATGGAAGGTCTGCTAAGTTAGAATTGCATTCACCAAGAATATAATATGGTCAAGAGAGATGAGCCATAATCAAGTGATGATGTGCTGATTGCAAAACAACAAGAGCAATGGGAGCAAGAGACCAAGAAACTTGAGACAATTTTAGAGAAACTAGTGATGGTAGGAAGTCTATCAAAACTGTTATGACATGAGAATAAGTGAAAAGGAATCCATGGCATTGGTGCTCGCAAATCAAGGCAACAGTAATAGTGGCAGAAAAACCAAGGCAAAAATAGTGGCTTGGTTTGGGCAATAGCCTAGGCTATGAGGTAGTCTTGCCATATGATAAAGCATAAGCTTAGGAAAGGCAAAGACTTGAATTAGGCAGTGGTATGGTCAACATAGCAGCCTAGCACGTTACTAGTTGGCGTTGGGTGACAAGGTGATAGTTGAAACAAAACAATAGTCATAGTGGCAATAGAGATGGTGTGGCGCTGGTAATGAGGAACCCAAGGGTAGAGTTGACAACTTTGATACCATGTGAAAACCCCAAAATGATATATTATAAACAGAAGAGTACTTGTATTTATAAAGAGACGGTAGAAAGTGAGAGCAAGAAGATGAGTCCTTAGTGGGCTATACTTTAAGAGATATAAAATATGAGTAGAGGAACAATATTGCTTTTGTTTCATATCAATGCATACTTGTTTTGAGCATCACCAACGAAATATCCTCCATTCAATTATTAGGATATTTCATGTAATCAGAAATTGAGATCCTCAAAGTTGAGAGGCAAAAAAGGGGTTATTTAAGAAGATGATATCAACTTTGAAAAAAAAATTTTCAACTTCCACTAGGTGCCATATTCATTCTATGGTGTTGCAGTGCATTGCTTTGATTGTGAGTGGAAATCATGAGAATGATGTTTGCTCGTAGAAATATTTTTGGGAAAAGTCCATAGATACCAAGAGATTATCAAGGCTATAAGCCTTGGAAAATTTTAGACTCCAGAAAAGCTATGAAACACCCCTATTTTATCTATTTTTTTCTTCCATAGTTGAATTACTAATGATGGCCACATCCCATGTAATGTAAGACTATGTAGTGGAAACACATCTGCCTAGGTGAGAGATGATGATGAAAGCCCTTAAAAAGGAAACTTTTGAGGAAATCTTAAGTCTCTAAAAAAACATGCCTTGCCTCCCCCAACATCAATTCGGAATCCAAAGCTTTCTTTAAGAGTCTTTGTGTTACGCTTTTTCCTTCAATCCTCATCATTGCAAAGGAAAATGAATTTAAAGGCTTGATTGAAAATGAGCTCTAATATATATACCCAATCCCAAATAGATGCAATAAATACTCTGGCATAAGCTTTCCCTTATATGAATGTGCTAGTCGAAGAAGTTCTCTAATTGAAGCCTAAATTTGAAAAAAGTATTTTGACATTTCCAACTATTTGAATGTATGCGACTTCAAAAATACTATTGGATTGTTCAACACTAGTGTGTCTTGAAATAAGCAATGCTTTGTCCTTCCCACACACAAGGACGTATTGGCAAAGGGTTACATCTTCACCTCCACTACAAACTTTGGTGTTGATCCTGAAGAATCGATAAGCTAAGAGATTCTGCTTTAGGAAACCATTCAATTTACTAGAGGTTCAAAAACATCAGACGTAATTGAGGCCTCCCCTATGTTAATGCACCAATGATAAACTTGAACACCATTTTTGGAAATGAGCAGAAAACTTCCCCTTTCATATTTTTAGTCTTATCTGGAGAGGAATGCTTGAAAATGTACTCAACATATATTACAATGAACAACAAGATAAGCATCTATGAAAAATTCTCAAGTGTAACTTTGATTATACTAGAGCCATCTACAAACAATCCCAAGTGATAAAAAAATCGCATTCACCATGTGCAACTAGCATAATATTTTTGAGGTATTTAGATTCTAGAAGCATCAAAGAATGATGAACAGAAATCATAGGCACCAAAAGAGGTAAGGCTAAAGGATTTTCTCAAAATACTTCCCAGAATAACCTTCATAAATGAAACTATTTTATTCCTCAATCTTTGTCAAGAACATGTCTTGAATAATTTTTTTATTTTTCTGAACATCATGCTTGCCTGGTGGTCCTTGTATATTGATTATGGGGCAATTGCATACATAAGGTCAAGAGTAAATGCCAAGTATGTGCCTGTTTATGACATTTAAGTTGTGCTTATATAGAACTGAATCAAACCACAGTGACATTGGCTATGGATAGGAGATGACATAAGTTGATGGAGAATAATGATGACATAGACTAATGGTCTCACACGAGGTAAAAATCATGTTAAAAGCATAAACCGTTGCTTTAGAAAAAATAATTTAATCAAGGATGCGTTTTATTTTTTATTTTTGTGGATTTTTAAATGGAAATTTAGTTAATAGTCAAATAATAGTAAATTATATGTCTTTAGGTAACATTTATCGATATTCTGTTGAAAATTCAAAAAATGTATTTCTATTATCTTTAATCAATACATTACAGTTATGGGCATTTAATTAGTTGAATTTTTAATAAATTCTTCAATGGAAATTTGTTGAATTATACTTATAATAATACATTGAATATATATACATTGAATATATATACATTGAATTATACTCAATTAGTATGAACTTCAATTCAAGAATTGATCAAAGGAAAAACCAATTTTAACTCATTACATCATAAATTTTACTAAATTTTCTTAGGGGATCATAAATTTTACATTATAAATGCATACCATCCTGCCTAGTTGTCTATGCCAACTCAACGAACATCTAAGTGTTTTGACATGGATGGCTTTGTCATCCAGAGGATCTTCCAGACCTAACCAGGCAACCCTAGTAACTTACATGATGTTCATTTACTTTCTCTACTCAAATTGGGAGGTTTGCATCTGCTTGCACGGAATTGAGCAAGTGGACCTCCATGAGCTTAGAATCAATACATCACCTGTCAACAACTAATGTGCACCATGTGAGCGGTGTTTTACTGATTTAGACGGGTTGACCTCGTAATTGAATCCCTAAATTTCCAAAGATCCGATTGCCTAATCCCTCTTTGATAACTCTTTGAAATTTCTATGAATAATCAGTCAACCTGAGATTCGAAATACCTATTTCTAAGGTATTTAGCAGAAATAATTAGTTCAGGTAAAAATTAGGGTACTCGAACTTTTTGTCACGTTGACTTAGAAATTGCTTTGGTAGGCCCAAGGGCCGTCGGAAGGGGATTACCATTGGTGACAGGTTGTTGCCAGTAGAAGGGGGACGCGCCAAGGGTTCCGACATGCTCCTTGTGTCAAGGATCACGGTCTCTAGCATCTCAAATGGAGACTGAAGCCATGAAGACATGAACTAAAGAGTTTCCTCCCGGATATCATTCCTTATTATGATGGACTGCTGGGTTTTTTCTGTGATGAAATACCCAAGATAAACATCTGCCTTTCTTCTGTGATGGACAAAGGCATGCAAAAGAGAGAGCCTGAAACGATCAAGTGTCTCCGCGAAGTTCTCTGTCCAGGGCATCACCATCTTTCTGTAAGGAAAGTACCTCAGCAAGAAAGATCAAGCTAAGAGGATTCTAGATTTGTGGTTGACTCCAGCTATTGCTAGCACTAGTTCATTTACTTTCTCGTGTTCTCTAAGCACCTCATTCCGAAGATCGCTCCTCGTATGTTCTTGACGGAACTTCGTCTACGTACCAACTGATTCCCCAGTATCTGTCACAAGATACAGAAAATCTTTAGCAGCTGCTTCGTAGTTTTCGAATTCGTAGATGTAGCGATGACTACGACTTTCGCGCTTGTTACAGATGCAAGGAGTGAATGAGAAAGAAACTCGTCTAACCTTTTTTATTCCCGATATGCTGAATTCTTAAAAATCGCGGGAGAAAACGAATTCCCTGCTGCGTTGCCTGGTTCTCTCTTTTATTCGCAGAATCCCTTCGGATAGTAGCTTTTCAGGGACGGAGCCCGGCGGAGCTCGAGCGTTCTATAACTGAGATTTTTATAACACTCCCTTTCCGTGCTCCCTGGATTTTTATTCAGTTACTGAGACGTGAATGGAAGGTAAAAAACCCTACGCATCCCAAAAGCTTCTCCGGCTCACTGTGTCGTTGCAGGTCGCGATTTGGACGTGTTTCCCGATGATTTTAAGCATTCCGAACTCACACGGTTGTTTCTCCTTTTGGAAAATAGAGTTTCCCTTTTCCCGTCTCCCGTCTTATAGGTGCACGGATAAGATAAGGGAGTTTCCCCTGAGCACCAAAGAGAAGCTGGGCCAGTGAAGGACTCGAGAATTCCACGTACATCTGCATGTAATGCACGGAGACGAGGAGACTCCGGTCACGTGTCTCTGCGGAACATTCGTGTTAATCGGGTTTCGACGTGTCCGGCGGGATAAGATTTCCTTGCCTGGGTGAACTCCACCTCAAAAAGGAATAATTAAAAGGCTGAAAGGGTGCATCGGACGGTATCGCCAGCCCGCCTGGTGACCCCAGCTTTTGTCGTTTTTCGGTATGTCCTCGCGATTAGGGCGCCTCCGGATTTGGGGCGGTAGTAAGTTTTAGGGTTTCCATTCGGGTGTTCCTGATTAGGGTTATGGATTCGGGTATGAGTAGCGGGAGGTGACTTCGAAGGAGGAGAAGCCCGAGCTGGAGGTAGGCCATTCATCTATCATCGATATTACTTTCCTTTCAGCTGAGATATCCGGAGAGATACCATGTCTCCGCTAGGGTTTTAAACTGGATATCGGCCGCCGACATTTCGAAACTAGATTTTGCAACGATCGCTTCGTCCCGCTCTTTCAATCGATCATTCCGCCGTCTAAACTCTTGAGGGAAAAGGGCACGGTCGCAGCTTAGCTCCAAATTGTTCGCTGATCCAAGTGAATCGAGATCTCAATTTTATCTGGGGGGCGCTGTCCAGCGTGTTTCCGAATTCTTTGCCTCGCCCTTCGAGGTGAACCAAAGTATTTCCTCTTGAGGGGAGCTAGCTGGCCTCATCTATGTCTGTATTCATTGCGGCTATTGAGGTAACTCCTCTCATTTTACTCTATCGTCTTCGCCTTTGAGTAAAAATCCTGTACCCTCTCTCCCTCTCTTGCCTCCAATAGCGTCGTTTGGTAACCACAATGTCTCCTATTGATCTCTGGTTCTTTGGATCCTTTTGTTTGTCCGAGTACTTCGATCCTACCTTTCCACTCCTCGATCTCCCAGTGTCGAAGGGTGAATATTTGATCCAGTTACGTTTACCGAAAAACATCTGTTTCTATTGTGATTCCCTTGCACTTTACTTTTGATATTACTGATGGTGCTGAATGACCCTGCAGTCAGCTCTCTCTCCCTCTCATTTTTCTCTCTCTCTACCGTTTGCTTCGTCGACTCCAAGAACAGCGTGGTTCGCTTTACCCGTTGTCGTTGAGAGTCGTTCTTTATCTTTGACCTGCATCTCTCTTGTCGCCGTAATGCAAAGAAGAGACGGAAGTGATCTTTGCTGAGGGGAAGGAACCTGAAATATTTCCCGTTTTCCTCACCTCGGACGTTATTTTATGTCTCAATAGTCAATACTCAGCCTCTCGCGTATCTGATAATCCGGATAAGAAAACTCTTTCACGTTTGATTTCTTTCTATGCCTCGAACGAGTGGTTTAATGCTAACGTTTATCCTCGTTGCATTGCGATGTTCCTGCGTTTATCAAAGTTTCCATCTCTTTAACGCTGCAATGTTTATTCGTTCAAGTTTGCGTCATCAGCCCGGAGCTTTCTTCATCTCTTCCTGTCCGATTGCAGTGGATCTTTGTCAACGATTCGAACCCTACTTTTCTACGCCTTATTTGGGGTTCGTCCTCAAGAGAAACCAGCGACGTTGAAGTTTGTCTCTCATCACGACGCTTTCTGTTGTTAACGAAATAACGAAAATACTGCCCGCTGAGGTGTCTGTTCAATTGAAAAGGGAGCTGGGACCATGGACGATAATACCGAGTCCTGCAAATCGCTGCGCGGCATGAAATCTGTCGTCGTGAGTGACACTGAAGCAGATAAAGAACCTCAGACATGCCATCATTTCTCTATCCGGTTCGTTCGCTACTTAATTATTACTAATACCTGCGTTATTCAGACATTCATTTTATATTTCCTTCTTTGCAGTGGTTATGTTTCGGAAGTGCGGAAGAGTAACCGAGATGCGTGTTGGCCATTTGAATCCATCGACGGCCGTAATCAGATGGCAGAACTTCCGGACACGCAGTTACCTCCTATGATCATCCCCAATTTCAGATGGTGGGGATGTAAAAGCTGCCTATGCAAGATCGATAAGATAGAATCTTCTAGGGAGAATGAGTCGTTCACTAAGTTTTGCAATTCTCAGTGCAGTGATCGCAAAAAAGGTAACATAAATGCTTATTTTTACGTAAAAGCGTTTTGACTTTATTTTATTTTTTCAGAAGGCTGGATGTCTGAAGGGCAGTTGTCTCCGATAGACGAAGATCAAGAACCACTGCATGATAGAGAAGACAAAGAGCACCGGGAATGCGATTTACAGATTGAGAATACGGATTTTCAATCTTTTAAAGCCGATTCATCTTCTAAATCCGAAAATGGAGATGACGTGACTGAGACAATGGATGGTCGCTTGGGATCAAATAAGCCTGATGTGGATGTCGAAGAGGACATCGAGAAGGATGGGTTTCGGATGATTGCATGCCGAGCAGGATCATCTAACTTATATTTATCCAGGAGAGGAAGAAAGATGCGTACATTAGCAGATATTTTGAAGACTCAAACATCATGCGCAACTCGAGAGATAAATCCATCAAAGGAAGATGAATCAGCTCGGAAAAGTGGTGGTGATAGCTTCGAAGATAACCCGCTTGGAGATGAACTGTCAGTTCCTCTGTACAGAGAGATGAAGAAATTTGCACCAAGGAAAAGGAGATATTTTTCAGGAGAAGAGAGAGAAGGGGCTTTATTAGTCCGTCATCTTTTTAAATGGAGTAAGAAACCGAATACTCAGAAACCCGGTAGAGTGCACAAACGGACCAAGACATTAGAAGCTCTGAAAGATGTCAAAGCAAATATATTAAAGGATTTCGGAACTGCTGAGAAAGTTTTTCCTGAAAGTGAAGTTTCAATTTGTATTCATGACGTAACCAGTGCATCGAAAAAAAATGAAGGTGGTAATCCAGTTGGAACTCTCAGTGGCGAAGAAAATGCTGCTAATGAAACAACAACTATCTTGGATGATGTTCCGATCGAGATCCTCGAACTTCTGCAGAGCAACTTTCAGAAGAACCATCAACAGCTTTCAGGGCACTCTGATGTTGATGTGGCACGGTTACCGGGAATTGATGATGAGTCTACCGTTTCTGCAATTTCTTATTTACAAGATCGAAATGTACGAGGAGGTGATGAGTTCTCCAACCCAAGAAGAGCACGAAGAAGAAAAAAACACAATATCAAGGATGGAACTTTTATCTCTGCACAGAGTGAGTCCATTGAGGCCCATTTAAACCAGGATTCCTCCCATTTGCAGAATCCTTCCAGTTGCAATTCCAAAGTCAACTCCCCTTCTGGTTCGATTTCCCAAAAGGGTAATGAGTATGGTTCAAATGAAACCCTCTCCGCCATGCAATTGCTCCGACTTGTGGATCCAGCCGTCCCTTTAAACTTGAAACAAGACGTGAGCTCTTTTGATTCCTGCCTCGCTCAAAATCGCGACACTTCTAATCAAGCCAGTTCTTTTGATGAGTTGTCAGCCAATCCACAGAAAAGCTGTTTCAACTCTTCTACCCCTTTTGGTAAAAACCTCTTCTTGAAATCTGGAAAAAAAGGAAGAAGGAAGAATCCGGGATCAGCCGGTCAAAAGGTCAAAAAGACAATGGTCAGTTCCATCCAATTTGAGTATAAGAGTAAAGGGGGAGCAGAAGATCCCTTGAGAGGCGGTCAACCCGAGCTTGGTTTCTGTGCTTTGAATATGAATCCTGCAGATTTCTGTACTGTGAATGCACGGAGCAAGCTGTATATGATTAGTTATAAAGATCTGAATCCAAGTCAGCGGCATCCAATGACGAAGAAACAGCGCACAGTTTTCCATGATTCTACAGAAAGAGAAACCTTGCTGGAGGGTTAGCCTGTTCAACTGCTTGTTGGGCTTCTGGTTCTCTGGGCTCACAAATCTCCATGCATATATCGATCACACAGATGTTTAGATCAAATACTAGGAAGGGACATCAACTCTCTTTGTACGTACATAATGCAAGCTATCAATATCCAAGTCTTTTATGTCTTTCCCGTCTGCTCTTGCTTCTTTTGTAATGGAACATGGGGGCATGCTATCCTTGCATATGATTTTATGCTGTCAGAATGGGTTCATTCTTTTGACATCCTTGATGATAGATAGAGAGAGAGAGAGAGAGAGAGAGAGAGAGTTGGCAAACCAAATAAATTGATTCTTGATATTGAGGTAAATATTTTAGAAATTTGAGGCTAAAAGATTAAACTCAAAGCTGTGGCATTCTATGACACAACCATGAAGTCTCAGAAGCGTATGGTGAAACCCTTGTCGTTGACCAAAACATCCATATTGCTAAAATCTTCCTGATCCGGATCCAACTGGAGCCCCATTTGACTGCTCCACTCTTCAGAAAACTCATCATCAATGTCAATGCACCTCGTAGGCACAGTCAGCTCACCCAAAGGCAAAGGCAAGGGCTCTTCCATAAAATACTTGTCTTGAAGCATGTCAACTGCAGCAGCTCTGGTCGCAGGGTCAAAGCAGAGAAGTTTCCCCACGACTTTCACCTCAGCCCTTGTTCGGTTTGATAAGCAAGCCTCCAAGCCAACTGGCTTATCCACTTTGGTGAACGAAATCTTCTTATAATCAGGTAAATTGGAGCAGCCGGGCCATACTTCTTCTGTCGGATTGCCCAAGACGTTGATAATTCTTCCAAGCTGGTCAATATCAGAGTTTCCAGAAAAGAGAGTGTCAAGATTGAGAAGCTCGGCGAAAATGCAGCCTACAGACCAGAGATCAATCTCTTGACCATAACTTGTAGACCCATACAGTAGCTCTGGAGCTCTGTACCACCTTGTTCCCACACAAGAAGTCAAGTCACCAGACTCGGATGCATTACCCGTTTCACTCGGCTCTATCGATGAATAGTCCTTAAGCTGCTCTTCTTCACCGCCATTAGTGCTACATGTGGCGACGCAGGATGCATCCACGTCAACGCCTGCCACGTCCTTGCCTGTCTCTTCTTCTGGTTGCTTAGCTTTGAGTGTTTCAACATCAGGTGATTCTAGGCACGAGTTCATTGGATCTGAAAGAGTCTTAGGCTCCCGAGTTTCCCAGAAATCTCCATCATTCTCAGGCGCGTCTTCATTCAGGGGCATGTATCTGGTCTCTTCCAGTACCCTTGCCTGAAGATAGAATCAAGAAATAAATCAAATCCACATAAAGCAAGCATTGAAAGGAGCATCAACTTAGAATCTAAAGACATCTGATACACCCTTATCGGGCCCAAGAATGGGAGGTCGGGATCGTATCAAAATCATCAGCCAAAAACCATATCCATAAGCAACTGCAATTCCAGACTCATCTGAGAATTTTTCATCTTTTCAAGAGATAACAGAAATTTTACGCCAAAATCAACTTAATTTCAAACAAGATTACACAAAAATGAAACGAACATATTATCAATTTAGAAAAGATAATACCTGTCCAAAATCCGCCAACTTCAAGATGCCTTCAGCGGATATAAGTAAATTAGACGGCTTGAGATCGCGGTGAACGATACCATATAAATGACAGTCTTCCACGCCGCGCAAAATTTGCATCATCCACCTCTTCACCTCGCTGACCAATATTCCACCACCTCGCTTCCTGTGACGAATAACGGACTCGAGATCGGATCCCAAAAACTCGAGAACGAGGACGGCGTCCTCGTCGTCGTGCCAAAAATATTCGATGAGATCGACGACGTTAGGCGCAGATCGAAGGATCTGTAAAGCCTCGATTTCCCGGAGGGAGCTCTGGTAATCGTGGATCTCCTTGAGGGCAACGATGAGACCGTCGGAGATTCGCCGGGCTTTGTAGACGTCGGAGTAGGCGCCGGATCCGATCCTCTCGAGAATCGAGTAACGGTGGGTGATTTCTGGGCGGCCGTATATGCTCCAGCTGCGATGATGGGGAGATGCCGGTGCGTTCTCCATTTTTGTGGATGGTGTATTCAGGTGAGCGCAAATTGGTCCGGGGTCGTAGTTTTTCAAGTGTTTGCTTAATGGGCCAGGTGGGCTTTTGTCCATCTTCGTTTCTATTTTTACCAGCTCTTGTCATCTAAGGTGTAGGCTTTTAGGGTTTCTTAGTGCTCTGATTGGTCATCGTCCCCATTACTT
The DNA here is from genome assembly GCA_024174645.1 of Lemna minuta. Lineage (NCBI taxonomy): Eukaryota > Viridiplantae > Streptophyta > Magnoliopsida > Alismatales > Araceae > Lemna > Lemna minuta. Next base: position 14,028,818 of record CM044105.1, read on the forward strand.
GGTAAATTAAACCTTCGTCTCGTCGTAGATCTCAAGAAACCTCTCCTTTTTCCTGAGTTTCTTCATCATAATTCGGGGTCCTCCTCAATATCCTTCTCTTCCTGGTATTTCGCCATAGTACCCTCATTCTTGAGTTTCATCTAGAATACTCTAAATCCAGTAGGGTTTCTCTTCCATACCCTTCGTCTTCTTGTGTTTCCTCTCAATACCCTTCATGTTCAAGAGTTTCGTCTCCGTACCCTTCATCCTTTAGGGGTTCTTCGTAATACCCTTCGGCTGCTTGAGTTGCTTCCTAGAACGCATCTCCCTGGGGATTCTTCTAAGGGTTCTTTTTTCTTATTCTTCAAGGGTTTTTTTTCCTCCCTCTCGCGTTCGTGGAGCAATCGCCCCGGCCACCAGTAGTCAACGGCACAATGGCTATCGAATGGAAGTATACATAACAGAGAGACGCATACATCTTCCGAACCATGGTCTCTTTTGGAGAACAATCAATTCCCCCAATCAGGCCCGAAAAACTAGGCTGTTTCCCTCTAGAGCTACTAATAACACAACGAAATGGAAATTTTCGAAATTGCCGAGTTAGACCAATGGCGGAGGAGAGTTGACTACGCCGCGCAGGTGCATCCACAAAACACGCTCCTGCAGAAACGAAGATTTTAGCCTCGTTGGCCGATCATTCACTCGTCAACCAGTTTTCAAAGATAGTTCTTAGCACCGATCATGGAAACTACCTGAGGGAGCAACCAGAGGATTTTGTTCTCCTCTTCGCAATTTCCTTGCGTCGCGGAGGCTGGAGAACGACCTTGATGGCCGTGTCAAAAACGGCCTTCACGTTCTGACCAAAAACCAGCAAAATTGTCAAACAAAAGTCAACGCCAGGAATTCCCAAAATTCATTTTCAATATTACCTGCTGCGTCTTCGAGCTGCATTCAATGTATGCTGTTGCTCCAATAAGCTTCCGCAGCTCCTCTCCCTAAACCCAGTTAAAATGCGTATAAGATAGAAAGAGAAGAGAGAGATGACTAGAGAGAGAGAGACTCACCTGAGCGGTAGTTATTACGGCGGCGCCTGGGTGATCAGCCAGGTAGCCCCGATCATCCCGGAGATCTTTCCAAACAAAGAAAAAAAATGCAGTTCTCGATCGACATTTATGCCAAAATAGTGGCTTCAATCTAGAGCTATATATCGATGATGTTTACCAAGTTTGGTTCCAACCAAAACGATGGGAACATTGGGCGCGAAGCGACGGAGCTCTGGCATCCACTGAGATTGGAAAGACGGCTTCAATCTTCCACTAAATCCGTAAAAATCCAAGATTCAAGGGGGCGACTTTACCTTCTTGAGGACATTCTCATAGCTCGCTCTGCTAATTAGAGAGAAAGCCAACACAAAAATATCAGCTCCCCGGTAGCTGAGCGGCCTCAATCTACTGTAATCTTCCTGCCCTAAAGAAAAAAGGGGATAATTTTCAGACTCATAAACTAAAAAGGAAGGGATTTGGGAGAAAAATCAGTTCTTTACCGGCCGTATCCCAAAGCCCTAGATTTACGATGCTCCCATCTACAGACACGTTAGCGCTAAAATTGTCGAAGACCGTCGGAATATAATCCTGACATTTTAGGATAAATATAGGAACCCGCAATCGAAGAAGTGGAAGAGAAAAACAAGAGGAAGAGGAAAAAGAAAGGGAAATACAGTTGGAAACTTGTTACTGGTGTAGCAGATAAGTAAGCAAGTCTTGCCCACCGCGCCATCTCCGACTGTAACACACTTGATGAACTTTGTGGCGCTCATCCCCGCTCTATTCCGTTCCTACGGCGCGGACGGAGGAACAAAGATGATAATTTTTTCAAAGGGGATCCCCGAAACTGGAGATAAGGAAAAAAGTGAAGACGGGAGGTTGAAGGCAAGCACCGGAAAGTTGCAGGAGCTTTCCTGGGAAGTTACTGTCCGGCCCGAGAGAAAAGGGATGAGGTGAGGCCAGAGGAAAGGACGAAGATACAGTGGAGATTCACATGCAACTGCATTTCCAGAAGGAGAGCATTAATATTACCTCGCCCGGAGACAAAGGGATGGGAGAGAGAAAACGAGAGTTCCGCAGGTTTAACATGAAATCCAAGCCGTGCCAGTTAGCCACCCATCTTATTCTGTTCAGCTTTCTTATCACTTGATTTTCAAAAACTTAAAATTCATATTCATGGGGCGCCATCGTTATTCGTTCAGCTCATGAATTGATCCCTCAGAGGTCAAAGGCGGGAATTTTTGCAGAAAAAGAGCTTCCCGAGGAGAGATCGAGGGACCCGAGACATGAAAATAAAGCGCTGACAGACAGAAAACCTGTCTGGCTGCATGGCACAGAGACAGAAGAGCTTGGAGATTTGGTATTCAAAATCCTGTTCAAATTAATCGGGTCGTCGGGACGAGATTCGATGGTGGGGCTGCCGGAAAAGCCTAACAATCTTCCGTATCAAGGTAATCGCCGTCTTATCATCATCATTGTCCATACAGCGTACAATGAGACAGCGGGGTATGCCCTAGTCTCGACGCTGCCTCTCTGTTGACAGCCTTGCTTTTGGCGCTTCTGCCGCAGGAGAGACCGGGATTACTTTTCCAGAAGGAAAAACCTTTTTATCGTCATCGTCATCCGGCAGCAAAACACACGCTTGCCTTTGCACTCGTTATTTTCTCCTCCTAGGCCGAGTATGGCATCGTTATAGGTTCCTCAGTCCTCCTGAGTAGACATGGCTGATCAACTCAGCTTGAACTGACGTTGATTCCCCGTGCCCTGCGGATGGATCTAAGTTCTCGTTCATGGTCAGGTCAAAGCCTTGTTCATCTAGATCTAGGTTTCAACATTGCTAGTAAAAAAATAAAATAAATTGGACACATACTAGTAAGAAAATCATCACGTAATAGTCACTTTAGAAGATGAAGGTTGATTGTCACTACTTTTAATAACATCATAGTCATTCCTTGCCTTTTATTAATTAGAGACAAACATGATAATTATATAGATAGATTAATATTGATAGAGAGGGAAAAATCAATTGAGACAACTGCAGTGAATGAGAGAGAAAGAAAGAAAATTGAGTGAGAGGTAGACAGATGGATCAAAAGGGGGAGAGAGTGAGAAATTGAGAAAAAATTGAGAATTATGCACAATCCCTAGGAATTGAAAATTTGTACAAGAGAACGAGAAAGATTGAATGAGAGAGATATGGAGACAGATTGAGCGAGAGAAATTGAGCAAGAGAGACTAAGCGAGAGGGAGGGGGAATAGATGAGAGAGAGAGAGAGAGAGAGAGTCAACGTGGGTGAGAGAGAGATAGATATTTGAGTGAGAGAATTGGTGAGTTTCAATCTCTCACCTAGTTTAAGCAAGAGATGGAGAGATAGCCATTCTCCTACAGATTAAGTTCTGGTGATTTGCAATGAGTGCAAGAGTGAGCATCTTTGGATGAATGGTTGCAATGGAGGAATGACCATCAATCATGGAGTGGATGAATCTGCATGAGAGGGGCAAATGACTGAAGGGGAAGATAGGATTAGGCTTGAGGGTTTACGTTGAAAATTTTAGTAATTAGTATTTTGTTCTTGATTCATTCCATTTGTGTTGGGCTATCAGCATGGGTGATTGGACATAAACTTTGGCTAGTTCGAGTGTTTTATAGGGCAGCCCACATTCATTCGAAGATGTTCTACCTTCACAATGTATTCTAGCCCTCAATAACATTCTACTTATATTTCTTGACCACAATTCATGAGACAGTTCAGATTCACCAAGTCATGGTATAAAATGGTGACCTCTAAGTCATAGTGTGCAATTCAATTCTCAAAGGAGACCTAGTCTTCACTAACAATCATTCACCCAATCAAGACTAATTGAAAAATAGTGAAGGAGGAGAGGGAGAGAGAGAGAGAGAGCAATGTAACACATGGCGGTTGCTATGGTTATTGAAGGCATTGATGTAGCAAGACATTGATGAGGGAGGAGGGAGGAGAGGAAGGCCAATCACATTGAGGCATAAGAGTAGTGGATGCCATGATTGAAGGGCTAAAAAAAGAACAAATCCATATGTTGATTCTATCAATGGAATATGGCTTGATCCATTATTTGATTGTCATCATCAATTTTTTTTATAAAAATCATCCATAAAAAATCAACAATATGATGATTGCACACACAAATGCCCAACCTAAGAATCCTTGTCAATGTCAGTGTAATCAACAATATTAGTACATCAATCTTTCCTATGTCTCACTTACTCTTTCTTGAAAATAATTAACTATTTCTAATCAAATTCCCATGTTTTGATCCATCATAATTTTCATCCCAATAAACAAGAAAAGGAAATTGTTCGATTGATAAAGCTACTCTTATGCATGACAAGGATATAACATTCAACTTAAAGAGAAGCACATGTATACTATCTCAATTGACTTAATACTTGATTGCAATTATCCACTCAAGTGCATCCATTCTTCACCACTTCAACTGCAATCCCATTGCCCCATAGCTACCTTTTCTTGTTATGGATGAGATAATGAACTTGCCTTTGACTTCACCAGCTTCTATATTGATAACATGCAATTTATACATGAAATTATTTGATTATTAATGCAAATCAAGGTATAAAACATTCCATTTTAATGCATGTTAGCATATTTTTAGTGCATATTTATCATTTCATACAATTTAAAGTTATAATCTCAAAATGCACTATTTTAGGGATAATTATGCAATATAAAAAAAATGTTGTAGAGTAGATTATTTTCATCTATATTTGAGATTATAACTGGGTTTTAATATTAAATAATAACATAAAATACTTTTTCTATAATCATTTATTTTTCTAAGTTTTAATTTTTAAAAGAAATGAGTATATTTTTGAAATAAAATTTTATTCTCCTGTTATTTATTCAATTTTACTTTTTAAATTGATAGATTATTAAATTTCAAATCTAAAAAAACAAATTTGAATTATTTGAAGTTGAATTTTGAAATTTATAAATTTTTTAATTTTAGTGATTTTTTTAGAATTTTCTTGAATTTTTATGAATTTATTTAGATTTTTAAAAATAAAAAAATTAAGTTTCATCGCGTGATGATATTGTAGCTAACGCGACGGCGGAGTGGCGTGTCGCCACATGGCAACGTGTGTACACGCCACGTAGAGCATGTGAGTGCACGCTTGTTGACAGATCGAATCGATGTGATCGTTAATTGCACATCGAGTCGTGTCAAAATAAAGTCCAAACTTACCAATTTAATGAAAATAACTCGAATTGAGAGATACAATGGTAAATATGAGTCGAATCCACAGGGAATTTGGAAAATTTCTAATGATCTCTTCGAATTTGATCAAATCGGACGATGAATCGGTGATAGAAATTAGGGAAAATAGTATTTTATGAAAGAGAACTTTAAGACGATTCCACGGAATCAAAAATCATCGAATTTGACTTTGATATCGCGAAGAAATTGAAGGTCGAAGTGAGGGGTATTTTCTGAAACGTTAAATCACAAAAATACCGAAATTAAAGATGAAATTAATCCAAATTACTAATCTAAAATGAAATTAAATGGTAAAAGATGATAGATTAGGAGAAAACACGATCCCTAACCCACGATTGTGATTGGATTAGTCCAATTAATCGCCCGAATCAAGGCTTTTCATAAAAAATCCGAAAATCGCGATCGTGGAGTTTAAGCGTCGATTTCTTCCTCGTCTATCATCCAAATCTTGATCTTAAGCACTACGTGAACGCGGAAATGAGTCTAGAAGCAATTGGGATCAAGAGATTCAAAAGATTTGGTGTCTAAACAGTTCAATTTGATTGAATTGCTCTCGAATGCCTTATAAATGCGAAGAACATCTCAACTTATAGGGGATTTGAGCGTAACCGTCCGATGAAACTGATCAATGGCTCTTATGAAACACATGATCGTGAATTGTTACCGTTAATTCATGGCCGTTGAATCGCTATCAGACGCTTGAGATGAAGCCACGTCGCCGCGGGTTTTAAAACGCTTCGAAACGCTTGCTGTCGGATTGCGATCGGACGCATCAGATGCGTTTTTCCGCGATTTAATCTGGACCATTATAACTATCACAATCAACGGTGGAGATTATATGCATCCGGTGTACCCTGATTTTGCCACGTATCCTCGTCAATTTAGGTGAAGATCGACGGTTGAGAATTCACGCACGATCGGACGCTCCTCACGTTGCCACGTCGCCTCCTCATGGCGATCGTTGACCGCGATCTAATCGGATGGCTCTGATCACGCCACGTCACCTGCGCGCTTAAAATAATTTCAATATTTGATTTTAAATTAGAAAAATTGATTTTTAATTCCCCAAAATCCTTAAAAATTCATTAAAAAGTCAAAAAATTCATAACTTTCAAAATATTACTCCTAATTAATCAAAATTTCTTTCATTTGATCAGAAATTTTAATTATCTATCATTTTAAAAATTCAAATTTAATAAATAACAAGAGATTTAATTTCTGTTTCAAAAATATATTCATTTATTCAAGATTTAAACTTTAGAAAATTTAATAAATGTTTTAAAAAATTTTCTCTCATTATTTAACTTAAAAAACTAATTATAATCTCAAGTAAATATGGGTTAAAAAATCATTTATCTTTAATTCATCATAATTAACCCTAAATTAGTATATTTTGAGATTATAATGACTTTTTCATAGAATGATAGATAAATACTCATAAATATGATAACATGCATAGGAATGAAATCTTTTATGCCTTAATATGTATTAATAATCATGTATTATCATGTCTAATTAGCATGTTATCAATTATTGCATAATAGGATGAGTGTATAGGAACATTTATCTTTTTGGAGAAGAAGACCATCATGCTAAGGTTTTGAGAATAAAGAAGAAGGCTTGATTGGCAAGGGCAAGAGGTTGTGATAACATGCTAATTAGACATGATAATACATGATTATTGATGCATATTAAGGCATAAATGATTTCATTCCTATGCATGTTAACATGTTTATGAGTATTTATCTATCATTCCATAAAAAAATTCATTATAATCTTTAAATACTTTAATTTAGGGTTAAATATGATGAATTAAAGATAGATAATTTTATAACCCATCTTTACTTGAGATTATAAGTGTTTTTAAAGTTAAAATAATGAGAGAAATCATTTTTATAAACATTTATTTAATTTTCTAAAGTTAAAATCTTTACGAAATAAATGTATTTTTGAAATAGAAATTAAACCTCTCATTATTTACTAATTTGAACTTTTAAAATGATAGATAATTAAATTTTGGATCAAATGAAAGAAATTTGGATTAATTTGGAGTTATATTTTGAAAGTTATGAATTTTCTAATTTTTAGGGATTTTTTTGGAATTTTTTTGAATTTTTCTGAATTTTTTAATGAATTTCTAAGGATTTTCCAGAATTAAAAATCAAAATTATAATTTAATATCATTTTTTCAGAATATTTAAAGCGCGCAGGTGACGTGGCAGAATCAGAGCTGTTCGATCGATCGTGATCAACGATTGCGATGAGGAGGCGACGTGGCAGCGTGTGGGACGTTCGATCACACGTACGATTTTAACCGTTGATCTTCACTTAAGATCGATGGACACACGTGGGTTAAATCGGCGTTCACCGATCATTTTAATCTCGACCGTTGATCGCAAGGAGTTATAATGGTCGAGATTAAATGCGATCAAAACGCATCTGAGGCGTCCGATCAAGATCCGACGGATGCGTTTTGAAGGCGTTTTATAACGCGCGAACACGTGGCTTCATCTGAGCGCTCCATTTGCGATCCGACGGACCGGACTTAATCGTAATGATTCACATTAATACGATCAATCAGAGCCGTTGATCGAAGGGGGAGTGTTTCATCGGACGGTTACGCCCAAAATTCCTATAAATTGAGATGTTCTTTCGATTTGTAAAGCATTCGAGAGTAAATCAATCAAATTGATCTATTTAGACACCAAACCTCTTGAATCTCTTGATCCTAACCTCTTCTAGACTCAATTCTTAATCCACGGAGTGCTTAAGGTCAAGATTTGGGTGAAAGACGAGGAAGGAACCGACGCTTGAACTCCACGATCGCGATTTTCAGATTTTTGATGAAAAGCCTTGATTCTGGTGATAAATTAGGTTAATCCAATTGCAATTGTGGGTTATTGGAAGCGGTTTTTACTAATCTTTCATCTATTACCACTTAATTTTCATTTAGATTAGAAATTTGGTTTAATTTAGTTTAAATTTGGTTTAATTTAGTTTAGTTTTAATTTGCGATTTAAAGTTTCGGAAATCACCCCCTCACTTCGATCTTCAATTTCTCCGCGAAATCAAAGTCAAATTCGATGATTTTTGATTCCGTGGAATCCTTTTGAAGTTCTCTTTCATAATATATCATTTTCCCCCAATTTCTAACATGGATTCATTGTCCGATTTGATCAAATTCGAAGAGATCATCCGAAATTTCCTTAATTACCTGTGGATTCAACCCTTATTTATCATTATACCCCTCAATTCGAGATATTTTCACCAAAATGGTAAGTTTGGAATTATTTTTGACACGAGACCGTATGCAATTGACGACCTCGTGGTCTCGATTTGTCAAGTTGCAGCCAAAGAGTTACACATAAGAGTTATAACATATGCTGGTGATGAGGGTGATATCGTCGAGGTGGTAGTACTCGAGAAATCTTTGAAAAATAGTAAATATATGAGGGAGGATAGGCTGGAAGTGGTTGATAGGCTCGAAGTCGTTGTGTGTTTAAGCCCTACAAATTTACTATTTATACTCAAGAAAACTAAAACCAGATGGAAATAATGAAGGCGTATAGTTTTCTAGGTCGATCCACAGGGATTCTAGGGCACAACAGTATCAATATTTGGAGTTGAGATGAGAGTAATGGAGAAAGTTTTGGTGTTCAACTCTCCGAGTTGACCGTGAGAGGGAGAGAAATTTTATGGATTAGGGATGGTTTAAGTAACCCTCTAGATGCAAGAATTCTAAGCTCGGACTCCAAGAGGTCATGGGAGGAAGAATTAAGGAAATCTAGACTGGAAGAAAGAAAAGAAGCAGGAGAGCAGAATAAAGAGAGGAGTTGAGAAGTTGGGAGATCAAGGGAGAGAGGTGGTGGAAGAGAGAGAGAGAAATGGAGAGGACAAAGAGCTAGAGAGGAGCGTGTGTGAGGGAAGAGAGTAAATAGCTGGGGATTGAGGTAGAAAGAAAAGATATTGACTATTGACCGAGGAAAAGAAGATTTGATTGTGAGCGAAGAATAAGCGAGATTGTAAGATAAGAAATAGAGAAGGAGAATGACGAATGCGGGAGAGAGGTATGGAGACCGTGAGGAACGAAGAGAGATGAAAGGAGAAGAGATTTAGAGAGAATGGAAAGAGACCGAAAGTGGGAGCGAACTGGGGAAATAGGAAGTTCGAGAGGGAGAGAGATTGCAGAATTGAAATCAAAAGAAACATGAAAGAGCGACGCGGAGGACAAAATCGGAAATACAAACGGAATAAGAAAAAACACGAAAGCAAGATAAAATGAGAGAGAGAAGTCGCGGCTGGGAATTATCGAATGGGAGAGAGGAGAGATTGACCGTGAGGGAAAGTTAGGAGAGAGAACCGAAATTGTGGGAGGAAAAGAGAGAGATCGAGGGATGGAGAGAAGGCAGAATCAAAATATGTGGGCGGGACCGCGAGAGAGGAAGATGGAGAGAAAAGACGGAAGGAATGAGAAGGAAATTAGGAGAGGAATCGAGTGCAACGAAGAGAGAATAATAGAGAGAGGAAAAGAAATTGAGGGAGAGAAAAATTTCCTGAGACTAGGAGCTGAGTCGGAAAAGATTAGGAATAGAAAGAAGACGTGAGGAATAAAACTCGAAAGAGAGAGAGTGAGATTAGGGAGGAAGAGGAAAGTGGGAATAAGAAATCACGGAGAGGTAGAAGACGAGAACAACGGAGGAAGATCGTTAGTGGTTGAGAGAGACTTTGAGAGGGAAATAGAGCGAGAACAAGGGAGAGAAAGAATATAGTGTGAGGAAAGAAATTAGAGAGAGGGAGAATGCCGGAATGCGAAGATGTGAACAGGAGATTTTTAAGAGCGAGAGAAAAAAAATGAGAGAGAGAGAGCAACAGCGAGAGAGGGGAAGATTGCCAAAAATGAAATCGCGAAAGAAGATTAGGAGAAGATAGGGAACGAGAAAGCGAGATTGTGAGAGGGATAGGAAATCTAGAGTTGGGAAGAGATAGAGACGGTGTCCCACAGAGAGAGAGAGAGAGAGGAAGGCAGATAGCAACAGTTGGGGGGAGAGAGGGAAAGCACCAATCGGGCCAGAGAGAGACAGTCAGAGATAGAGAATGCGAGAGTCAGAGAGAGAAAATGCGAGAGTTGAGGAGAGAGAGAGAGAAAATATGAGATTGGGGAGAAAGAGAGAACGCGGGGATGTTGCTACAGAAATAGCTCAGAAGAGTACGAACACGAGAAAGAGAGAGAGCAGTCGCAGGAGAGAGAAGAGAAAGAGCGAGAGAGAGAAGGATAGGAAAAGGGGGAGCGGGAAGAAGAGAGGGGGGTGAATTCCAGAAAATGAACGCGAAAGAGAGAAATCTAGGAGAGAGAGAGGGGAATAGAGAAAGCAAAAACAAAAAAGGGATTTGTTTTAGCTTGAAGATACAAAATCATTTGCGGGAAATAATCGGAGAAACAAGAAGATCGCTAGAGAGAGAAAGATAGAGCAAGATGGAGTAGAAAAGAAAGAACAACGAAGAGAAGCAAGGAGAGGGAGAGGAAGATGATAGCCCATGATCTTTCTCTCTCTCTCAGCACATGGAAGGTCATCATGAAACAGCGTATTGAAAGGGTGTCATGAAAGGGTGTATCTTAGATGGTAGTTATAACTGCCTAACGTCCCTATCGCCTCTATAAAAGGCTCTGTAATGACTATTTCGTGTGTGTATGTGAATATAGTTAAATATATCTCTCTTATTCTGTCCCGAGTCTCTTTGATCTCTGTGTGAGTTAAAGAGAGAGAACCCTGTGTTCCAACAAGTGGTATCAGAGCCCAAGAACCTGTGAACCTGCTGATTCCAGGATCCTGTGATGATGCCGAAGATTGCTTCTTCCAAGTCAGAGGCGGCAGCGATGCCGCAATTGCTGTGCCTGACGAAGACGAACTATCATCAATGGTCTATGATGATGGAGTGCTATTTGGAAGCGCAAGGATGGTGGGATGCCATTGAGAAAGATGAAACTCCACGAAAGATGGATAGGCAGGCGTTGACGATGATCTTCAGTGCTGTGTCAGAGGACTTCTTGGGATACCTTGACGCCAAGAAGACTGCGAAGCAAAATTGGGAGACTCTTCGTGTCATTCACATTGGAGTCGATCGTGTCGTTGAGGCCAAAGTGCAGGGACTCCGAAAAGATTTCGAGCTTCTCAGTATGGGAAAAGAGGAACGTGTTGCCGATTATGCTGCTAAGTTCACCAAGATGCCTTGGTGAAACTATCTCTAAGAAAGAGGCGGTCCGTATGTTCCTCAGATCTACTCCTGCTCAATTTGATTCTTTGACTCTTACAATGACTTAGTTTGGAGATATGAGTAAGATGACACTTGATGAAGTTGTCGGCTCTTTGGTTGTCCAAGAGCAACGTCTCCATGAACGTCAAGTCAGAGAAGAAAAGCAGGCTCTTCTTACAAGAGCTATGGGCAAAGAGAAGGTCAAGCTGGGAGAAGAATCTTCTAGTCGTGGTCGTGGTTGTGGCCGTGGCCGTGGAAAAGGAAGAGGACAAGGACGAGGAAATACATCTGAAACTTCGAATGGAGATGAAGAGAGACGACCCTTTGACAAGTCCAAGGTAAGGTGTTATAACTGTCAAAAAATGGGTCACTTTGCCTCTAAGTGTCACAGTGGCAAGAAGAGGAAGGATGAGAAGGCAAACCTCATCACCCAAGAGGACAAGAATGAATCAACACTCCTTATGGCATTTTCAGAAGAAGTTCAAAGCTTCCTTCTTCAAAACCAAGATGCATCCATCCCGCCTGGTGATTTATGGTTCCTTGATACGGGTGCTACTAGTCACATGATAGGAAGGAAAGATCTCTTTGATCGCTTAAATGAGAGCCGAGCTGGACGCGTGAATTTTGGTGACAATTCAGCTATGGATATCTGTGGTGAAGGATCAATCCTTGGAGAATGTTTAAATGGAGAAGAATTGGAGTTGAAGGCTGTGTTGTACACGCCTCAGCTTTGTGTGAATATTTTAAGTCTTGGGCAGCTCGATGAGGAAGGTTACGACATCAAGTTGCAAGATGGATTCCTATCTATTTATGACCAGCATGGCAAGCTTTTGACCAAGGTACGTAGGTCTGATGGACGACTTTATCGGCTTAAATTGGATGGGGTAAACTCATGCCTTTTGACTAAGGAACAAGATGAGAATATTTAACTTTGGCATCGCCGTTTTGGCCATTTAAACTTTAGGACTTTGAAGTCCATGGTGGAGAAGGTGATTGGAATGCCGTCCCTTCAAGAGCCAATGCAAGTATGCCGAAGTTGTATTTCAAGAAAGCATCAAAGGAGTTTCTTTCCATCTTCTTCAAGATTTAGAGCCACCAAGCATCTTGAACTAGTCTATGGAGATATCTGTGGACCAATTACTCCATCAACACTCGGAGGGAGTAGGTATTTTTTCCTCCTCATTGATGATTACTCAAGGTTAATCTGGGTTTCCATGTTAAAGAACAAATCAGAAGCTTTTCAAGTCTTCAAAGAAGTTCAAGGAACTTGCAGAGAAGGAAAGGGAGACCAAGATAAAGTGCTTTAGGACAGACCGTGGTGGCGAGTTCATGTCTGAAGAATTTGTAAACTTCTGTGATGAACATGGCATCAACAGACAATTCATAGCGCCTTATTCACCTCAGCAAAACGGTGTTGTTGAAAGAAAGAATAGGACTATTATGTCCATGGTTAGGAGCATGATGAAGGAGAAAGAAATGCCCCTAGAGCTTTGGGGTGAGGCTGTTAACACATGTGTCTACCTTTTGAACAAGTCATCCACTAAAATCTTGGATGGAGCTATTCCATATGAGAAATGGACAGGTAAAAAGCCTTGTGTTGATCATTTGAGGGTTTTTGGCTCAATAGTTCATGTAAAAGCTACCTAAGGAAGGTATAAGAAGCTTGATGAGTGGAGCAAACCTATGGTTTTTATAGGTTATGAAAAAGGGACTAAAGCTTATAGGTTTTTTGATCCTCTAACCATGAAAATTCATATTAGCAGGGATACTATCTTTGAAGAAGGGATCAAGTGGGACTGGAAGGCCAATCAAGGTGCTAGTGATGAAGGTATATTTCGTTTTCCCACTCTCCCTGATCTGGTGATTGATGCTTTGGATCAAGATCCACCTATTCAAATAGAATTCGCTGTGAGAGAAGATGAAGGAGGTAGAGAAAATTCTGAAGAAATCTCTTCCTCTCAAGAAGGAGATCAACAAAGGAGGTTCAGATCAATACAAGACCTTTATGATGAAACTGAGCCAGTGTCGTATGGTATGGATGTTTGTCTCTCCTCTAGAGAAGAACCAACTACTTATCTTGAAGCCTCTAAAGATCAAGTATGGGTGAAGGCTATGAAAGAAGAGTTGGATGCCATAGAGAAAAGTGCAACATGGGAGCTGATTACACCACCTATTGAGTGCAGACCCATTGGACTCAAATGGGTATTCAAGATTAAGAAGAATTCCAGAGGAGAGGTGACTCGTCACAATGCTCGTTTGGTGGCAAAAGGCTACTCCCAAAGGTATGGGATTGACTATGAAGAAGTGTTCACTCCTGTTGCTAGATTTGAATCTATTCGAGTGCTGATGGCTCTTGCAGCACAAGGTAGATGGGAATTACATCATCTGGATGTGAAATCTGCTTTCCTTAATGGCGAAATTGAGGAGGAGATTTATGTGAAACAACCTGAAGGTTTTGTTTTGAAGGGAAAAGAGCAATGTGTTTTCAGATTAAAGAAGGCATTATATGGGCTCAAGCAGGCACCAAGGGTTTGGTATTTCAAGCTAGATGAATGCTTATCCTCTCTTGGCTTTAGGAGGAGTGAACATGAGCATGCTGTCTATTTCAAGAAAGATAGTGATTATCACTTACTTATCGGTGTCTATGTTGATGATTTGATTGTGACAGGTCCTATTTCTGCTCACATTAAAGAATTCAAAGTAAAGATGATGAAGTTGTTTGAGATGAGTGATTTGGGACTTCTGAATTCTTACTTGGGCATAGAGGTTATTCAAGGAAAATCAAGCATTTGTCTTAATCAAAGGACGTATGCAATGAATATTCTTGAACACTACAACATGACGGATTGTAATTTGGCACATTCTCCCATGGAGGCAAGACTGAAATTTGTGAAGAATGAGCAAGACAAGTGTTGACTCCACTCTCTATCGAAGCTTGATTGGGAGTCTCAGGTATTTGACTCACACACGTCCTGACTTGATGTTTAGTGTTGGCTTTCTCAACAGATTTATGGAGCATCTGACATCTGAACATATGTTGACATTAAAGAGAGTTTTAAGGTACATTAAAGGAACCTTGGACTATGGATTGGTCTATAAAAAGGGCCAAGTTGCAGCACAATTGATTGGCTACACTAATAGTGATTATGCTGGTGATATAGAAGATCAGAAGAGCACTATGGGCCATGTGTTCTTCTATGATTCCATGGCAATAAGCTGGACATCACAGAAGCAAAAGATTGTGGCATTGTCAACTTGTGAAGCTGAGTATATTGCCATCACTGGTGCAGCTTGCCAGGGAATTTGGCTAAGTCGCTTCATTGCTGAACTAAAGGGAGAAAAGGTAAAGCTAGTTACATTGAAGGTTGATAATAAGTCTGCCATTGATCTCAGCAAGAATCAAGTCTATCATAGTCGCTCCAAGCACATTGATACACGGTATCATTTTATTCGTTCCTGCGTGGAAGAAAATTTGGTTGAGCTGGAGCATGTAAAGACAGAGGAGCAATTGGCTGATGGCTTTACTAAAGCTTTAGGCCGTCTCAAGTTTGTTAAAATGCGTGTAAAGCTAGAACTTGGATGTGCTGGAGGAAAGGAGCAAGATCAAGGAGGAGAATGATAGCCCATGATCTTTCTCTCTCTCAGCACATGAAAGGTCATCATGAAAGAGCGTATTGAAAGGGTGTCATGAAAGGGTGTATCTTAGATGGTAGTTATAACTGCCTAACGTCCCTATCGCCTCTATAAAAGGCTCTATAATGACTATTTCATGTGTGTATGTGAATACAGTTAAATATATCTCTCTTATTCTGTCCTGAGTCTCTTTGATCTCTGTGTAAGTTAAAGAGAGAGAACTCTGTGTTCCAACAGAAGAGAGGGTAAGAGAGAGAGAACACGAAAAGAAGAAAGAAATCGTGAAATTGAGAGAGAGAGATAGGGAGAATGTGATAGAGAGAAAGCGAGTATGGGAGATTTAGGGAGATAAAGGAGAGGGGAGTCGCGGACAAGAGAAAAGAGAGGTTTTTGGAGATAAAAAATGTAGCGTGAGAAGGGTAAAGATTGTGAAACGGGAAAAAGATGATGAGGAAAAAATTCAAGCGAGGAGATTCGATTGAGAGCAACGTAGAAAGTGAAGGGGAAGATAGCGGAAGAGCGAGGGAGAGAGACGAACTATACTTTACATTAAGAAACTACTTTTCAATACATCATCTCGACAAAAGAACTGCAAGCAAAAACCAAACCCTAAGTGAGAGAGTGCGCAAGGAAGAAGAAGATGCCAAAAACTGGAGAGTCCTCCTTTTCTCTGTCTCTTTCCTTTTAAACCCCAGCGAGGAGAGAGCCACTCGATCCTTCTTTGACTGGGCTCCACTGAAGATGCTTTAGACATCCCATTAGCCTTCTACACATCCATTTTAGATGATTTTGCTTCCATTCTCATGCTTGTAGTTCTTGAAATCAAGGAGACAAAAAATGATGTATAAAATTTATTGTTTGATGTATTGATGGCATAAAGTTATTAACTCGTGAAACAGTAGATATGATGATAGGTTCCAGAGTTAATTGAACTAAATAAAAGTAATTCTTAGGTGTTTATACATACTTTTTGTGCTTTTATCACACCCCCCAACTTAAGGATTGCTAGTCCCTAGCAATTATTAGATAAAGAAAAAGATTAAGCCTAACTAAGTAGTAAAGATATCTCTGCCATCATTTAGTCCAGCAACCTACACTTCAAGTGTGTGGGGAGAAGGCATTGATATATGTTCTTCCTAAGCACCAAATAATTTCCACAATATGGTGTAGATTCTCATTCACTAGCCATGCATTCTTTGGAGGGTTTAAAGCTGAGATCCCCAAAGCCTCTTAAATATTCATCCCCCTCGTCCTCCTTTTCTACCCAAAAGGTACTCAAAGCCTTGGTCATCACTACAAGGATTGGGGTAGGCAGATAATGAGTTTCATAAAGGTGCCTTGAGGTTTGATTACAATACATGCATTTACATAACTTGCCCTTGAAGTCTTTCTTTGAGCTTTAAGGCTTTAAAATTGGGGCTTTGGACTTGATATTCTTTGATTGCCACTCGCACTTTGACTTTGGAATTTCATAAATTTTCTACCCCGCTCTTTTATCCTTGCTCCTCTTTTTTTGGGAGCTCCATACTTTTTCAGCTGCAAACCAAGGACTTAAAAGATAATATACCTCTAGGGTTCTTGGGAAGGTGAGGGTATTTGCACCTAAGGACCTTGGCAATCTCAGGCCTCCCTACAAATGAACACATATATTTATAGCTAATAAACTCATTGAATCTATTCTAAGGGAGATACACATAGTCACTGCCATTTCCCCACAAAGGAATATCTTGAGCTTCTACACTGAAGTGGAGTATAGGAGAGGATGGCTTAGATAGTAATTCTACTTAGATAGGTTTGTGGTATGATTCTAATTCAATTCATGCACTTCAGAATTTTCAATTTTCTTGCATATGTTGTCTACAGCTCAAATACAGCTATCCCCCCTTTCTTTTAAGGCATTGTCCTCAATGACATCTATATGTCAAAGCATGGAAAGATGTCACCTGATATTTGAAGGGCATGAAAGGAATCTCCAAGTTTGGGTCTTCTTGTCTTCTGTCCCTTGTTGTTCTTCACCCACATGGCAATACTCAATCCTTGCTGGTTTCACCTTCATGATTGTCCGTGGAGCTTTTCTGATACAAAATTAAAAACAAAAACAGAGAAAGAAAAATAAAATATGATATTGGTTAACTTGGGTTGCCTCCCAAGAAGCGCTTAGTTTAGAGTCCTTAGCTAGACTTCAAAGCATTATTGGTAATTTAATAAAATTGTTTCATGAGATGGAATACCTTCATGTTCCAAGCAATGCTTTAGTCTCTGCCCATTCACCATGAAGGTAGTTCCATTCTTAGGATCTAGGATCTTCACTTCTCCATTATCCATCACATGAATAATAATATAAGGTCCATCCCATCTTGATTTTAATTTTCCAGGAAATAATTTCAAACGCGAATTATATAACCATACTTTTTGGTCCATAAAAAAGTTCTTTCCCCTTATATGCTTGTCATGGTAGTTTTTCATTTTCTCTTTATAAATTTGGGAACTAATGTATGACTCATTCCTTAACTCATCAAGCTCACTAAGTTGAAGGAGACGATTTTTACCAGCCTCATCAAGATTCATGTTCAGCTCTCTTATGGCCCAAGAGGCTTTATGCTCAATTTCAACAGGTAAATGACATGCTTTTCCAAAAATGAGCTTATAAGGGGACATTCCTATGGGGGATTTATCTGCTGTCCTATAGGGCCAAAGTGCATCTTTTAATTTTAGTTACCAATCCTCTCTATCAAGCCTTACAATCTTTTGGATAATCTTCTTAATCTCACGATTGGAAACTTCTACTTGACCATTAGTTTGAGGATGATAGGAAGTCGACATTTTATGATTGACACCATTCTTCCTCAAAAGAGCTTTAACTTGAGCATTAATGAAATGTGCTCCATTATCACTAATAATGGTACGTGGGCATCCGAATATAGAAAATATGTGACTTTTCAAGAATTTCAGCAATACTTTATGATCACAAGTTCTCGTGGCTACAACTTCATTCCATTTAGAAACATAATCAATAGCTAGTAGGATATAAAAAAATCTCTACTATAATTATTGGGTTTAGGGGCATCATATCCTTGGCTGAAACATTAGAAGTTGATTGGCATTCTAATCATCTTTTAAAATAATCATGAGCATATTTAAATAATGAAGGCAAATAAATACCGGATTGTAATACCTTTGCTGCTGTTTTTCTCCCTGTAAAGTGTCCTCCACTTGGTGATGAATGACACATTTGAAGGATATGATAGTGCTCTTCTTCTGCCACACATCGTCTAAGCACATTGTCAGCTCCCAAACATAGTAAATAAGGTTCATCCCAAAAATAATTTTTCAATTTTGCAAAGAAAACATTTTTATCATGTTTAGACCACCATGTAGGAATTTTTTAGACACTATGTAATTGACAATGTGGGCATACCAAGGGGAAACTTGTGAGATGGTCATTAATTGCTCATCTGGAAAGGCATCATTCAATGAATCTTGAGTGTCATGGATTCTTGAGAGGTGGTCAGCCATCTTCTTATCTCGTATTTCTAAATCAAACTCTTGTAATAGTAAAATCCACTGAATTAACCTTGGTTTGGATTCTCTCTTGCCTAGTAGATGTTTAAGGGCTGAAAGATCAGTATAAACAATGACTTTAGACCCAATGAGGTATGATCTGAACTTTTCTAAAGCAAGCACAATTGCTAGAAGTTCTTTTTCTGTTGTTGTATAATTCTTTTGGGCTTCATCCAAAGTTCTACTAGCATAATGGATCACTGCTGATTTTCCCTCGATATGTTGTCGTAAAACAGCCCCCATGGCTATGTTGGATGCATCACACATAAGTTCAAAAGGTTTTCCCCAAATAGGTGACTGCAAAATAGGGGCTTCAATTAAAGCTTTCTTAAGGGTGTTAAAGGCTGCAAGGCATTCCTTTGAGAAGATAAAATGGGTGTCCTTAACTAAGATTTAACTCAAAGGTCTTGCGATTTTAGAGAAATATTTTATGAACCTATGGTAGAAACCAGCATGACCTAAGAAATATCTAAGGGCTTTGAGGTTATTGGGGGTGGGTAGCTTCTCAATAACCTCTATCTTTGATTGATCAACTTCGATGCCTCTGTTACTTACCACATGCCCTAATACTATTCCCTCATTCACCATGAAATGACTTTTCTCCCAACTTAAGACTAAATTCTTTTCTACACATCTTGAAAGAACATTCCTTAAATTTTCCAAATAATTTTCAAATGCCTGGTCCTATTCTCAAAGTGCTGCTTTTGCCTTAATTCCTAATAGCTTGGATTATGGCTGGCCCTATTCTCAAAGTGCTACTTTTGCCTCATTGAAACCTTCTAGAGATTGAATGTCACATACTCTACCACAACTTCTGCCAACTATTGTTCAAGCAATGGTGCCTCCTTGAACTTCATCGTCAAGCTGCCCCCACATATTCCCTAACCAAATTTGGCAGCCATCTAGAACCCTTTTTTTGTCATCTACTGTGTGATCATGATTTCTTTGAACTTGTTAAATCATTTTTCATTGAGTAATAGTCCATGATCATGATAGGCTATACTAATTGATGATGGTGATACATAGGATAATTGTGATAAGAAGATAAAACACAAGAATTTGTGCAAGGAACCTTTGAAGAGGAAGAAGAAGGTAGGATGTGGACAAGGATGAGTAAAAGGAGAGCATAGTGTATGTTGCACAAGAAGACAAATGCTGGATTCCTTCCTCTAAGATTGATATTTTTTTCTTATAAATATCGGGATACATAAGGGGTGGTTGATTTGGGATCATCTTATCATGCTTCACAATGTGGAAGTATCTTTTCAAGATTTGTGGCTAGAATTATTTGTGTTCCTAATATGGGACTCCAAGTCATAGTTGACATGGTTGGTGTAGGAGATGTCTTCATCATGAGAAAACTCACCTAAAATATGATACTCAAGGACACATGGAATGTGCTTGATTTGCAACTTAATTTATTGTTAGTTGTGAGGTTGGATGAAGAAGGATTTTACAGAAAGTTTGATAAAAAGAAGTAGAAGATTAAGAAGTATTTAGTTATTGTTTCTTTTGGAAGTCAGTACAATACTTTATACAATTAGGAGGCCGATGGGTCCAACAGCCACATCAAAAACATAGAAAAAGAATTCAAGTATGGGGATGTGGTAGAAGAGATAGGGGCATATCAACACTAAGTGATTTCAAGGCCTTTCCTTAAGAAGTTAACTTTACCTATCTTCATAGACATACACTCAATTCCCTATGTTGGTAAAAAAACATTTCCTTTTCATCACCACCCTTGCTTAGAAAATTGTATGTTTCATTCATGGTGATCAAAGAATATAGATCTCACAAGGGTCTATTGAGGTTCATGGTATTGGTTGTGCTCTATAATTATTAAAGTTTTATGATTGCTCAAAAAGAATTTTGGTTTTCATAGATTTAAATGGTTTTTTGAAATATTTACTCAAAATCCCTAAAAGTTAGAAAATTCATTACTTAAAAAATATAACTACAAATTAATCCAAATATGTCGTGTTTGATTAGAAATTAATTAATCTATCATTTTAAAATATTAAATTTAATAAATAACAAGAGAATAAAATTTTATTTAAAAAATGTACTCATTTCTTTTAAAAATTAAATGAGTGCATATAAAAATATTTTCTCTTATTATTTAACATTGAAACCCAATCATAATCTCAAATATAAAGTAGGAATAATTTACTCTTAAATATTTATATTTAATTATTTATGATTATCCCTAAAAATAGCGCATTTTGAAATTATAACATAAATTATCATAGAATGATAGCATGCATAAGAATAGAATGTTTTTTGTCTTAATTTGCATTAATAATCACATAACTTCATGTATAGATTACATGTTATTAGTAATCTTACCCTGAAATGAGGCGCCCCAATTCCTTTTTATAGAATGAGCCTCACCTCCTCAAAAGGAGGTAATAACCCCCCTTTCTAAAGACATGAGCCCCACCTCTGAAAAAATGAGTCTCCCAACTCCTCCATAAGTAAGGAGGATGTCTACATTAAGAGGGTGACCTCTACTTTATTTTAAATATAAAATAAAATATTTACAAATATTTTAATATAGGTTGGTCAGTGTGCTCTAAAATAGAGAAAGTTGACCAACTTTGACTTCCTTGACTTAGCATAGTGAAGTGGCTGCCCCATAAAGGATATGATGATCTCTATAATTATTTAAAAGATGAAATTGATGACCATAAACATTTCTTCACACTTTGACCACCATGACTTTTAATTACACCCTTTGACTTTCAGGATTTAGAGTTGACTTGACCCCTAAATCGATGAAGAGGTCATTTTCTCCTCTCTTTCAATGCAATTTTCCTTCAAGTATTTACATATGTTTTCCTATATCCTTGCACCCACCAAACTCATAAGAATGTGAGAATTTTACCACTTGACTTCAAAGAAGTAAAATGGGGTTAGTCTCAAGATATACAAATCAAAGGAGCAATACATGAGGAGGCATATTCATGTTTATGTATAATCAACACTAACTAGATGCAAAATGATTACTTGAGTAGAATAACATGATAAATACAAAAATATCAGAAAATCATGATAACGTGCATCATATTTGAAGGAATTATGCATTAAAATCCATTTATGATGATGAAAATGAATGCATCAATGACATGTTATCAGTTTTCTCTCTGCCTTTGGCTTCACATCATTCGTTGCTAATCCTACCATGCTCAATAAGAAGACTATGGGCTGTCTAGTCATTCTTGCAATCTACATGGATGATATTCTTTTGACTAGTATTTATGACACTGGTATTCACACTAGGAAGACTTATTTACAGAAGCCCCTCAATATTTGTGACTTGGAGAGTCCAAGATACTTTCTTGGGATTGAGTTTGTATATCAAGATTGGAAGCTAGCATTGACCTAGCAGAAGTATAACCTTGGAATGCTTCATGAGATAAGAATTTTGGGGTGCAAGCCAAAGATCTCACATGTGGAAGCTCGCCCGCAGTTCTAAGATACTTTTTCTCCACTCCTTGAGGGTGCTAATCGCTATCGGAGATTGTTGTGCAAGCTGATATATCTCACTATGACTTGCCCTAACATCGTGTATCCAATTAATGTTCTATGTCAGTTCATGCAAGAACCTTGACGAGTCCATTGAGAGGGGGCTCTACGAATTCTAGGATACATCAAGTGAGCCCCACGAAGAGGGCTCATCTATCGACGTGGTGAGAAGAAGAATCCACAAGGTCATTGAATACACGCGCAGACATGTCAAAACAAGTTCCAAACCCACCAATTTTGAGCAATAATCATGAATTAAAGAGTATAGCAGTGAATAAGGGTCGAATCCACGAAGAATTAAGATATCTTCGAGATATTTCTTTAAACTTGATCAAATCGGACAATGAATTGACATGAGAAATTAGGGATTTTGATCTATTTAAACAGATAACTCAAATACGAATCTACATAATAAAAAATCACTTGATTTGGATCAAGGTTCATGTAGAAATCAACAAGCAAAAATTAGGTAGAAAATATGAATGCAAATAGAGAGAAAACCAAAGTTAAATCTAAAATTAGACTAATCTACTATTAGAAATTGAAATATGATGTTATAGGAGGGAAAGATCAAGAGGGAAACATGAATTCTAACTCGAGATTGCACTCGAAATGATCTAATTGATTGCCGGATCAAAGGCTTTTCATTCTGCAAGTTCAAAAATGATCGTCGGCATTCAAGAAGCAATTTGTCTATACTCTCTCCACGAAATCTCACTTTCAAACACTCCTTGGACATGGAAATTGAACTAGAAGTAAATCAAAAAGATATTCAAGGGTTGATATTAAAAGCGATCGATGGACTCCACGTGGACACTTTACAGATCCAGAGCATCCGATGAAGATCAAATGATAGGCATTGCGCGACGTTTCTTCTTCACGCACGACATGGTGAAATATGAGTGCTCCATCTTCGATCGAACAAATACAACTTAAACGTAAATATTTGCATTTAAGCATTTCATTAGAGCTGTTGATTTAATATGGAACGCCAAATCCAACGGCCACGCCCAATTTTGCCTATATATACGTATGTTCTTCAACGATGCAAACCATTCTTAGGTGTTTCAAGTAATCGAACTGTTTAGATATCTCAATCCTTGGATCTCTTGCTTTTCTCCTCTTCTAGATCGATGTCTGCATGCAAGGATTGTTTGAAAGTGAGATTTCGTTCAGAGGAAAGGGAAAAATTGCCTCTTAAATACCAATATTGTCTTCGAAATCAGGGAATGAAAAGCCCTTGATCCAGTGACCAATTGGATCATTTCGAGCGCGACTTTGGGTTAGATTATGTGTTTTTCTAATAATCTCTCGTCATGTATCATTATATTTCCATTTCAAATCATAGATTAGTCAAATTTTAGATAATTTCTCGGCTTTCTCTATCTTTATGATAGATTTTTCCCTCTAATTTTTGTTCCTTGATTTCTTTACGACTTGTGATCTAAATCAAGTGATTTTTGATTCTTTGAATTCGTCTTAGAGTTTTATTTTGAAAGCTACACAAATTCATAATTTCTTAGCTCAATTCTTTATCCAATTGGTCAAATTTGAAGAACACTTCGAAAATACTTTAATTCTCTGTGTATTCAACCCTTATTCACCATTTTACTATTTAATTCTTGATTTTAATCTTAAATTGGTGACTTTGGAATATATTTTGACACGTTTCTGTGTTTCCAATGACCGCATGATTACATCTCGCCAATTACCTCTTAAATGAGGTAATCACACGATTGGACATCCTTGGGATAGTACATCTCCATCCTTGATTATAAGAGTAAAGGATCTCCACTCTTGATCACCTAGAACCCTAGAAGACCCTCTCTTGTTTTTTGGCTCTCTCTTAGCATTAGGCTACTAGAAGGAAGAGGAGAGGAGGTCACGGCCCAAAGAGAGCATTGTTTGATGCTCAATCTTTTAGTGGAGAAGAAATCAATCGAGGATCGCGATTGAAGCGGATTGAGCATCAACTAGCCTAGGATGGGCATAGGGAGGGGGTTTGTGCTTCTACGAAAATCTAGATTGATTTGTTACTTGTGTTCATATCTATAAAGAGTAAAGTTGTATTTTATTTTTAATCTTAATTTATTTTCTTTTAATGTAGTAGCTTTCACAACATCCACACTCGCTGCTCTCTCTCACCATCAATGTACGTCGATCCATTGCTACCGCTGACCACTCTTCTTATTTTCCATCATCTCACCCCATGTCATTTATTTTTATATTAAATTTCATTTGAATTTGGATTTCTCTCTTAATTAAAAAATAAACGTAAACATTATCACTGATATTAATCTCTACACGCCCCATTTACACTCGCATTTCCTTGCATGCTCTTGCTTCTTTTCATTCTCTTGCCTTTCGTTTTGAACATCTAATATCATTACATCAGCTCCCTATGGAGTTGACCCTTGCTTACACTACTAAGTAAATATAAATTGTATTGCATGAAAACACATGTAATATTGCATCTATATGAAATCGATATACAACCATGATGGAAAACACATGTAATTGGGATCATCACTCTCCACTTCGAGAACCTCCTTTGGCTCGTAAGGGGGAGAATACAAGGGTGATGAAAATCCAATCCGAAACCATTAGAGAACATGAATTCAAGAAGTAAGCGACAGAACAGGTGGACACGTGTGTGAGAGAAGTGATGGTGGAGCAACAACCATTGTGGAAATTGAAGGCAATAGTCATAGTGGAAGGTGGAGCAGTGAGATTGGAGTTGGATGGCCTACAAGGTTTTTTGCGTGCTAACATGTTTGCATGCCTCTTGTAGCTGGCTAGAAGGGAAATACGAGCACATCTGATGTGTGTTTGTGGGCATTCATATTGCATGCAATGAACGTGTATCCCTCATGCACCACATGTGCATTGATAACATACAATTTATACTTGAAATTACATGAATATTAGTGAATTTTAAGGCATAAATTATTCCACTCTTACGCATGTTATCATATTTTAAGTGCATATTCATCATTCTATGCAATTTATATCAAAAATCTCAAAATACATTATTTTAAGGGATTAATGTATAAATGAAAGACGAATTTTTAAATACATTATCCCCATTTATATTTGAGATTTTATTTCAAATACAGTTAACAAGAGAAAAGATTTTTATACACACTCATATATTTTTCTAGTTTTATTTTTCAAATAAGGTGAGGGTATTTTTTAGTTAAAAATTTATTCTCTTGTTATTTATTAAATTAAAATACATAGAATGTTAGATTATTAAAATTTTGGATTAAGAGGGAGTTGCATTTTGAAAGTTAAATTTTCTCTAATTTTTAGGGATTTTCTAGAATTTTTCTAATTTTTTCTCAATTTTTCTGAATTTATTTTAGTTAAAAACATTGTAAAATTTTGGTTTTTAAATGCATGCTGATGTGGCATGAACGCTTGCATGTTGCTGCATGGTAATATATGTATGTGCCATTTGGTGCACGCGTGGAGTGCCTTTAGCATGTCATTGCTAACCAAATATACTACTCTCCTACCTATATACAAAAATTTTCTTAATTTTTTCAATGTGGGACTATTTTTTAATTCTCCTCTACAAGTGATGTGGTGCAACAAGGGTCGTCAGATTACGGGTCTAATGAAGACCATTGATCTTCACTTACTCAAGAGGGGGTCATGACCACATCTCATTTTGCACCATTTTCTCTCTCTTCTCAACATAAATATGAGCATGATTTTGATAAAAAAATGGTAGGTATTGCTCGCGACATTTCCTCTTATCAGATGAGACACTTGGCAAAAATATGCACTTCTCGATCATCAACTATAAAAATCTGAAAGACTCCTGACCATTGATCTTCGTCAAAAACCAAATAGAGGCGACGTGGCAGATTTGAGCCATCCATCAGCCCAGAAATGCACAATCAGACGTCTAGGAGCATTTTGATGACTTTTAAGGCTTATTTTATTGATTTGACAGTGCTGACGTGGCAAAATCTTTGCTGTTGCAATCTAATATGTCCAAATCGGACGGCTGAGGCTTAAAAATTCCCATTTAAAGCCATTCTAAGCCCCAAACAATATAATATGGGTTCTCTCTCCCATTTTCTCTCGTGCTTGAATATAAAAGGCCTTTTTCTTGGCCAAAAATGTTTCTTTCACTCAATTTATTTCATGATTTTATGGGAGATTTTGTGAAATTATCATGAGTTGCCCTTGAATTGCAAGAGGAAGTTCATGCTTAAATATCAACGCACATCTTGAAGAACTTTTATCTATAGCCCTTGATCTGGAAAAATAGGATCATCTCTGTGAGATTGTCCGGCTAGTAATTGACCCCGTCATGTATTAAAGGTGAATTAACAATTGGATTAGGAGTAAGGTTTTTGGCTTATGTTTAACGATTTTCTATGATTCTCCCTCTTATAATCGCAACGTAGTTTCTTTGATATCTCCTTGGTTTCAATTCTGATTGACGTCTAATTTGATTAGTTGGAGTTTTCTCTTCTCCCTCTTTCTATTTATTTTATAACCTTTATTTTCTTGTCAAAATTTTCCCTCTAATTTGATTAGATACAACTAGCTTTTCATCTCTCGTCGTCATTAACCAATTCCCTATGGATTTGAAGAGTATTAACCACTTAACTTGCTTTCAATCATCTTTGGACAGGATTCTTCCTTAAATCTCTCGTTGTTGCATTTTTTATGCGTCCACATGTGACTTAATAAGTGCTTAAATGAACGTATGAAAGACGTTTATCATGCATCCTTGTGTGCACTAGGTGTACGAGTCACATGCATCAAACATGTATTGCATGTGGGCTATGCTTGTGATGGATTTGGGGTTCATTGAATGTGATGCATATGATGTGTGTGATGCACAAAGGTAAAAAAAATTTCACACTTGTTAAAGGTTTCCATGTAGGCTTTGAAGCTAGGGTTTGTGTGAGGACCAGTGAAATGAAGGCAGCTTTGGGAAGCTTGAAAATGGTTAGGGTAGGGATAAGTGCCAAGAAGTACCTCTAGTGGTGGGTGGCACCAATTGTGATGAGCACTAGTGTGCAAACTGGTAGTGTTTCTGGTGGCAACTTCAAAGTAAAAATTATAGTGGCTGGTGACATGTAGGGTTGCAATGCTCTGAGCAATGATGTGCATGACTATAGTGTCTAAAGGGGCCTCCTTTGAGGGAGGCTAGGTTACCCTCAAACTCCTTATGATGTAGGATAATTCAAATTATGATGAGATGATGATGATGAAAATAGTTAAAAAGATAATCCTACAGATAATTGAGGGATCTATGAAATGATATCACTGTTATGTAGATGATTAAATCAGTGAACAAGCAGAGTAGGACAGTTCAGAAATGTGAGGGGAATAGAGATGATATTAAGACAGATGAGAGTGATATAAATATGAATATAAATATAAGAGAGAGAAGTAGGGTCATAGATTAATAGGATAATGATTGGGGAGTAGCTAATAAGGGGTATAAAGGCGAGGGACGAAGTGAGGATATTATGTTATATAATATAAAGTTGCGGATGATGGAGAGAAGGAGAGAAAACGATAGAAAAGAGTCAGGGTTTTAGATAGAACAATAGATCCAATGATGGACTTATAGATCTTAGGTGAACTGTTAACCACTGTGGATGGATTAGAGGATGAATACATGACTCGACGAGGAAGGATGCTCCTGAACTCGTCGAATGATAACGGATTTCCTCCAGGTAAGGCCTCCGACAGCAGTGATTGAAAACGACAGAATGGGAGGGGAAAAAGAATAGGGGGATAGACCTCGGGCGATGAGGATGATGCGGGATGGGGTTGATGGAAATACGTGATGAACGCGAAGACAAGGAGTAGCAAAGGTAACCAAGAACCAAATCTTTCATTCAATAAAATAAACTGTCTTTCATCCCTGAAAATCTCTCGTTCTATAGAAGACGGAGAAGAGGAGTGGGAGGGATGAGACGCGTCTTCGTAACTTCCGTGGATAACGGTTATGCCAGTTGCAAAATTTCTTTGTTGCTTCTTACGTGGGCTCCGTCATGACCGTTGACTGGGAGGTAGGTCTGTCGGTCGGGGATGAAGTCGTGACTTCAGACTC
Organism: Lemna minuta; assembly: GCA_024174645.1. Classification (NCBI taxonomy): domain Eukaryota; kingdom Viridiplantae; phylum Streptophyta; class Magnoliopsida; order Alismatales; family Araceae; genus Lemna; species Lemna minuta. Next base: position 14,057,174 of record CM044105.1, read on the forward strand.
GGTTGGATGAGCTGGGCTTCATTCGGGTGTTAACCTGGGTGAGTTTCGATCGTGATGTTTTATCGCCGACGAAAGTCACTTGTTGAGAATTTCTGCCTCTTTCGTCTTTTAGTGAATCTGCGATGTACGAGGGAGGCGATGATTTGCGAAACCGACTGATATCGGTGAAGACGATATCATTGTGTCAGTGATAGGAAATCTTCTTCATCTGAACTTATATGAGACATCTTGAGAGCTATCTATCATCTGGAGCGATCAGATTGGGAGTAACGGCAGGTAGAGGAAAGGTAGCTGAATAATTTTCTTTAGCTTTCGGTTTTGTCGTTATCCGGGTCTTCGATGATCGATCAAATCGCAGTCAGGACATTCCTCATGCTCTTCAGAATCGTGGCGATTCGTCTTGTCTTCTTCTAGTCCTTCCGGCTCGATACCATGTACATTTTATCGGTGACGGTTGCAGGCATCGGGAGATAGATAATCCTCCGGTTTGTTGCGATGGTCATCATAGACGATACTCCCGGATATAGACGTTGATGATGGCATAGACAAGGCTGCGCAAGAAGTAGAGCTGTAATCGCGGTTCATGCTATGTGTATTCCCCTGTCATTTAGTCGCTGTTTCCAAGTTCCCGTGAGGTCTTTGGGTTTCTCGGATGACAGTGGCTTCACGTTGGAGTCTTTGATACATCCTGTGTAGGCGAGATAGCCGCTATGCTCCGTAGATGGTTGACCGTAATATATTGGCTTCACGGAGGACCTTTGACCAGGATTGTAGATGGTAAGGATATTCTCTTTAGCTGCCTCTTCAGTAGCAGTGGATGTCTTATGTCGATGGGAGGTGATTTTCTCTTGTAAAGCTTCAGTAGTCTTTAGAAGTCTTGGTGATGCTTCATGTGAATAAATGCATGATAATATTCATGTATAGGCTTTGTCTTGAAGTAACTAAGAAGGTAAGTTCCTCCTTTAGATCTCTCCTAATTCTATCTAGAGGTGAGTTTTCAATGAAAGAAGGGATATTTCATAAAAGTGTTCCTATTGATGTTTCTTGAGATCATTATTCACAACTATACAAGGTACCTATGATATGGTGGTTGTGGTTTAGACAATAGGGAACCTATATCAAAGGTAAAAGGGTGGTTGACTTGGTCTTTCAAAGAGGTCTAAGTATCTAAGGATAAAAGCTAATTCCTTTTGACCAAGTCAATCTTTAGATTAGTTGATAAATGGGAGAGGAGGGAAATTAATCCCCATTGGGTCTTCACTCTCTTTTGGAGGTTTAGAGAGGTATTCTTCACTCACTTCATGGATAGTGAGTTTTTCAAATTTTTTGGTGAGGAAAAGGATGGCATGTTGTTGTAGTTGAGGATGGTTTCTTTTTCTCAATGCATACCTTGGCTCTACAGGAACCCTTGTGTTCTTTTGTTGGGATAATTCTCCATCACTTTATCTATCCAATCATTCAGAGCACTAAGAGGAAGCTTTCACACAATAGAACATGGGGCTGTGGTTCGCCAAGCACGTAAACACAAGGCATATGTGCGCATACTAGGGTGACATAGGCCAATAGCACTAAGCCTATTGTGAACTTATAGGGCATTGGGTTGACGCCATCATTGGCCATGTCTAGTGTTATTAGGGTAGTGGTGGCCACAATTGGTGTCAGGAGGATGGAAACAATAGTGCTGCGAGGGTGATATTGATAACATGCTAATTAGACATGATAATATATGATTATAAATGCATATTAAGGCATAAAAGATTTCATTCCTATGCATGTTATCATATTTATGAATGTTTATCTATCATTCAATGAAAAATCATTACCATCCTCAAAATACATTAATTTAGGGATAATTATGATGAATTAAAGATACATAATTTCATAACCCATCTTTACTTGAGATTATAATCTTATTATTTAAGGTTAAATAATAAGAGAAATAATTCTATATGCACTCATATACTTTTATAAGTTTTAAAATCTAAAAGAAATGAGTGTATTTTATAAATAGAAATTTATTCTCTTGTTATTTATTAAATTTTATTTTTTAGAATGATAGATAATTTAATTTATGATCAAATGAAACAAATTTGGATTCATTTGGAGTTTTATTTTGAAAGTTATGAATTTTATATTTTTTTAAGGTTTTTTTATGAATTTTTCTAAATTTTTAATGAATTTTTCGAGTTTTTTATGAATTTTTCTAATTTTAATTCGATTTAACAAGTGCGCAGGTGACGTGGCACAATCTAGATCAACGATCAACGATCAAGGTGAGGAGGGACATGGCATCACGAGGAGCGTCTGATCGCACGTAAGGAGGGGGGTACGTGGCGCACTCTGATTCGTCGGCGAATCATGTTTAAAATGATTTAATCTCAGACGTTGATCAAAGGAGTTATAATGGTTGAGATTAAAACCAACGAAAACACATCCAAAGCATCAGATCAAGATCCAACGGATGGCGTTTGATGCATTACTTATAACGCTCTCGACGTGGTGAAATCTCAGCAGTCCATCGGAGATCCAACAGCCATGACTTAATCGTAACAATTCACATTCGGGCGTTTCATTAGAGCCGTTGATCGAAGATTAAATGCCGATCGGATGGTTACAGTCAATTTGCCCTATAAATTGAGATGTTCTTCGACATTGTAAAGCATTTAATGACAATTTGAGTTAGTCAAACTTTTTGGGCACCAAATTCCTTAAATCTCTTGCTCCCTATTGCTTCTAGACTCATTTCTACGTCCACGGAGTGCTTGAGAGTAATATTTCGTTGAGATAAGAGGAATAAATTCACGCTTGAACATCAACGATCGCATTTTCTGAATTTTGAATGAAAAGCCTTGATCTCGTGACGAATTGGATCAATTTGAGTGCAATCTTAGGTTAGGGATCATGTTTCATCCTAATCTATCTTCATATAGCTTTAGATTTCATTTTTGAATTGTAATCTGAGTCAATTTGAATTTCGGTCTTTCGCGATTTTATTTTTTGGAAATTTCTCTCATGTTCATTTGATGATGTCTCCGCGAATCTTGATCCAAATTTAGTGATTTTTGATTCCATCGATTCCTCTACGAGTTTTCTTTTTAAAAATATCAAATTACCTAATTTCTATCCACATTTCATCATCTAATTTTATCATATGCGAAAAGATCAAAAGAAATTACCCTTATTCCCTGTGAATTCGACCCTTATTCACCACTCTACCCCTCAATTCGTGATTATTTGATAAAATTGGTGAGTTTTGTATTTATTTTGACTCTTGACCGTGTGTTTTCAACGACCTCTCAGTCTTGATTCGTCAGATATTAGCCTTTGAAATCTTCTCCCTATGTTGTGATGGCAATCATAGGAGTGGAAGTAGAGACAACTGATAATGAGATGGAGATGAAAGCTATTGAGATTTGAGGCTTGATTGGCTCTCAAAATTTTGAACACAATATTGAATGCATCGTAAGGCATCAAATTGAAGATATAAAATGATGAGGCACTAAGAATGGATAACCCTATCATCCATACTTACACGATTGATTGAAGGAGTTCTTAAGGCTAATCAAGTGTTCAGCCTCTAGTGATATATGCGCGATCACCAGACAATCAAATCTCATCTTCAATGCTACTTACTAAGAGAGAAAGATAAGAAAAGAGAGTTTTCCCACAAGGTTTGCATGAGCACTTGGACATGTGGTCATTCTCTCCCTATTTATGTGAACTTTTTAGAAGACCCTCAAAATTATGTCTATATCCCCCAATGTCCAAAAATCAAATGTTTGCGACCCTATAAGTCTATATATCTTGCTAGATAATAATTCTATAAACCCAATAACCTTACATGATCATGCATTTGTTGAAGTCACACATCCACATGTCAAAAATAAAATTAAACTCACCTAAATTCAAGATTAATTATGAATAATTTATTATAGAGGTGAGTATGGGTCAAATCCACAGAGAATTAAGGTGTGTTCTTGAGATGTTTTCAAATTTGATAAAATTGGATGATAATTGAGATGAGAAATTAGGGGAGAAAAAAATAGATTTTAAAAGAAGAGTTGTTTATATAGATTTAAATGCATTAATAAACATGTGATTACACATAATATTGCATGTTATCACCTAATATTGCTTGTTGATTGATAACATGCTAATTAGACATGATAGTACATGATTATTAATGTAAATTAAGGCATAAAAGATTTTACACCTATGCATGTTATCTTATTTATGAGTATTTATCTATCATTCTATGAAAAAGTCATTATAATCTCAAAATACTTCAATTTAGGGCTAATTATGATGAATTAAAGATAAATAATTTCGTAAGCCATCTTTACTTGAGATTATAATTAATTTTTAAAGTTAAATAACAAGAGAAATCATTTTATAAACATTCATTTAATTTTCTAAAGTTTTAAATCTTAAAGAAGTGAATGTATTTTTGAAATAGAAATTAAATGTTTTGTTATTTATTAAATTTGACTTTTTAGAATGATATATAATTAAATTTCCGATCAAATGAAAGAATTTTGGATTAATTTGGAGTAATATTTTGAAAGTTAAAAATTTTCTAATTTTTTGGGATTTTCCAGAATTTTTTGAATTTTTCTGAATTTTTCTGAATTTTTAATGAATTTCTAAGGATTTTCTGGAATTAAAAATCAATTTTTCTAATTTTAAATCAATTTTTCAGATTATTTCTAGCGCGCAGATGATGTGGCGTGATCTGGAGCGTCCGATCATGTGTGGATTAAACGGTCAACGCGAGAGGTGACGTGGCAGCGTAAGGAGCGTCTGATGGCGCGAAAGATCGCAACCGTTGATCTTCACTTAAAGAGAAGGGTATGTGGCAATTCTTCGGTGAATTGTTTTCTAAATGATTTAATCTCAGCCGTTGATCAAAGGAGTTATAACGGCTGAGATTAAATCGATGGAAACGCATATGAAATGTTCAATTGCGATCTGATGACGACTGTTTGATGCGTTCTGATAATACACACGACGTGGCTTTATCTCAACGGTCGATCAGCGATCAAACGGCTGTGACTTAACGATAACGATTCACATCTGATGAATTTCATTAGAGCCGTTGATCACGAATTAAAGGCTGGTCAGACGGTTACGCCCAATCACCCTATAAATTGAGATATTCTTCGAGATTGTAAAGCAATGGAGAGAAATTTGAGTAAATCAAACTGTTTAGACACATAATCTCTTGAATCTCTTATTCCCAAGTGCTTCTAGACTCATTTCCATGTCCACGGAGTGTTTGAGATCAGGATTTCAATGATCGACGAGGAATAAATCGACGCTTGAACTCCACGATCGCGATTTTCCGAATTTTGATGAATAGCCTTGATTCTGGTGATTAATTGGATCAATTCGATCGTAATTGTGGGTTAGGGATTGTGTTTTATTCTAATCTATCTTTGTATAGCCTTTAATTTCATTTTAGTCTTAATTTGATTTAATTTCAGTCTTAATTTCAGTTTTCGCGATTTTAATTTTTTGGAAATTTCACCTCTGTTCAATCTTTGATTTCTCTATAATATCAAAGTCAAATTCATTGATTTTTGATTCCGTGGATTCGTCTTTGAGTCCTCTTTCATAAATTATTGAATCGCCGAATTTCTATCACCGATTCATCATCCGATTTGACCAAATTCGAAGAGATCATCAAGAATTTTCTTAATTCCCTGTGGATTTGACCCATATTTACCATTATACCTCTCAATTCGTAAATTAATCTTGAAATTGGTAAGTTTGGATTTTATTTTGACTCTTGACCATGTGTTTTCAACGAGCTCGCTGTCTTGATCCATCATTGGTCATCCTTATTAAATTATCTAGATTAACAAATGGATAAAAATTGATTTATTTATCCCAATCAAGATGTCACGTTGGGTGCCAAGGTATACCACGTGCTCTAGGAGATATGGATTGTATAAGAACTCTCATATAGAACTTTCCTATCATCGGTTAACAGATAGGTATAATCTTTCATTTATAGGTATTAATTCATCGATCCACAACATGTTTTTGGTTTCTCAAGTCAAAGGATCATGTACACAACTAAGACATAAATCAATATGATTACTAGTTAAATATAATATCATTTAAGGATTCATACATATCCATTTAGTGAACTCTTTCTTCAAAAGAGCACCCACTACCTATCCTTTGTTCTCCACATTGATGGCCATAAGATCAACCATACTCATCATATGAGTTGGATCACATAGTGTTATTCTTTCCAAATTCCTAATGTCTTTCTCAAATATCCCACAAATAATAATTTTTAGAACATATATTTAAAGACTAGTTATCACTATATCATGATCTCATCATAATTCACTTAGTCATTTCTTATGTTCATGGACTTCACTGCAAACATCATAGAAGAATAACTATGAAAAAAAAATTCATTTTAATAAATATAAATGAGACATGGGGGGTGTGATTTGGCTTATAGGCCATAATATTCATCAGAAGGATCAATTACTTGGATAATTTCAAAGAAGTCTTGGAAAGAAGCATAAAGATACAATTAAGGAGCCATTTGATGAAGTTGAGGCAGCAATAGTGGAAACTAGCACCAATGACTTGCATTTTCACACAATTTTCCATGTGTGATAGTCATGCAGAGATGAACTCATGAGAGATTGGCTCAGGAATTAACAACTACGGTATCAAGCTAATGTGGGGTGATGTGAAAAAAAAAAGCACAAAGGCAATTATGGGATTTGGTGTTCTGGGGGTAGCTATGGGAAATGGCAGTGCCATAAGATCCCAAGAGGCAGTGGGAATAGGATGCAGTGGAGAAGGTGAGATATTATGTGGTGCCCATGGCAAAAATAGATTCCTCGGGCACACTCTGAGAAGGAAAAAGAAAACTCTCAACTCCCAATATGCTTAATGATTCTATTACAATGACAATAAAATTCATACTTACCTTTATCACTTGAAGGGAGTGATAGATATTAATCGCTTATAGTGTGGCCTAGAAGCCAAGCACACTTCCATGTATCTTGTTTATGTTCATTGAAATGAAATTTATTCATTATCATTCATTTTTTATGTTTGTAATGAAGTTCATGAGCAAATGCAATGACTAAGTGAATTATGATGACATCATACTACAATGATCACTGGTCTATAAACACTTAGTAAAGTGTTAAACAAGGGTTTAATCTATAGAGAGCTGAGGTGATGAGGTTAGTCATTCCAAAGAAAGATGAGAGCATGGGAAGAAGCATGTGGAGGTGAAAATGAAACATTAAATTTTGTGGTTTCTTGTTGAATTAGGAGAGAATTTGGAATTTAAAAGAGAAAGTGGGATTAAAGGAGATGGAAATGAGATTAGATGATGGCGAGATGAGAAGGATTGTCGGTACTGGTAGTGAATCGATCCACAAGAATAGAGGTTGAGATTTACATGTGTAGATGATGTCAACGTTACTAAATTAAAATAATAAGAAAAAGAAAAAGAAAATAGAACATCTACTTTGTTTATGGAGATGATCACGAGGAAGAGAACTGAAAACATGATATTTACACTAGTAGTTATATGATTATTGATGAGATGTGACCGCGAGGTCATCAATTTCACACGGTCTCGTGTCAAAAATATTTCCAAACTTACCAATTTAATGAAAATTATTCGAATTAAGGGGTAAAATGGTAAATAAGGGTCGAATCCACAGGGAAATAAGGAAATTCTTGATGTTTTCTTCAAAATTGATCAAATCGGATGACGAATTGATGATAGAAATTGGGGAAAATGGTAAATTATGAAAGAGAACTTCAAATTGATTCCACAGAATCAAGAATCATCGAATTTGGTCTTGATTTCGCGGAGAAATTGAAGATCAAAGTAGGAAGAAATTTCTGGACGAAGAAGTCGCGAAATTGACTTAAATTGAACCAAATTAAACTTGAAATCCTAATCTAAATTGAAATTAAACATGATAGGAAGGTAGATTATGAAAAACCGCTTCTAGTAATCCCAAATAGTGATAAAATCGACACGATTAAACCGCTTAATCGCCTAGAACACGAAGAATGCGATGAGGAGATTCAAGCTTCGATTTCTCCTAATCTACTCAACCAAATCTCGATCTCAAAGGCTCCAGAGGTGCGGAAATGAGTGTAGAACACGACGGGATCAAGAGAATCGAGAGGGGAGGTGTCTAGATAGATCAATTACTTTGATTTCCAACTCGAATGGTTTAGAACATCAAAGAACACCTCTATCTATACACATTTTGGGCGTAACCGTCCGATAGAAACGATCGACGGTTACGATGAAACGGTCCACGATGGATCGTTTCGAAAAAGTCGCAGCCGTCAGATCTTCAGTGGAGGGTCCTGATGATCTCATTGATAAGCGTTATAAAAATGCATGAATCGCACCCGTTGGATCACGATCGGGTGGTCGAGATGCACTCCTAGCCATTTCATCAGAGCCGTTATAACTCTTTTAATCTAAGCACGTGGCTGATGTGATCCGGCGATCGAGGCGCGATGTTCCGCGCTCCGACCGATCCAACGCACCGCGAGTGGCCACGTCACATGCACTTTAAAAACTGTGTGGGACTTAGTCCCACACGGGAAAAATTAAAGAAAACTATTGCGTTTATAAGATGCGACGATTTAGAGGGTTAATAAAATCTCTTCCAATAATCGGAAGACTATATATAGTATATCCTCTATATAAGTAAATATAATATGCGTCATATCACCGCGTAGGCGCCGCGTGGGCCCGCGTGGCGCTGCCACGTGGCCTTGCCTGCCACGTCGCATCCACGTGCGTCCCGCACGGAAATATCCCCCTTTTTGCCTTATTTAAATCATTTTTAACATTTAAAATTCGTAATATTAATCAGAAAAATCTGGAAAAAATCCCTAAAAATAGAAAATTCATAACTTTTAATATATAACTCAAAATTAATCCAAATTTCTTTCATTTGATCCGAAATTTAATTATCTATCATTCTAAAAGATAAATATTGATAAATAATGAGAGTTTTAATTTTTTTTTCAAAAACACATTTATTTTTAAGGATTTTGAACTTAAGAAAATATAAATAAATGTTTATAAAACGTTTGCTCTCATTATTTTTACTCTAAAGAGCATCCATAATCTCAAGTAAAGATGGGTTATTAGTTTATTCATCCTTAAATTATCATATTAAACCCTGATTTAACGTATTTTTGAGATTATAATGATGTATTGTGGAATGATAGAAAAATACATATAAATATGATAACATGCATGAAAATGAAATTATTTATACCTCAATATGCATCAAAAATAATGTTTTATAATGTTTATTTAGCATGTTATCAATTCTCAATGCAAATTAAGATATAAAACATTACATTTTTATGCATGTTATCATACTTTGAGTGCATATCTATCATTCTATGCAAATTAAAATTATAATCTCAAAATGCACTATTTTAGAGATAATCATGCATTATTAAAAGTGATCTCTTCGAGTAGATTATTCCCATTCTAAAAGTTGAGATTATAATTGAGTTTTAAATGCAAAATAATGAGAGACAAATTCTTTTATGCACTCATTCACTTTTTGAAAGTTTTATCTTTTAAAGAACATGAGTTTATTTTCGAGATAAAAGTTTATTGTCTTGATATTTTTTAAATTTTAATTTTTAGAATGATATATATTGAATTTCTGATAAAAAATGGATTAAAAAGGAGCTGAATTTTTAAATTTATAAAGTTTCTAATTTTTATGGACTTTTTTGGAATTTTTCTGAATTTATTTCGAATTGATTTTAATTAAAATAATTAAAAAATAGGTTTTTAAGTGTGTGCTTATGAGGCAACTAACGTGGCATACACGCTTGTGTGTCGCCATGTGGCAATGTGTACATGCGCCATGTGGCGCACGCATGTGCGCATCATTAGCGCGTGTGGTTAGTTGTTAAGCATCCCATAAAGAGCATAAGCTTACCATATAAGCCTGCATGGCCTCATACACGTATGATTTTACTTTGATTTTTTTCCATGTGAGACTATTTCTTTGTTTTTATCTCCTAGAAGGTGATGTGATGCATTTTGAGATCTTTGATCCGTGGAGTTGATTACGAACGTTAATCGTTACTTACTCGAGGGGGTATGTGGCACAAAGTGATTGGATGTCAATTCAACTTATAGCTCACAATGAATCCTGGCCGTTTATTACAAGAAATATAACAATCAAGATTAAAAGTGACCAGTGGACTCACTGGGATGCATTGCGACATCTCAAGTGTTCAATGAAGATCAAACGACAAACGTTACGCAATGGTACTTATTGACGCACGACATGACAAAATTGAGTGCTCCATTTTCGATCGGACGAACGAAACTTGACGGTGATGATTCTTACCTTTGTATTTCATAAAAACTACTAATTGAAGATCAATCGCCAAATCCAATGGCCACGCCAAACTTTGCCTATTTATATTGTCCTTCTTCGACGATGTAAAACATTCTTGGGTGTGTCGATTAATCAATCTATTTAGACATCTCAATCCTTGAATCTCTCATTTTTTTTCCTCTTCTACACTCATTTTTGTGTCGGAGGAGTGTTTGAAATCAAGATTTCTTTGAACAAATACGAAGAATTTGCTGATTGAACACTAAATTTTTGTTTTTTGAAACGTAGAAGGAAAAGCCTTGATCTTATTGGAGTTTTCTTTCTAAAAATATTAAAATCTCTAATTTCTCAACTCAATTCATTGTCTGATTTGATTAAATTTTAAGAACACCTAAAAAACTCCACTAAATCTCTGTGGATTCGACCCTTATTCATGATTATATTAATCAATTTGTGATTAAATCTTGAAATTGGTGAGTTTTGTATTGATTTTGACACCGATTTGTGTGTTTTGAATGACCGCACAAATTCTTTCCTTCAAGGATGATTTAAATCCTCACTTAAACCTCGTCACAATGCATGCCCTCAGCCAAGTGATGCAAGATTCATGTTTGTCATAATCCTTGCTTACCTTCTTCTCCATGTGAATAATAAACATCAAACAATTGACCTTGACCTCCTTCTCCTCTTCCTTCTAATAGCCTCATGCTAAAAGAGAGCCAAAAGAGATGAGGAGAGAAAATTTTGCATCTGAAAGGGTTCTACCTAGGTTTGAGTACTTAGAGAGGTAAAATAACAATTTCCTTAAAATCATGAATGTTTTCTTCTGAATTCATTGATAAGAGGTTATGGATGGGTAGAGGATGAGAAAAAAAACCTACCATTGAAACTTTAACTTAAAGATCCATCTAAATCATGAGATCTCATGATTTTTGTGTGGAGAAATCATCATCGTTGATCATTTGATCGAATGCATCGGAGAGCACACCTAGGTTAAAACACCTTTTTTTAATTCAGCCAAAATAGGTTAAAACCACCTTTTTAAAAAGTGGAAGCTACATGGGTTCTCCAATTGTGTTGATGACGATCAGAAGGCTCATATGAATGCAACGTGTCCATGCGCTTTTTGAGAGAGATAATGGCATAATAGATATCAGCCATTTGATTTTAATCAATGGGCCAAAGGGTGACTTGCGGCTTACCTTATTAAGAGAGGAAAAGATTTGTGTGATTAGAATAATCAAATTTTAGTCAATGTGTTTTGGTGCAGCCAAGTGAGGCAACCAGATTGGTCACGTCATTTTAAATGAATGTTGCCCTCTTTTGAACAAAGCATGGACCAGTAGTCCATGAATCGACACTTTGTGATAAGCTAGGCCAATCGGAGCGCACATAAGGTGCCGCATGTCCACTCTTGCATGCCCCTCTTTAAGTTCCACATCAACCAAATGCTACTTAAAATTGAATATAAAAATCTGTCCCACTTACTCAAAAGTAGGACAAAGTGTTACACATTACAGCACCTATGTGGCCACCATGCATGCATTGGGTCCCCATGCGCTGCCACATGGTAGGCACCACATGGGTACACTCTTCTCGCTGCAATATTTCCTTATTGAGCCACATACCATGGCTTGGTTGGCCATGACAAAATCTCCTTCAAAACCCTATTTTTAACATTTTAAATTCCTAAAATGAAGCCTAAAAATATTTTAAAAAATCCCTTAAACTTTGAAATTCAATTTCTCTCAAGCTACAACTCATTTCTCCACCTAATTTTCTCCATTAGATCCATAATCAAATTCTCTATTTTTAATATTAAAAGAATGAAAAGAATGAAAGGGGTTACATTGAACCTTATTAAAAATAAGGAGCTTGACCAAATTTGACCTTCCTACTAATTATAAATCATACTAGACTTAGAATGATCTATCTACCACATGCAAACCTAGTTGACGCTCTTTTCACGATGATAGGGTTGATTAGTGCTCTCATTTGGTAGAGAGTTCTTTCTTCCTTGCCCTTGTCATCATGCATATGTAAGCTTTGCTACTCGTGTGCCTATATTTTTGCATCCATACAACTCGTAGAAGATGTGAGAATTCAACAACTTGACTTCAAAGAAGTTAAAATGGGGTTAGTCTCATGACATAAGAATTAAAAAGAATGATGCATGTTGAGACATATTCTTGGTGAGATATAGGTATAACACACATAGTTTGTGTGCAATATGATGCATGATGACTAACGGAACGAGATCGCGAGGTCGTCAAAAACACACAGTCTCGTGTCAAAATAAAGTCCAAACTTACCAATTTTAAGAATAATTCATGAATTCAGGGGTATAATGGTCAAAATGGGTTGAATCCATAGGGAATTAGGAAAATTTCTTATGACCTCTTCGAATTTGATCAAATCAAATTCCACATAATTAAAAGTCATCGAATTTGACTTGATTTCGCGGAGAAATTGACGATTGAAGAGAGGTGATTTTTCTGAAACGTTAAATCACGAAATTAACAAAATTAAGAATGAAATTCAACTAAATTACGATTCTAAACAAAAATGAAAGGCTATACGAAGATAGATTACGATAAAACGTGATCACTAACCCACAAGTGTGATCGAATTGATCCAATAAATTGCCAAAATCAAGGCTATTCATAAAAAATCCAAAAATCACGATCGTGGAGTTCAAGCGTCGATTTCTTCCTCATCGATTGTCGAAATCTTAATCTTAAGCACTCCGTGGATGCGAAAATGAGTCTAGAAGTGATTAGGATCAAGAGATTCAAGAGATTTGGTGTCTAAATAGTTCAATTTGATTACATTGCTCTCGAATGCTTTACAAATATGAAGAACATATCAATTTATAGGTGATTTGGGCGTAACCGTCCGATGAAACACATCAATGGCTCTGATGAAACGCGTGGATGTGACTCGTCATTGTTAAGTCGTGGCCATTGGATCGCGATTGGATGCCTTAAATGAAGCCACGTCGCATGCGTTATAAAACGCCTCAGAAACGCACGTCGTTGGATTGCGATCAAACACATCAGATGCATTTTCACTTGATTTAATCAGAGCCGTTATAACTCCTTGCGATCAACAGTTGCGATTATATCGCATCCGGTAAACTTGATCTTGCCATGTACCCCCCTTCACTTAAGTGAAGATCGACGGCTCTGATTTCAAGCGCGATCGGACATCCCACGATGCGCCACGTCGCATCATGCTCTTGATCATCGATCGCGATCGATTGTATGCTCCAAAGTGTGCCATGTCACCTGCACGCTTTAAATAATCTGAAAATTCAATTTTAAATTAGAAAATTTCATTTTAATTCCCAGAAAATCCTTAGAAATTTATTAAAAATTCAGAAAAATTCTAGAAAAATCCTTAAAAATTAGAAAATTCATAACTTTCAAAATATAACTCCAAATTAATCGAAATTTCTTTCATTTGATCAGAAATTTAATTATCTATCATTCTAAAAAGTCAAATTTAATAAATAACAAGATATTTAATTTCTATTTCAAAAATACATTCATTCTTTAAGATTATAACTTTAGAAAATTATATGAATGTTTATAAAAATAATTTCTCTCATTATTTAACTTTAAAAACCCATTATAATCTCAAGTAAAGATGAGTAATAAAATAATTTATCTTGAATTCATCATAATTAACCATAAATTAAAGTATTTTGAGATTATAATTGAAAAGTCCCAATAGGGTGGTGGTTAGGCTATATGTTAATTTTAATTGTTAATCTCTACTTTTTGTGTTTACTAAGATTCATTGGTTAATCACTCACTTATTGTCCTCTCGATGCACCCAATATTATTATACTGGATGGGGGACCTAATGTCCCTTAATCCAGTCCCGAGTACTATAGACTCGGAGCCTCCTCCTCACCAAATGAAATCTAATCCTCTCACCCCTCAAATGGGTGAAGGACAATGTTCAAATACAAGGTTTTAGATTTGCCCCCTACGGCAAACCTAACACTCACCTTTACCTGTCCCTACGACACTACCCACTAGGCCTCGACCTCCTCGGCTCCTGGACACCTTGACTCCCTCAGGCCGATCTCCACGCGATCGCTCGTCCCTTCACGCCCTGTCGTGCTTCTTCCGCTAATGCCGCCGACCACAGGTTAATTGAGACCTTGTCTTCCGGCTTCTCTTGGTCTTCCCGCTCCGAAGTCTTGACTCTTTCTCGTCTCAACGAATGAGACGCTCCCGTCCTCCGAATGTGTGAATGCAATGGTATGGTAGTCTAAATGCAGCTAGCAATATGAGATGATAATTGCAAATCTGTGAGGTTGAAATCACGAATACGCGAGACACACAATACACTAACTTATGGAGTTGATTCTCTGGCCTAGGGTTGACTTTTGCCTTAGGGTTGACTTTGACCTAGTGTTGACTTTCTGACTTCTATTGACTCTGGGTTGACTTCTGAGCTAAAGTAGACTTCTGATTAAGGATGGTTGACTTTGACTGTTAAGGGTTAACTTTTATGCTAAAGTTGACTTTCTATATGAGGTTGACTTCTGACCTGAATTGACTTTCTATCGAAGATTGACTTCTGTCTAAAGTTGACTTTCTGTTGACTTGACCTAAGCTTGACTTTTCGTCTAAAGTTGATTTTTTGTTGACTTGACCTAAGGTCGACTTCTGACTGAATAGGTTGACTTTTGACCATACAAGGTTGACTTGACCTAAGGTTGACTTTTTGTCTAAAGTTGAATTTTTGTTGACTTGACCTAAGGTTGATTTTTGACTGAATAGGTTGACTTTTGACCACTCAAGGTTGACTATGTGAACAGTCACAGTAGATCACAACAAATAGTAATAGATTATCAAGAAGTAAATCCAATAACAAATAACTGTAAGACAGAATAAACTTTAATTCCTAATCAACGATGCTATATTCAATGAACAGATCAAGATTATCCTTCCAAATAAGATGAACCTTAAATGCTAGTTTACTGAGAGTAAGTTTAGTGTAAATTAACTGAGGAAATAATCAAATGGGGTAGAGAGCATACCACTCTTCCTTGACTTTCAATCTTGACCAGCAAGGTAGGCTTAGATGACTCGATAGAAAATGAACTAAGGATAAACTGTAATTCACTATACCTCTGTTGATCTCAGTATGACCGTGATAACAGTATATCCAAATAAACTTGCAAGTAAATGAAATTGTAATTAACTTAAACTACTTGACTGTTAACTACAACAACATGAGACAATTCTAGATAAAAAGAACAAGACTGCTTTTGTGATTGTACTGAATTAAGGCTAACAACAAGACTACATAGAAATAAACTAATTTCGGAAATAAATATTGAACGGATTTATTCTACATGAACTTATTGTGGAGAGAACTAATATAATCAGTGAATGATAATCGAAGTTCAAAAGACCGTGAATTACAGAAACTCAGATAGATAATGTAGAGAAATTGAAGATTTTTCCTGAGACACAAAACCAAATAATTGTAGAAACTAACTATTATAGGAAGCACTTAATTAAAGAGATAGAATAGATTTGCGATAAAATAGATAGAATAAAACTGAACTCTTGTGATCCACTGAGAGGATGATTATAAACGTCAAACCTGTCAATCACCGTAAGACTGTAGAAATGTTGTTGACTGAGGACCTAGTTGAGGTACGATAAGAAATACACCTTCTATAAGCCTGTGGAATCCCCTAGGCGTGGTCGTTCTATTCGCATTGTGCGAATATGTGCGATTTGTGCATTCTGTTCTCTTTTGGGAACAGAACATTTTCAAATTTGACAGGAGAACCGCACACACCCGTGTGCGGTTCATTATGTGCGAATTTGTGCGAATTTTGTGAGTTTTTTCTCAAAAGAGATAAATTCTCTCTTCTTCCCTTTTTCCTTCTCCCCTTCTTTGAGTTCTCTAAACTCGAGTTCTCTCTCTCTCTACTGACGATATCGGATATCCCGAGTCCTCTTCTGTTATTAACATCGAAATCGTGGGCGATCTTCTATGAACCTCCGGCGATCTTCTACGCGAAATCGTGGGAGATCTTCAAGTCCATCTTCAACGCACTTCCGACATTTTATCTCTCTCTCTCTATCTCTCTTTGTCTCTCTATCTTTCATCGCTCTCAGTTCCTTCAACGTTCGGAGCAGCCTATTCGGCGCATGGGACCAGCGGTAGCAAGGCGTCTCCAAGCTCGCCTAGTCGCAGTTGCGCGTCAGCTTCCGCGAAGAGTACTCCTTTCACGTTGCACTCCACCACCAGACTCAAACCATGAGGTCTGCGGCAGATGCGACCGGCAAACGGATAGTAAAATACCATAGCTTTGGATAGGGCTTCTCCAATGACCTTCGCCGGGTCTATCCTACCATCCTCCATATTTTTGTTGCGATAAAACCAGATGTCGTTAGTGTGGCACTTAGTTGATCCTTGAAAGTCGACGTTCGATAGTTCTTTGATTTTCCAAGGGGTTGGCTCGGCCGGGGCAACGATTGTCCGCTCTATCAATCGTCAGAGATCAAACAAGATGGATTCAGGATGGACTACACGGCTCGGCAAAGTATTTTTATAACTTTTGATTCGCTTGGAAGTTACCTTTTGCTTTGGAGGGTGCAAACGTTCTCCACCTGGAAATAGTAAAACATTAGCGAAAGTCCTTCTGTGGAGAGGAGCATCGGAATTCCTTGAAGTTCCGAGTTGATACCAGTTTCTTCTTTTTTTATTCATAATGGAAAGTCTCCTCGGAAACCAAGCATCGTCTCCCAGTAATGTCCATTACCTGACACAGAAAGCACCGAGCTTCACACTTCGACATGTTTGGAAGATTTACCACATTGTTATTCATTTGGTAAAACTCTTGAACCTTCACAAGGATCACCGAGTCAAAAGGATTTGCAAATGGATTTATATACTGTGCGAATTTTTTTTGGATTGTGAGAATTGTGTGCGAATTGTGCGAAAATCTGTTCTAATTTTCTCACACAAAAAGAACAGAACAAAGAACAAGGCCATGTGCGGTTCTTTTGTGCGAAATTTCTGTTCGTGCTAAAAGAACAGAACAGAACAACCATGTCTAGAATCCCCACACAATTAAATTAAACACTGTATAGAGCTTAGGAAAACCAATTTAATATAAAAAATAAAAGGCTATGAATATATTTTCCCGTGGACTACAGAAATCAATAATCTAACCAATATATATATATATATTTCAATGTATAGAAGTTTATGTTAACTTACTACAGATAGAGTGAATATCCGTAATATAGAATGATTCACTGAAGTAACAGAAGATATATATATTCTAAACAAAACGTGACTGACTATCAGGTAATTTTTCAATTAAGGAAACCATCACCGGAAATCAAGCAATACGACACACAACACCGCTAGATTGGAGAGAAATGATTTGAAGTCTCTAAAATTTTCTCATCGATGGATAAAATCGAATTAACTTGTACGATTTAGTTAACCTACAATCCAGATGAGGTTATCAACTAAACAAAGAAGAGGGTTTACTGTGACGGAAAATCAAGGAGTTTAGAAATCGAAATCACAACAGAAAAATGAAAGAACCACAATGAAATTTGAAATGCAAACATAAAACTAGAAATCAGAGTGGAAATGAGAAATGATCTAAGTGATTGGATTTAGAAAACTGAGAAATCAAAAATTTAAATCCCTCTGAACTTCGAACAAAACGAAAAAACTCAAAAAACTGCCTAACAAGATATTTTGCAAACGATTTCGATGATTTCCGGCGAGTGTGGTCGGGGAAGAGAGAATGTGATTGTAAGATGCTTGTTCACAGAAGCTGAAGAACTTGATCACTTCACAAAGGTCCTTTGAGATTGATCGCACTGGAGAGAAACTTGGATTTGCCCTTTTCTTTTGCTTTTTCGTCGCTGAGGAAAACGTGTTAACTCTAGAAAATGAGAGCTCGACCCTTTTTAAGGTGAGTCGATGATTTTCTATATTTACAATAATACCCTAAATAACTACCTATATGCAATGAGATTACATATATACTAGGTTTATATATATATTGAGCTTATATATATACTAAGCTTATATATATACTAATCCTATATATATACCCAGCTTATATATATACTATAGTTATAATAATACCCCAAATAACTATCTATAAGAAATGAACTTACATATATACTGAGCTTATATATATATTGATCCTATATATATACTGAGCTCATATATATATATATATATATATACTAATCCTATATATTACCAAGCCTATATATATATATATATAGATATATACATATCTATTTATGCGGGCAGTAATAATATAAAATTTACTACGTTTATTCATGATGTATCTTGGAATGAAACTATATATATATCAACAGATATATATATATATATATTTATGCATCTATAAATGAAACTATATAACTGGATATGCATGATAGAACACCAAAAGAAGCATGTGAAGATAGTGACTGCATGAGGCATTAAATTCCTAAAAAAGGATAAATCTTCATGGACACATTAGTAGGTTAGTGAAAAAGAATCAAGGGAGACATAATGTATTAATGATTAAAATTAATAGCATACAAGAAAAAAGATGACAATTCAAGATGGAATGCTTACGTCAAAACGAGTGCTCTAACAATAATGACTTTTTCATAGAATGATAGATAAATACTTATAAATATGATAGCATGCATATGAATGAAATCTTGTATGCCTTAATATGCATTAATAACCATAGATTATCATGTCTAATTAGCATGTTATCAATGACATGAATTTTGTACATGAAAATGTATGAATATGAAACAATTTCAGTTCCTAATTCATGTCATTATGATGCATGTTGTCATTTTTTTATTTCATGTATCTTGTGCCATTTATCTACAGTATCTCAATATGCATTAGTTGGAGCTAACTATTTGCGATCAATATGTTTGATATTTTTCAAGATGAAATACCCTATTTGTTTCTAGTAGTTTATTAATACTTCAAAATTAGAGACTTATGCAAATAGAATTGTGAATAATAAATAATGTGGAGAATTTTCTCTAGAGCCAATTTCTAAGTTGACCTTATTTTCCTTTATAAGTCAAACTTTGGAATTTGATAAATAATTTTTTTTATTAATTTAATAACTTTTAAGTAAGTATAGGTTGAAAAATTCCAGATCTAATGAAGAAAATTTGAGGGATAAAATGAGTGAGTGCTTGGGTGACACCTAATAAGTTCAATTTTTGGGTTTTAAATATGTCATTTTGGTTTATTGGACTTATATAAAATAATATTATAAGATTTCAACTTAATCATAGATAATCATGTGTAGAGTGAATAAAGGATCAAACCCATAAGGGAAAGGTCACTAGATCTAAATTTTAATTCATGCAAACGTAAATAATTTGGGGAGATAACAAACAATATTGATAAGATAAGTGAGTTATGTGATGCAACACAATAATCTATAATATCTAATTGTCCTTTCAAAGATGAGACTATTCAAGGTCAGCAAGAAAATGATGCTTAAGGGTTGATAATTTGATCATAAGATATTAAGATTGAAAGAAAATATCCTAATATATTTGATAATATATTTTTTATAGGCTACTATTTTGATCATTCATTTGAGAGAGGAAATTATTGATATGCCACTTAGGCTTTTATTCACTCACACTCCACTTTCAAGTTGGAATGTAGACATCAAACAAGCCTAGCTTGTGAGAACTAAGTTGCACAAAGTCATGCTCAACCTTTTACTGAAGATATCAACATGTTGGCTAGATGTTGCAGCATGAGGCATAGAGATAAGCCCGACTAGAACCTTTCCAGGCATGGCATGCCATTTGATCTCGATGTGCTTGGTGCATTCATGAAAGGAGGAGTTATTCACTATAAAAATGATGACTTAATTATCACAATACAATGGCATAGCCTCTTGAGTAAGGAGTGGACCCATAACATATCTAAAGAATCATGAGTCATAGCCTAGTAGTAAGCTCCTCCAAGGGACAAGATTCCCTCCAACAAACGAGTTGGAATTGGAGGTAGACTTTTGATCACTATGTTTGCTCACATAGTTGGAATCAAAGTAAGCTTCAATAAGAAGGTGACCATGGTGCTCACAGAGAAGAGAACGACCTTGCGCATGCTTGAGATAAGAAATAACATAGAGAGAAATATGCCAATGAAATCTCCCATGTTCCATGAATAAACTAGTTGTGAAGACCCAATATATAAGAAATATCAACATAACTGAAACTCCCTAATTGGTTGTTAATTTAACAAAGAGGGGGGTTGGATTAGTTTATTTTATGCGATTATATTTTCTAATTCTTTTCTTTGAATTTATTAATTATTTGCTTAAATACTCATGTTGCTCATACACCGAACTTTTTATACTAGATAGGGTATCCAAACCCCATGTGCTAGTCCTTGGAGGAGACAATCCCCTTTGAGTCTATACTCACCTGGTTAGCCTGCTAATAGCAATTACAAAGTCCAAACACAAACCTTTAAATATCCCATAGCTGTACATGCCACTCCCTACTCCCTTTTCAGCCATCTTGCAAAAATAAAATTGTTAAAATGACAAAACTCCCTAAAGAATTGTTTGACTTCTACCTTTGACTATGAAATCTGCCTTTGACTTTTGTACTCAGCATCTTCGTCCTTGAATGCACTAGTAATGAAAAAATTGAAACTAGCTACCCCTAGAATGATTCTCTATATATTGAGATGATCCTATGAATGAGTCTAGATGACGCTCCCTAAATGTATATAAGATGAATGAATAATTTAATTAATTACCTAACAACAGGACATGAATGAATTGTGATTTAACCTAAAAGACAATCTTCAATTCAATCCTTCAACAGATCAAATAATAAATAAACATTTTCCTTTTAGCCAATCTTATAATTGACTGTTTATCAAACTTTGTAATTACACTTTCTCTAATCAAAGAAATCACAACACTAATTAGCTTGTAAGTGAGTTAATAAATGGATGAAAATTGGACTTTCAAATACCACATAATAAGCTTATAAATCTACTATAATCACACTCTAAAAATAGTCCAACAAATCAACAAGAAATTTATAAAAAAATCAGCCTAGATTACCCAAGAAAATTGACCTTAAATAGGTACTTGTTGCTTGTCTTGAATTAACCTTAAATCTCAATGTATTTTAACCTCCTCAATTTATATTCAATGAAAAATAATAACTAAGATTTAGGACCAAAAGAAATAGGAAATGAGTCCAACACAAATGTATCTAGGAACCCCAATAATTGACCGAAGCAAATATGATATTATACCTCTAGATAGATTTGGTCAAGGATTACTAGAAAATTGAATTGAATACTACCCAAATTTATCTAACAAAGGGTCAATAAGGAAGATGTAATCAGAAAGATGATATTAGAGAAGAGAAGGAAGATACAAAGGTAGAAGAAGATTTTCTCGAGAGTGAGAGAGACAGGGAGAAAGGAAGTGCAAGAGAGAGACGTGAGAGAGAAGAGAGGGAGATGAGTGGCGAAGAGAGAGAAGACGGGAAAGAGGAGCTAGAGGAGAAGAGATAGAGAATGTGGCAAAAAATTCTCTCATGCGGTAAGAGAATTTTTCTTCCATGGAGAGAGTGAGAAATTTAGAGAGAGAGAGAGAAACAAGGAGAAGAGAAAGGAGAGAGAGAGGAGAAGAATACAATAGAAAAATTTGAGAGATAATTGTTCTTCCATAGAGATAGAGGGGGAGGGAGAAGAGAGAGACGAGATAGAGGAACGAGAGAGGGGACGGAGAGAATTGTTACGAAATATTTGTCCCAACAGAATCATAATAGAGAGAGGAGAAAGAGGGGAAGAGAGAAGAGAGGAGAGAGAGAAGTGCATCGATGGAGAAGTTTTTTCTCTCCACCATGCACACAAGAGAGAGACCAGGGAGAGGAGGGCAAGAGAGAGAGGGAGAGAGTTTACTACCTCCCTCGTGAATGCAAAACGTGAAAGAGGGAGAGAGGGGAGAGAGTGCAGAGAAAGAGAGAGAGAGAGAGAGAGATAGACTTACTCTCATTCTCTTATCGACGGTTATGATCGCGACATGTAATGCAATAATATTAATGTCCCTTATACATATATATGTTATTTTACATAAAAAGATGTTTTTCAATTTAGAAATTCATTTAAAATCAATTTTAACTTCTAAAAATTCCCAAATCTCATAAAATCAACAAAAATTTTCACTCCTAGATAAAAATTTAATTAATTAAAATCAGGATATCATGCATGCATAAATTACTTTCATGTTAAAAAATGCATTTCAACTGGGGAATACACATGAAACTTTATTTTATTATTCAATAAATTATTGTATTGATAAATCAATGCCATTAAATTCTCTTAAATGTTATCAATTTATAAAAAATCAAGAGTATCCTTGTAAATATAGAGATTCTATTTTAAACCATGATAACATGAATATATGATCATTTTCATAGAAATAATTGTGTAAAACTTATGGTATTATTGCGTTAATTTGTACGTTATCAGAGCTTCTCACAAAACTTTTAACAAATATGGCTATATCTATCAACATCCACTGATCTTCTGTGTGTGACCCACTATACCCATATATCTATCAAATAAGTAACTCTAAAAACTCAATAACATCTACTAATAAATCATATTAATTAGTTATGTTAACATATAGATTAAGTAGCCAATGATCGATTTAACTTAGTTGGCATGTCTAATTGCTCGCTCGTGGTGTGCCAAGCTATACTTTATGCTCTAGAAGATATAGTTATATGAACTCTTTTTTGGAACCTTAACTATCATCAATTACTGTGTAGATATAATCCTTCATCCATGCAAGATTTTTGAGTGACCTAGGTATGGTAAAAAAATCAAACCCTCATTGGTCATTATAATTAATACTAATGTGTGGAATATATCATTGATAGTTCCACTACCCTAGCTAGCTATTTAACTACATCTTATTCCTTTAATCAATCTCCTCTTATTGTGGGGGTGGTTTCATAGCTAAGAAAATTTATATTACATGGTTACGGATTCCTAAGTCATCGTCAAAACATAATCATCTACACAAAAGATTGCATTGGTGTCTCAAGTTTAAGGACCACTAACACAATGGTGACATGAATCAAATTGATTGACAATTCAATATAATACCATTCATGAAATCATGTAGATGAATTTATTTAACTCTTTCTATAAAAAAAATCATTACCAATCCTTAATATCTACATATGAATGGCCGCAGGATTAGTCGTACTCATCATATGAGTATGATCAGATAGAGTTATAGTAAGATCAGATGTATCAATGTCCTTCACAAGTAACCTTCAGATGAGAATACTTAGAATATATATTTACAAACTAGTGATCTCCATGTAATGATGTCAACGACATATTTTTAACGATAAATGTGAACAAAGATAGAGAGATAAAGAGGTTTTGCACAAGCTAAAAGGAACCAAACTTCAACTATCATAAAGATCAAGAGCATTGATGACAAAGTGTTAGGCCACCATTTTTGTGCTAGATCACTAGATCAAAATTTTGGAAACTTATCCTCCATAAATCCATTCATCTAAAGATCTAAAAAGGATAAAATGAATTGGGAGATTTTTTCATGTACCCTTCGCTTAAAGCTCTAAGGATCTTGCATCCACTTATCTGATGAATCTAACCTTTCCCTTCGATAACAACATTCCTCTTTTTCCTCATTATCACCGCATGTTTAGTCCCACTAAAAACTTACAAATAATTATGATGAGAAAATTTACTTGATTATGATGTGATGTTAAAACTTTTCATTGGGTTAATAATCCTTAATCTTTTCAAGATTCATGTTGAACTTCTCTACTAATTTTTTTTGCTAAGTTGTTGGCCTGTTACCAGGAACTTCTATGACCTCAAACTTTACCATCACAACCTCCTCGTGGGTCCATCTATTTTAATTTTGACCATTAATAAATCATGAAAAATCTATAGAAATCCAATGATTAATAAAATGAGATTATCATACCTATGAAATCATAAGGATTTCTCTCTCAAATTTTTCCATTCGATCAATCATCAATTAAAAATTCTTTTTCACGTCATCTCTAGATCAAAATATAAAGAAGGTTAAGAAGATATTGTAAGACAGAAGAAAACATTTAGTACTAGTTTAAGTGAGTTGATAGACTTTCAATCCCACTCTGTAAGGGGTGAGGATGCAAGATTAATATGATTAGATGTTAAAAAAATAATTTTTTTTATGTTAAAAAAGATCAATTACAATTAATTTACATAATTTACTTTTGAACAATGCAAATGATGGAATAAGGCTAAATCACAAAATGTAGATGGAAATATTATTAAATATGAGAACATGCATCATAATCATGTAAATTCATATATTTAATACATGATGTGAATGCCCATTTAAATTTCATGTTAAATTTATCTATTGGATATTCTCTAGTATTTCATCAAGAATACCTTCTCCGATATTTCATATCACGGTTGATTTAGGAATGCCAATTTGGGACCGAAACTAATTTATATTCTCTTCAATTTTTCATCAAATTAGGAAAAAATTATGAATCAGAAATAATTTTTCTTAGACAAAAAATTAAATTTTAATGAACCAAAGTTCAGATAGTGAAGTGCATAAGTATAAGGTCAATATTCCAGAAGATGACACATCCTGGCAGGTTCCCCTAGGAAAATATGACACAAGAGACAGAAAAGCATGAGCAGAATATCATAACAGTCGCATTGACTTTGTGGAAGCTCGAGTAAGTGCTTTTATCCATCTCATCTGAGCCCAGTCAATAATCCAATGCTCAGTTGACAAAACTCAATTGGTCGCTAAAGCAATTACAAATTTCAGCAATTGCAACAGTTCAGTATTTACATATA
The DNA here is from genome assembly GCA_024174645.1 of Lemna minuta. Lineage (NCBI taxonomy): Eukaryota > Viridiplantae > Streptophyta > Magnoliopsida > Alismatales > Araceae > Lemna > Lemna minuta. The sequence goes on from CM044105.1 coordinate 14,082,505, forward strand.
CTTATCCTTATTTTTTCATGTAATCTCCAAGCTTACACAGTCAAAGGGTGATATGCAGCCCAGAAAGCAGCACTAGGTCTGTTAATCTTCTCCCTACTAACTGGTATCTTTGCCAATCATCCACTTTTTTAGGGACATAAGCTCTTAGATCCATAGGAACCCTAAAAAATTAGGAACACAAGTGTCTAAATTTAACTCTTATGTGTTACAACCTCAAGAAAAGATAATTCCCACATAGTTAGGGCACTGCTAGACTCAATCGCAGTATTCTAGAATGTAAGAAAAAGATTTATAGGAAAAGTAAAAGCTCTGGTCTACTTACTCTTTTATGCTCACCTCACTATAGCACTGTCTTCATTTGGTTCTCCCTCATGAGAAGCAAAAATCTGGGCAATTTAGGATATGGGTATGGACAAGAATGGCAAACGAGAGGGAAAAGGAAATCCAACTTTTCAGGATGACAGTAAGGATATTTCAATTTCTTGAAGAGATTTGCCCTTCGTTTCCATAACGTTCTTCTTCACAAAGACAGCTGCGAACAAGCAAGCAGATGCAAACATGGAGTATAGAGTTTGTGCCCCAAGCCGTTCCAGAAGCCTCAGGAACAGCAGCCCAACTACGAAGTTGACAACCTGGAAAATAAAACATTAAAATCTATGCAAAAGAATTTATGACAATAATTTTTTATAATGATCAAGAAAATTACCCAGTGCACGCACATACAGATGGCCATGGCTTTGGCTCGAATCCTGTTGGGGAAGATCTCAGGCAGAAGGAGACCCGGCACAGGGCCAGCTCCCAGAGAGAATGACAACACAAACCTAGAAAAAGCCAAACTTTTGTTTTTTTCGTAAAAAGTACTAAATGATTAGAGATGTGAAACTTACATCAGAATTGAAAAAATGGATAAGTATATCCCCCAAGAGATATAGCCAAGGTAACTTGATGCAGCAGCCTGAAGACCCATTGCCACAGCCTGGAACATGTATGTGACAAATTAAGAAAAATATTTCAGCAAGTAAAATATAAAATTGGCCAATTTACCATCCCTAGGAAACTTCCCAGCAGAAGAACTTTTCTCCCAAGTCTATCCATCATGATCATAGCCGCGATGGATCCTAGGATAATAAATGATTTTTTATAATTCCAGGACAATCATAAAAAAACCTTTGTTTGGTTAAAAATGAATACCTGCTAGATTAGCAAAGCCTATGCAGATATTTGCAGGCGCTGAAGGAATGCCACCATGATTAAAGACAGATGAAGAGAAGGAAAATATTGCATTTATTCCAGATAATTGCTGGAGAGCAAACAGCATAGATCCAATAGATACAACTAGACATGAAGAGAAAAACTGTTAATGCAGGGTATTTAACAATCTCCAAGGAGAGAAAATACCTCCACGGTAGCGACCGATGATCAACTCAGAGAATCTAACACTCTCTGTCTCATCCACTGTATCAGAATGTGAAAGTTCTGCAATTGCCACAGATGCGTGGGTCTCTCCTAAAAGTCTCTCAAACTCGAATTCAGCTTCAGAAACCCGTCCATGCTGCCATGAAAAACCATTTTTAAACTAACATTTAATGATCTTTATTTTTAAACTGAATCATTTTCTTTTCGAAAGTTACAAATCAAGATCACCTGAAATCGGTGATCAACTGGTAGAAGTATCCTCTTCTTCCCACCCAAGAGGTCACCCATCCCTAGACTGCCTAAGCCTTAGCACCCTTAACCCTAGAGTTCTCCTCACCCTGACATCCTCCGAAGGAGTCACCCATCCCTACCATGATGCCTAAGCCTAAGCGCCTTAACCTTGGAGTTCTCCGCAACTTGGCGTCTCTTTACTGTGGGAGTCATCCATCCCCGACATCCCTATTCCCAGCTAGCCACCCATCCCTCATATGCTTGAGCCTGAGCACGTTGAACTGTGCAGTTCTTTTCTTCCTGGTGCCCCTCTTTATATTTAAAGAGGGACTACAATCCTCAAATATATATTCCGGACATGGGACAAACAGGGCCTAGGTTAATAATAGTTTGTTGAGAGCAAGAATCATATAAAGAACCAAAAAGGCAAGAGACAGAGGAAGAAGAGTTGCACCAAGGGAAATGCGCCTATCAAAGAATCCAACAGGTACTGAGAAGGAACTGATCAGTATTCCTTCAAGGCAGAAGGTTCTCCACCGAGCATCCTATTTCTACGCCATTAACAATTGAATGTATACTGAATCCGGATTTTATCAAGTTCATAGTGTATAATTGATTTAAAGTGTCATTAATTCCAGAGTTCCCTATTATTTATCTTAGGATTTTATCAAATTATCACCCTTGCTTCCTGGAGGACCTCTTATTGATCCACGGGCAGTAGACTAACAACTCCACTTTTCTCTCTCGAATTACTTCAGCATGGCAGACAGAATCTTCATTGGCATAGGTCAAGTCTATCTTAGTCAAGTGGCTAGCACAACCAATTAGTGTTGTCCAAGTGACCAGCAAAACTAGCTATTTCTCTGAGTGCGCCATCTGTTGTATAACTAAAACAGTGCTCTCTTTTGTCGAGGCAGTGTAAAGGTTGAAAGCTATCTCCAATCAGCTCGTATAGTTGTGCGATCCAGGAACACTGCCAGCAGTACCACCTCTTGCTCGCTTTGACATTTGCGAATTACATCTCTTGTCTTTGCTTTTACTACTTCTCCCTTTATTTTCATGTCCTATTCCAAGGCATTAATAGCAAAAAGTAACCTTTCGCAGATCTGTCTGGTCATGTTTTACTGATGTCTGCCAGGTCTTAAATAACATGGAATATGTTAATTCCTAAATTTAGGATGCCAGTAGCTGCTCCTTGCTCCCTACCTTTGGAGATTCCACTATGTTTCCACACATGGCAGCAAATTATTCACACCGTGATAATGGCAGTAAACGAACCATCGTGTCTCAATCCAATATGTAGTAATGATGGATCCCTGGCTTTGAGAGCAAGAATCAGCTCATGTGACTCTCTATACGGTCTCTGTAATGTTAGCTTATGTATGGATTTCTGCCACAGTCTATGCATGGTCATGCATTGTATGATAAGCTCGATTGCATCATATTCCTCGCAAATAATCCCACACTCTACAAGCAGCCTCAAGCATGTAAGGATTGATTTATCATTAGCTCACCCAGATATGGAAGTCTGTGGCATCTCCCTTCCTCCAAATCGTTTCGAGCCAGATCTTGCTGCGTCTTTGATGACGAGTTGGGAATGCTGGATGCATGTACTCTAGCTTATGGAGAGTATGATTTGAGGCCTTATATACCTAGAGAGCCTTGTTTATTTCTCTCTTTACTTCGCAACGCCATATCTCACTCAATCTGTGGACCACTTGCCTCCAGGGCCTATCCTGTTTCCCTCCACTGTTATTTTACACATAGATAGGTGCTCCATAATTAATGAGAGTCACATGTCACTTTTCGTGCATCATCCCACATGGTGGAAAATAGCACATAAGAGAGACTCTGGAATTACCTGTGAAAAGCCAATGTGGGCTCTCGACTCAAAACTCCAGTAATACGATGAGTAAATGCGCCGGAACAACAGAGCTTGAAACATAATCTCCACCTATTAAAATTTAGCATAGAAATATTCATAAGAGAGTGGAGATGAATACAATCTCAAATCAAGTGGATTAGAAGGCGTAAAAGTGTCATGTATAGTTCCTTACGTCTCTGCGAGTTCTCTTTCACTGGTATTCCCATAAACTGGGATCCAATAAGCCCAAAGGCAAGTAGCGATTTGAATGGAAGCTTCACATATGTGCCACACTGAAGATAAGATGGTAGAAGCCTGTCTATCAAAAGATCATTCAGAAGATTTCCAATGAGGCATAAGAATACACAAGGAAAAGAGGAGTTAAAAGTTTTCACCTCAGTGACCTAAGAGAAGCAGTTGGTGGTCCCAGACCCAAGCCAGTTCCCACTGGGGAATCTGCTTGCAGAAGCATTCCTCGGAGATTGTTGTTGAAGCACTGTACGCAGATGTATCAATATTAGCAACTGACATCACCAATAAAGACAAAATTTTTCATCGATGCATCTTCAAAAGCATCTGACAATGAAAACAAGAGTTAAAGATCAAAATACATGGAGTCAGTAAAATATTGATCAAATAGTTTAAAAGTTAGATTTAAGTTTTTAAACAGATTGGAGACTTGCTGAAAGAGAGTAAAACCAAAAAGACCGAATGGCTTAAAAACACAATGACCTCATAATGAAGCCAACTACCCACAAGTTAGATTGTTAAATGACTTCCATTTTCTGATGGGGAAGACTGACCTGCGCAGGAAATGCCTGATGATAAGACTTCATTTCAGCGGTGTGGAACATCATTCGTAGATCAATGAATGGTCATCCCTGAAAACCCTATAAATAGAGGGTCATCATCCACATATATTAATGAAGAATGAGAGAAAGAATGCAATGATTTGCAGATCGAGAGGGAACTTGAATCTATATGTGAAGGATCAAGCAATAGACTATTTTCTCCTCATATCTTCCTCTAGTTTCAACCCGGTAACTCCCAATGAGTATCACAAAATGTTTTCCCAATTCAACTGGACCAGAGGCATCCTCTGACTTTCTTAGATTGATAGCAAAATACTTCTGGGGTGCCTTCCATTCCAAAATGACAATTCTCTCAGTGGTCATCGGTGGTTCGGGATTAGCTATCACGGATTCATCAATGTAGCTGATCAAGTAATCCCACTGCTGCTTTCTGATCAATGCCAGTGATAGAAGCAATGGCGGAAGGCAGTAGTGGACAACGATGGGATAGAGAGAGAGAGAGATAGAGAGAGAGAAAGATGGAACATCAGTGGCAAGAAGTGATAACCAGCAGAGGATAATGACAGATCGCTTATCATCATACCATTGATTAAGAGAAATTCACTGATATCTAGTGGCAATTAGAGTGATAGAGAGAGATAGTGGTGACAGTACCAATGATGGCTTCAGAAGATCCATTTTCAAAGATTGATTCTGCTTATCTGTAGTGACTTGATCAATTTGACTGGATTAAATTCAAATATTTTTTAAGATCAAGAGAAGATGATCTAGCATGAGTGACAATCTGTCGCTCAATCGATCCAACTTTCCATCCTTAATTATCACCAGTTCTCGATCATCAATCAGATGACCTGATGATCAGTTTTCCTATCCCATCAGTCGACTTCGTCTGAATTCAGGAAGCTAGGCATATGATGTTTGTGACATAAGCAGATCCCCCTTGACTCCTCATTTGAAGTCCGCAGCACATCCTGATCAGTAGATCTTTGGCCCAAATCTTCTTGTGTCCATGCAGGAATCACAGGCGATATGCATAGTCTTCTTCTTGCTGAGACCTCTGGTGTGTCTCTCCTGCCTGTAGTGACCCTACCCCCTCTGCATTGCCCTTTCCTGCTTTCTTTGGCCTAACTGATACGCTGACCATTATTTCTGGCCTCCATCTCAGGCTCAGCCTTCAAACCTGTGGCAAATATTTCCATCAGAGGTCTGTAGCCCTGAACTGGGACTCGGTTCACTGCCTGTACCAGTGTGGTCCTGGGTCCAGCACATGGACAATATGTCAAGTTGCTACCTGAGCATGAGCCTCGTGTGGTATGTAACCATGTTCTGGGCCCCACACCACATTCTTGCAGTTAAGCCTTTTAATATGTGAGTATCAGTTTAAGCTGAAAAGATGAGGTACAGTTCAAACATGAATAGAACATGAGGGCGTTATAAGTAAAGAAATCTTAACATCATACTAGTTTAGCCTAGACTAGATGAAACACATAATTTCTCATTGCAACAAACGAAACAAATAAGCATCTTTTGTCAAATAAAATATGAAACTAGGAGATATAATAAGCAGATGGATGATGTTTAAGCCCAAGTTTCCAATAACTCCACATAGCTAAACAGGGTTTCTCTTGGCAGGAAAGCAGGGGAAGGTGAGAAGCATTGAGGCTAATCAAATTTAAATATAACTTCAGGACTTATGACCTCTCTGGTCCTCCAACTACATTGAAAAAAGGTTTTAGGAGCTGAATTTTCTAAACTAAAGTGACTTTAAATCCTTCATAGACCCTGTCTTTGAAACAATGCTGGCAGAAAAATGAATCAAAACTAATTTATGGAAAATCTGCAAAGACCAGTTAAATTATTCAAGACCAAAATAAATTAGGGAGGATTTTGAACATAAGATAATCACCTTATGAGAAACTCCAGCAATCATGGGTATAGAACTCAAGTATTGGATGCTCTGCAGACTGCAAACATCTGTAAAGTCTAACCACTGACACACATCCCAGAAAGCACCACTGCAGGCAAGTACTCACCACAAGACCACCATTCGTTCTCCATATAGGTGAAGATCAAACAAATCCAAGGATTGGAAAGTAAGTAAAGTAGAAAAAGACCTTCTGCAAGGTTGTCTCCTCCAAAGCCTAGATCAGAGATATGCTTTCTAGTGGTTCATTTTACAACTCTAGAAGATAGGAAGGGAATAAGTGGTCTGATCACACATAAAGCAAAATCAACCAGTTGAAAGCGGCACTGTGGTTAGCCGAATAAGAAAGGAAGATATAACTGCAACACAGCGTGCTGCGGCAAAAGCTCCATTGAGGCATTAATACTACCTTCCTCCCACATTCATAAGACAGCTGCATAATTCAAGCAAGGATTTACCTGTTATAAGCATAAGAGTCACTGAATGGCATTGCATAGTGAACAAGCAGCTATTATTTTCCCTGTTATATACATAATTTAACCAGTTCTTAGATCCTTAACTTCTTTTCGGCTGTGGTAGCCTTTGTTAGTCAGCATTTAACTTCTTAAGATACCTTTCTCTCAATCCCAATGACAATCGAGGAAGCAGAGAAGATCATTGATATAGAAGAATATCAGAAGACCGGGGTTCAACTGCGAAGCAGAAAAGGTCATCTAAAGGAGACAAATGAATGTTTACCTGAAACATCTCGTCCTCTCATGATCTCCTCCAACCTCATCGACTCCTTAGATGACCGTTTGTGAATGGACGAAAATTTCCAATGCATCTTCCAACTCTCTACCCGGCAAACCTAACAATTCCAATAAGCTCGCAGTCTCCCCTCACCGACTCCAGGGAATCGAAAATAAATTCGGAACAAGCTACAGACCGAGAATGAAGAACATGGCTCTCACCACCTCGAATTATTGATCGCTAAAATGGACTTGATTGGTATCAAACAGCATCGAAGGCCGTTTCCTATGAGCTGCGGATCGACAAACACTCAGGAGAGGAGGAAAGAAGGTGTTTCAAGAACTGAATAGTGAAAGCTAGTTGGTGTATGTGGAGCATCTGAACCACATGGCCTTCGCGTAACAATCCATTACTTCGAGGCCAGGACCAGACAGCGCTGGTGAGTGTTCCGCTCGCCACGTGTCAATAAGAACGTCGTTCACCTCGTGTTCCACCACCTGCCAAAATATTTATGTTCCATTTCAATTTCATGGGAATGCCAGCCTCGAAGCTGGCTACGGCGATCGTCGCTCAAGGACCGTCAGGTCATCACCATGGCGAAAGTCAGGTTCCTAAAAGCGCTGTAAAATAAAGCCGGAAGTCTTGGCGGATCCAGCACAATTGTAGTTTTCTTCTTTTCTTTCGTTTATGAGATAAATAATTATGAAAAATAAAATTTTAAATGCGATATATAATGATGTCTTTTGTAAAAGTTGCTGTTAACAAATGACACAGATTTTAAGTCGTGGTTGAATCTGTCTTTTTGGCTTTCCACTTCATCCAAACATTTCTGGTGAAATGCAGTGTCTCATGATTTCAGTAGTGGAATAGGTGAAGTCTCAGCATCAGTCTGGATATTCGATCATCTAGCAGTCAGAGAGATTCAGTTGCAGTGGAAGGAAAGAGAGGCTGGTTTTTCTCTCCATATCTCTTCATCTCCCAAATATTCTACAATTACACATGTGGCGCAGATCATTCTCTCCCAATCTTCTTCATCTCGTACCATGTCCTCAGCAGTTGGCAGTGGTGAAGCTGGCTTCTTGTGGTCAGAGTCACTGAATTATGAGATCATGCTCAATTCAATTACCATCTCCCATAGCATGGCAGCACAGGCAAACAGGAAGCTCTCAGTCTGATTCGCTCCTGTGGGGATATCGCCCCAAAAACTCGCCAGGCGTGATTTTGCTGTACGTTATCCATGTCTCCGGTTCCGGCGAGAACTCTGGAAGCATCGGCAGGGCTACAACTTCGTCTCGATTCCGCGATACCATCTCCATGACTGGTGTTTGTAATCCCGTGAGTTCCTCCTGGCGGTTTGGTGTAGTGCAAATCTTGTTCTTTTCCCTCATGTTTACGATATCTTTAAGTTCTCAATGATTTTTTTCTGGTGCGATGAGGGTGCATTTATTGCTAAGTTAATGTGCGTTTGATATAGCCAGAGTAAGGTGTGAGTTTTCATCTTAAAGTCCATGTCAAGGATGAATAATATCTGATCTCATGAAATTGATATATGCTGCTGATTTGTCTGTCACCATCTATTTCTCTTGTTTGGTCTAGTATAAATTTCTTCCTTTCATGGCTTTTTTGGCTACTAAAAATACCTGTATATTTCTGTTTATTTCAGTTTATTATTATTCGATTTTGATCCACCAGAAGAAACAGTCTTTAAGTACCTCAAAAGATTAGGTTTGAAGTGAAGATGGCATGAAGAAGAGTAATGATTACAAAAATTCTAAAATGTGAAGCTGTAAGTGAGGTTTCCTTAATCCCTGTTTTAAATTTCTATACCATGCATCTGAATGGAAACTATAAGGATCTTATAATTATTTCTGCTCTGATGGTGTTTATATTGATTTCATTCTATTTATGCTTGGCTTTGTTTCATTCTGGTGGCATTAAGTTATAGTAAGTCTTCATCTATCTGCAGATCATTGTGAATGTACAACATCTGGATATACTCTGTGGCGATGCTGGTTAACTCAGTTGTAACTGTGCAGTAACATTGAGAATGGGCTGCAAGACAAGAAACAATTGGAAACAACACTGGGCAAACCAAGTGTGCATTTAGTTACAAGCAGCCCACCCGCAATAAGAGATAATAAATTATGCTTCAGTAAACAAATTGTCCACTCAATGA
>CM044105.1:14092159-14335432 GCA_024174645.1 Lemna minuta
GTTTGGCGGTATATCAATGGTACTTCTTCCTCTTCTTCATGCTCTTGGATCGGTTGAGACTCACAAATGACTTAGATTATAGTTAGTTATCAAACCCTAATTGGTCATGCAAGTTAGCATTAATGCAAGGAGGCAATCATTAAAAACACTTCTCCAATATTTCAACTGCCTTAGCCAAGGATTTAATTACATCTCATTTCTCAACTCAATCTCCTCTTATACTAACAGAAAACAAACCCATCTTGACTACTCAATTACCTTTGAGGAATTCATGTCGTATATAGTCTATAAATTTTTGGAGATCTCATGATAAGGGATTCATGAGTCATAATCAAAATATAATCATCCATCAATAATATGTCTTTTGTGTCTTAGGTCTAAGGACCACGTACACAACTATGACATGAATAAACTTGATTGATAGTTTGGTATAATAATATTTTAGGTTTCATATGGATCTATTTAATGAATTCCTTTTCCAAAAAATACCCACTATCTACCTTTGATGTCTCCACACCCAAGCTGTAAGATGAACCATATTCATCATATGAGTGAGATCATATAATGTTATTCTTTCCGAATAATTTGATATCCTTCTCGAATATCCCATGAATAAGAATATTATTATATATGTTTAAAGATTAGAGATGATCTTGTCATTATTCACTTAGTCATTTCATATGTTCATAGACTTTATTATAAATATTGTATAAGAATCTGATGAAGTAAGCCATAGCCTTTCATAGAAACCCCCTAAGGCACTAAGCCTCACCAGGTTTCCTCAAGCCTCAACCAAGGTGATAATATCATCACCAACCCATACCACAAGTCTAATGTTTCTATTTAGTTTATGATGCATCTTTACCCAATTTCCATCCTTGACAAGGATGGCCATCGCAAATGATAGGGTATGTCTTACTCTGGCTTTCCTTGCTTGGCATGGGTCAACATGGGTTGACATGGGCTGGCGTGTGTTTGGTCAAAAAAATTTCAATAAACATATACCTCATCTATTCCAGTTACGTTACGTAGGGCAAGTAAGGGCCATGATGTGTCCTCATTTAAACTGCCCAAGAAAACATCACATAAGGATGACAATAAATAAAATTTTATTTTAAGAATATAAAAAAGATGAAAATGTAATTGGATTGCAAGTCTCATAATATCCATCAATTCTCTCAAACCATTCAATGCTTTGATAGATAAGGGAAAACAAAATTGTTTTATGGTCTAGAAATTTGTACATTAGATTTTTTGTCAAAATGTGATTAATTAGTTAACTTTGATGCTATTGCATGTGTAAGTTAGGTATGTCAACTACAACACATAATTTCCATTGCATTGAAGGTGACCTATAATATCACAATCTTCATGACCTTTGATATGAAAACCCTCTCTAAAATACAAAAGATTCATGTCGCTTGGGTAAGTGGCACAAATAATTGTTAGAAGATTCCAAGAAGGCCTTGAGCCAAAAACTTAATTAATTTACTTAAGTAAGTATATTTTACACAAATATACTTAATTCATGGTCACCTTATGTTTATTAAACATCCACACTATTTTGTCTTGTGTAATGGACTATTTTTGGGGGATTAAGCTTTTTTTTAGATTAATGGTACGAAGATTTGCAATGGTATTCTAATTTGATGAATTCAGTCTTGTGGATTTCCATTTGCTTCCTTTTCTAACTTACATTAACAAGAACATCAATTGAGCATCTGATGATGTGGGGGACACAATGAGCTTGATAGATTTATCGATCAGTGCACATCTAACATGTTAGCTGACGAAACAAATGCGTATGGTCGTTGAATACACACGATGTCGTGTCAAAAAAAATTCCAAACTTACCAATTTAAAGATTAATTCATGAATTGAAGGGTATAATGGTAAATAAGGGTCGAATCCACGGAGAATTAGGGAAATTTAAGAGATATCTTTGAAATTCGATCAAAATCAGATGATGAATTGAGTTTAGAATTTAGGCAGAGTAATCAAAGTTTGAAAATGGGAGAAAAATTTGATCGCGAAATTGACTTAAAACCGAAATTAAACTGAAATTAAACTTAATCTACGATTCAAAACTTAAATCTTTTGCTAAATGACGAAATATTAAGATGAAAACACGCAATCTAACCCAAAATCGCATTCGAAATGATCCAATTAATCGCCGGATGCAAGGCTATTCATTCCACGATTTCGAAGACGAATATGACGTTCAAGATGTGATTTCTCCTTACTCCCTCGATCAATTTTCAATTTCAAACACTCCTTGGACGCGGAAACGTGTCAAGAAGAGAAAGAAATCGAATGACGCTTGAATTGTGGTGTCTAAACAGTTCGATTTATCTCGAAAATCTAAGGGTGGATTTCCGTCGCGAAGAATAGTTGATTTTATAGAGAAATTGAGCGTAACCGTCGGATCAACGGTCGGATCGCGATCAACGGCTGAGATGATGCATCGTTTGATGAATCGACTTGATTAAGTCGCGTCTGTTCGATCGGTGATGGAGCGTCCATAGTGAGCTACGTCGCGCGCTTTGAAGAGATGTGTCGTTTCGATTGTCCATTGGATTTTCATCGAACGATCATGGTGAGTCCACGTGTCGCCATGTGAGTCGTCAAAAGCGTCACTTAAATCACGATTTAAAGCACGTGCGTTGATGAAGATCTGATGGACTCTGAGTCCACGCGATCGACGTGTCTCAGTTGATGGGATTGATCCGATGTACCACACTTCGCCACGTGTCCTGCAAACTTAAGAATTCAAGGGAAAATAGTCCCACACGGAAGAAACTCTCGGAAAACCCGTGTATAAAAGATAGAAGGAAATGAGAGCTTTACGTTACCGCCCCAAACTACTCACCTAGGCCCACTAACTCGTGGGCTCATCACTCGCAAGCCTCTCACACTCTGCCATGTGGTGCCACCCAGGGCGGTCGTGTGGACTCGCGTGGCACTGCCACACGTTCGCGCCACCTCCGCGCCACGCAGGCACTCGCGTGGGCTCACGTGGCTCTGCCACGTGGCCTTGCGTGCCACGTCGCATCCGTGTGGGTCCCGCGCGATAAAATACCCCCTTTTTGCTGATTTTTAGAATTTTTAAAGGATTTTAAAATGAAGATAAATTCTAGAAAATTCCTAAAAATTGGAAAAATCATAACTTTTAAAACACAACTCCAAATTGATTCAAATTTGTTTTTTTTATCAGAAATTGAATAATCTATTATTATAAAAGGTCAACATATTAAAATAGTAAGAGAATGATTTTTCATTACATAAATACATTCATGTATTTTCTAAAATATCTTTATAAAAATACATGAATATTAAGAAGCATCATTTCTCTTATCATTTAATCATGAAAACATACTTATGATCTCAAATATAATTAGGATTAACATCATACTGTTCAATTATGTATAATAATCTATAAATTGATGTATTTTTAGATCATAACATGAAATTATGAAAAATGATAGAAATATACTTAAAATATGATAACATGCATACTGTTAAAGCTACATCTTCTCTCTCTTCTCTCTCTTCTCTCTCCTATATATCTACGCGTGCATGTATGCGTCAAATCACTTTTTGATATTTCTCTAACCCTAGCCGTCATCGGTTTTCTCTCTCCCGTTCCTCCTCATCACATGGTATCAGAGCGGACGAGAAGAGAGAACTAGGGTTTGCCCTAGCCTGCGACGCCTTCCCTTGCGCCGCCTTGCCCTGCGTTGCCGGCGATCTGCCTCCAACACCTGACATCTTGCGCCGAGGTCGCTCTGCGACATTTTTTTTTTCGCCGAGATTTTGATGTCAGGACTTTGACGTCCTGTGGAGTCTGCAGCGTATTGCGACGAGATCGCCCTGTCTTCCTGCCGCCCCGGCGATTCGTCTTCTCCGCTGAGATTTGTTTTTCGGCGACGGATTCCGCGCAGAGTTTTTTTCGCCGAGATTCCTGCCGACGCCTTGCCAGCCGACGCCCTGACGCCGACGTCTTCGCCGAGGTCTTCGCCGACGAGATCTGCCTTCTGCCGACGCCAACAGCCGACGCCACGCAGCCGACCCACCTACCTGCCGATGTCAAACACCTTCTGCCGACGTCAACGTCCTGCCGGTCGACGTCAAAGTCTTGACGCCGACGTCTGACGCCGAGCGTCAACCGCCCTCCTGCTGCCTGCCCGAGACGCCGACGCTACGCTGCCCGCCCCTGCGACGCCGACGCTCTGCCGCCGATCCCCTGCGACGCCACTCTGCTGCCCTGCTGCTCCGGCAATTCGCCTCTCTATGATTTGCCTCCGACGCCGCCGCTGCTTTGCCTCTGTTTGGCCGTTTTTGTCTAGCCAACCGTTGCCGTCTCGCCTCCACTACTCTGCATCATCACCACTGCTACTCTTCTCATGGCCGAGCCGACCACCGTGTCATCATCCTCGGATGTTACTCAGCCCACTCATCCCCTAGAGTCGCTTAGCAGACCTTCTCAGCAGACAGGGTTGCCTTGGCAATCCGGAAAGCACTCTATTGTGAGTGCCCTGGCCAAGCCGGCATACACGTTTGATGGGTCCAACTATGGGCCCTGGAGGGGCCCCTTCCTGGAGTTTCTCAACGCCCACGGTCTTCGGCATCATCTGACTGATCCCTCACCGAAGGAATCGGATCCGGAGTACTTGGAATGGAGCAGACTGGAGTCCGTGGTATGTTCCTGGCTTATCTCTAGTGTAGCGACTCAGATCATGGAGCCACTCAGCATGACCCGTCCTGCCCGCGCCCTGTGGCTCAAGTTGGAGACGATGTATGCCAACAAGAGCAACGTCAGCCGGACAGTTCGACTATATGAGGAGCTCTTTGCCTGTCGCCAGGGAACCCGGACTCTCCAGAGCTACTATGGATCGGTCGATGTCATCTTCACTAACCTCGAGCTTTATCAGCCACTAGTCTTGGATCTTGATACACTTCGACGGTACCGCGACGAGCTCCGAGCGGGAGCATTTCTTAGTGGGTTATGTCCTGAGTTAGCTGACATGATCCGAGGACAGGTACTTGGGGGATCCCGGGTATTACCCACTGAGGAGATCTTTGCGGCCGCGCTTCGAGTGCAGGACAGCCTGCCCACCTCCTAGTCCTCCTAGCCCCTCGAGACTTCCGCTCTCATTGCATCCGGCGGGGCTCCCAGGTGGAGCACATCTTCCGGGAAGACCCGGAACTCCTATCCTCCACCGCAAGTCTCGTGGGAAGACGACTCACCCATCGGAGAAGTGTCTGGAAGGATTTCGGGGAAGCTCGCTTGGGGCTATGGCTGCCTCTGGAGGCAAGACATCCTTGACTCTGTCCACGGCAGACGGGTCATCATCGACTACTCCCTCGGCGTCGGGAACGGTCAACCTCGCACTATCTCCCTCGGAGCTGGCCTACATTCAGGCATCACGAGCCTCCTCACTTTGTCCGCCCACGGCACCATCGGCCAGTCTTGCGGCACTGACGAGCAGCTTGGTGTCCTATGCGGGAGGACGGGGATCTTCTCCAGGTACGCCGTCTATCTCAACTCCTCACATTACTTCTTGGATTATTGACTCGGGGGCCTATTCCCACATGACCGGTCTTTCCACTATCCTCACCTCTTATCGACCTGAAAACCTCCATTCCTGACGTCCGTATTGCTGACGGACGTTCCTGTCCTGTCCTTGGCTCCGGCCAGTCTCGTGCTACTTCGTCCCTACCTCTACAGAACGTCCTGTATATCCCTGGATTTCCTGTGAATCTGTTGTCCATCAGTGCGATCACTAAAGCCCTTCACTGCGGTGTTTTTTTCTATCCTCATCATCTGCGTCTTCCAGGGATCTAGACACGGGCCGGGAGGATTGGACTCGGGGCCGTGAGAACGGTCGTGGCATCTACGAGCTGGTCGGCGACTCTCCCTCTCCGGGACTTCAAGCTCTTTTTGCACTCTCTCGCTTCCTCTAGTTCCCTTCATAACTCTCTTTGTGGCACTCGCCGATTGGGGCATCCTAGTTTTGTCAAACTTAAAGAAACTCTACCTTGGTTAACCTTATCTCAGTTTCATTGTGAGTCTTGTGAACTCGGGAAGCACCATAGATCGTTATATCCATCGCGCACTGGTCCACCTACCCATCGTCCGTTTGACTTGGTTCACTGTGACGTTTGGGGTCCGGCCCCGCATCCATCGCCTACAGGCGGAAAGTACTACATGGTGTTCGTCGATGACTACACCCGGGCGAGTTGGACATATATCCTGAATAGTCGAAAAGAGGTACTTTCTCGCGTTCAACACTTTCTACTTGAGATTATTACCCAGTACGAGACGATGGTCAAAGTCCTCCGCACGGACAATGCACTTGAGTTCACTCAGAAGGCGATTGAGGAACTCTGTCTGGCTCATGCCGTAGTTCATCAGACTACCTGCCCATATACCTCGCAGCAGAACGGGGTGGCCGAGCGGAAGCATCGACACCTCCTGGATATGGTACGCACACTACTACTTGCTATGAGGGTACCTCAGTATCTCTGGTGCGACGCTGTTCTGACTGCTACATACCTGGTGAACCGCCTTCCATCTGCCGCTCTTGGAGGTGCTATTCCCCTTCAGCGATTGACTCCGGCTGCTGATATCTTCTCTCTCCCACCTCGAGTGTTCGGCTGCACTGCCTTTGTCCAGGATCACACCCCCGGCCTCTCCAAGCTGGCCCCTCGTGCACAAAAGGGTGTGTTTGTCGGTTACTCTCGGACTCAGAAGGGCTACCGTGTGTACTTCCCCGATCGGCGCTAGTACGTTACTTCGGCAGATGTGACCTTCCATGAGGACGTTCCCTACTTTACCGCTACTCAGTCTGGAGAGGATCTCTCCTCTCTCTCCCTCCTTCCTTCGGTATCTGCTAGCACTATTACCGATCTCCCTATGACTGTCCAGATTCCCTTGCCCGAGGCGTCACCCTCTTCGGCATCCCTCCAGTTTGATCCATCCTCTGAGCCAGAACCTCCCTCCTCGCCGCTATCCACTGTTCTGGCACCATTGTCACCACCACCACCTTCCCCACCGCCTCCCGTATCTGACCTTGATCTTCCCATTGCCCTTCGCAAGGGCACTCGCCAGTGCACACAATATCCTATCGCCCATCATGTCTCTCCTGCCCGCCTTTCTCCTTCCTATCAATCCTTTGCCCTTGTTGTTCTAACCGAGTCAATTCCCAAGTCGTATATTGAGGCGTTGCAGGTACCGGCGTGGAAAGCGGCGATGGATGCGGAGTATGCGGCCTTCATCCAACGGGAGACCTGGACGCTGGTTCCTCGGCCTATTGATGCCAATGTTGTATCCTGCAAGTGGGTGTACTCCCTCAAGTACAATCCTGATGGCCCCATCGCTCGCTACAAGGCGCGTCTCGTGGCCCGTGGCTTTTCTCAAGCCTATGGTCTTGACTATCATGAGACCTTCTCGCCTGTGGCGCGCCTCAGCTCCATCCGTGTCCTCTTCTCCATCGCTCTGGATCAGTCTTGGCCGCTTCATCAGCTGGACATGTCCAATGCCTTTCTTTACGGTGACCTCGATGAGAAGGTATTTATGGATCAACCGCCTGGGTACGTTGCTCAAGGGGAGTCTTCTGAGGTGTGTCTCCTCAAGAAGGCTATCTATGGGCTGAAGCAAAGCCCGCGTGCGTGGTTCCACAAGTTCTCGCAGCTGCTCTTCTCGTATGGCTTCGTCTCTACTGTATCCGATCCGACTGTCATGCGGAAACGTACCCCGCATGGATGTGTTATCTGGGCTGTGTATGTGGACGACATCATCATCACTGGTGGTGATGACGCCAAGGTGGCTGCGACCACGGCTTATCTGGCTCAGCACTTCGTGACACGAGACTTGTCTCCCCCCAGGTACTTTCTTGGACTTGAGATAGCTTACCGTCCAGGGCAGATGTCCATTTGTCAGCGGAAGTACGTGCTGGATTTATTAGAGGAGACAGGGATGATGGGGTGCAAGTCGGCCTCCTCACCCATGGAGTAGAATGTGGACTGGTGGGACAATGCTACTGCACTTCTCGAGGATGCAGGCCTCTACCGCCGACTTGTGGGGAAATTGATCTTCCTCACCGTGACTCGCCCGGACATCTCCTATGCGGCTAGTGTCTTGAGTCAGTTTATGCAGGCTCCTCGCAGTATCCATCTGGAGGGTGTCTATCGGATTCTGGCGTACCTTAAGAGAGCTCCGGGGAAGGGCCTCTTGTATCGGCGACAGGGTCATCTACACATTGAGGCCTACTCTGACTCTGGGTTCGCTGGTGACAAGGAGGAACGGAAGTCACATGGTGGACATGCCACCTATGTTGGAGGTAACCTGGTCACATGGCGCTCTCAGAAGTAGTCTATTGTGTCCCGCTCTAGTGCCGAAGCCAAGTATCGAGCCATGGCGGATACCACGGCAGAAATGTTGTGGCTACGCTCTCTTCTCACCGAGCTTGGCTTCCCGCCAGAAGGGCCTATGCAGATGTACTACGATAACATGGCTGCTACCTTTATCGCCAGTAATGCGACGTTCCATATGCGGACGAAGCATATTGAGATTGACTGTCACTTCATACGACAGTACGTTTTTAATGGTACCATCTGTACCCCACACGTCGCTTCCGCACATCAGTTGGCATACATCTTTACTAAGGCCCTACCCGGCCCTGCATATGAGACCATCGGGTCCAAGCTGGGCATGTTTGACCTCCACGCTCCAGCTTGAGGGGGAGTGTTAAAGCTACATCTTCTCTCTCTTCTCTCTCCTATATATCTACGCGTGCATGTATGCGTCAAATCACTTTTTGATATTTCTCTAACCCTAGCCGTCGTCGGTTTTCTCTCTCCCGTTCCTCCTCATCACACATACAATTAGAACAAGTAATGCTTTTATTTGCATTAATAATCATGTAAATTCATGTATCAATAGCATGTTATCATTAGCCTCTCAAATTTACTATTTCGAAGAATTATGATATTTTCTATGGGAATTGGTTAGTTTGAGTAGCATTAATTATTTGAGGATCACTATGCCAAGGTATGTTATTGACTTTATGAGGTATTTTCTTGAAACTCATTTTTATATCACTCATCATGGTAATTTGAGTGATTCAAAGTTGTCCCACCTGGGATCATAAAGATGCCAACTGAATTTGATAGATATAATGTGGCCTATAAGCCAATCACTCTTCCATGTATTTTTTTGATATTCATTGAAATGAAATATATCCATTATCATTCTTGTGAGATATTTGCATTGATGTCTATAAGTATATGCAATGACTAAGTAAATTATGATGAGATCATAATACAATGATCATTAGTCTTTAAATATTTTTCTTCTAAACAGTCTTATTCGTGGGATATTTGAGAAGGACATCGAATTATTTGGAAAGCATAACACTATCTAACTCAACTCATATGAATAGTATGACTGATCTTGTAGCCATCGGTGTGAGGAAACTAAGGATAGATAATGAGTGCTCTTTGGAGAAAGAGTTCACTGAATAAATTTGGGTTCTCAATGATTTTATACAAGCATCAGTACTAAATTGAGTAACCAATTAGGGTTTGACAGTTGACCATACTGACGTAGGATATTTCAAAATAATGATATGTATGAAGATGAAATTGTGAATGTAAGTATGTTATGAGGGGATGAGAGCATTATAATACGAATATCTACTGATTACTTATGGAATATTCTTACAAAATAGGGAGGACCTATGAATGATATCAAGTAGGAATGAGTGTATATAACTGAGAGGATATTGAATAGAATATATCAGAATTATAGGAATAAGAGTAGTGATGATGATGAGTATGTATAGGAGATAAGTGGTAGAGAATATGTAATGCTTTAGTTAATGAAATAAGAGTATTTATGAAGATATATTTTATAATGTGGAGAGAATGATAATGATAGTGGATGTGAAGAAAAGAGATATAAAAGAGAAGATGTCGTGAGTGATGTAATGAATGAGAGTATAATGAGAAGGATCGGAAGAGTGAAGAGAAGAGAGTGATTGGATAGTGAAATGGAGATTAAATAATTTATGGAATGACGGGGAAGAGCCGTGCGGAAGAAACTTAAAAAGGATACGAAGGTGAAAGCGGTGAGAAGACTATAAGATATATTAGAATATACAGAATATATATATATATATATATATATATATATATATATATATATAGAGAGAGAGAGAGAGAGAGAGAGAGAGAGAGAGAGAGAGAGAGAGAGAGAGAGAGAGAGAGAGCGAAGAAAATAGATAGGGAATGGAGGAGAATAGAGAGAATGGGGAATCTAATGTGGACTTATGAATGATTACTTGATCAAGACGGGAAAGCAATGTTCGGGAATACGTCGGATGGTAGAAGATCTCCTCGGTGAGTCTCTGACTGAAAACTGATGAAAGCGACAGAACGGGGGGAGGAAAGAAAGCGGGGTAGAACTCGGTAGATGGTATACGGGCGAGGGAAGGAGGGAGACACGGGAATACGATGAACACAGAGTAACGGTAACCAAGAGGAACGATTCATTCAAATTCAACTATCTTTTCTGATTTATAACCATGCTCTTAAGGAGGTATAGACGGGCCTTGAAACGAGGAGACACGTCATGGCGGTTGTACGCGTAAAAGAAGTTACCCAATTTGTGATATTTTCCTTGCTTTGGTCATGGACTTCATGACGCTTGACGACTGAGAAATTATTCTCTTTGGTCAGTGGTGAAATCGACGGTTGCGGAGTCAGTTACGTTGACTGGGTATCTTTGGAAGACTCGGATTATCTTCGAGAAGGTCGGCAGCATCGTTTCGCGATCTTATCTCGGATAGTGCTCGATGACGTTGTCACAGGTTGTCGTTGATATCTTGTTGACTGAGCTTGGCTTCCTTTAGCATTCAATCAGGGAATTGTTGAGAAGACGATAATCCTTCGGAATTAATCTCATCCGATGATAGTTCGTTGGTGGGGTTGTTGGATGTCCGTTGGTCTATGTCGATGTTGACGGCTACCGGATAATGACAATGCATTCATAGGCTCGCGGTGTAATTTCGGTCACGCGTGGTGTTGCCACGAGAGTCATGGGAGTTTCTTGATGTCGCACATCTTTGTAGTTATCACAGGAACGACGTAGTCGGATCCTGAACTTGCATTTCTCGCATTCCACCTCGTCAGTTAAGGTGGAGACACCTTGTCTTTATTGAAGGAATCCATGTCGGAAGAAGCCGAAAAAGTATGCAGATATCGTCGAGGGGTTTCCACCCTTTTCATGAACAGCGTTCACTCTGTAAAGAAAGGGTTGTAGAGCTCTGTACCATCTTCCGAGGTTGCAGAGCTTGGTAACATATTTATACTATGGCATGCTGATCACGTACGTTCCATTGACCACAGAGAGTTTGTTCTCGTAGGTAGGAGTTTGACCCTTTTAGAATTGTCTTCAAGATGCCTTAACCTTGTGTTGATGATGGCCGACGGCTGAAGCATGGAGACTCCTTAATTTCATGATGATCTTGGAAGTTTGGGGCGATTATAACTTCCTTTCTTGGAGGTCTTTATATCTGTAGAGGTCGTGAGGACCTTTTGACAAAACTGTTCTCGTAATCATCTGAGATAAATCGGGACTTTGGATATTCCATATTCTTGAAGTTTACTGTCATGTGGAAGTTTTGAAAAGGAGAGAGAGTTCTCCTTGATGGATTATTCCTTCAATTCTTCATGGTTGACTTTGACATCTTCTTTGCTTTGATAATGGTCATAGAATAATATGTATAAGCTTGTTGATTTTCTCTCCATATTTCAGCTTGGGTCTTCCTTTTCATCTATGAAGCTTCTCTTAGGCTCTTGTGAGGATCGTGGTAGTTAGGAGAATAGTCTTCATGACCTAAAAATAACTTTCCTCTTGTTGTTTACCTTCATAAAGTCTTTGTCTTGAGATAGAATTCAAGGGTAATATCAATTAGATCTCTCCTATAATTCTAACTATAGGTGGGTTTTCAATGAGATAAGGGAGTATACCACAAAATGCTTCCTATTGATGTTTCTTGAGATCATTATTTATAACTGTACAAGGTACCTATGATATAGTGGATATGGCTTGGAAATTGGGAACCTATATCAAGGCAGAAGGTGGTTGACTTGGTCCATTCAAGGAATTCTAGGTTTCTAAGGATAAGGGTTTAATTTCTTTTGACCAAGTTAATCTTTAGATCAGTGTATAAGTGGAGGAAGAGGGAAGATAATTCCCTTAAGATCTACACTCTCTTTCAATTATTTAGATAGGATTTCTTCATTCACTTAATGGATGGTGAGTTTCTCAAACTCATAAGTAAGGAGGAGTATAGGTTCACTTGGAACCCTTGAGTTCATGTTTTGGAATAATTCTCCATCACATACCCAAAGTCATTTACGAGTTTCGTGTGGATGAAAGATTATATATACATGATAACCGATGACAGAAAGGTTTCATAAGGGAGTTCTTATGTACTCTATATCTCCTAGAGCATGTGATGTAGCTTGGCACCTAGTTGGCTGGCAACATAACTTATCGATTAGGTTAAATCGATCATTGATTAATTAATCTATATAATGATATGGATAATTAATTAAAATTGACTAATAAGATGTTATTAGGTCTATAGAGCTATTAACTAGTAAGATATATGAACCTAGAAGGTCACATACATAAGGTCTATATATGTTAGTAGATATAGACATAATTATGAAGATTTTTATAAAAAACCCACATACTAAATGTCTATTAATAGGGAGATAATGACCACAACTCAGGGTGCCTATGCAAGCCTTGTAGAAAATTTCTCCTTTCTTCTCTTTCTCTCTTGATAAAAGGCTTTGAAGAGGAGATCCAATTGTCTAGAGACTGTTTGGATACCAGTAGAGGCTTGACACTTGAATAACTTTAAGAACTCCTTCAAAAGAGTCTTGTAAGTAGGTTTTCTCATATATACTAGATCATAGGATTATTTGTTCTTGAATATATGATTCAATGTATTTCGGTGCACTCGATGTTTTGATCAAACTTTTAGAAGGCTTATCAAAATTTTTGGAAGACTTGATTCAATGTGTCACGTCAATTGATAGAAAATTATTCTATAATTCATATAATGAACTCTTTTAGCCAAACAAAAATGTCCATGATGAAGAATATTAGATTTTGAGATCAGAAAATGACCAATGTCAAATAGATTTGAAGTAGATTGGACTAGATCAAGTGTTTTTCTATGTCAATTTTCGTGAACTAGTGGATCTTTGAAGAAATTTCCGTGGATTAGCAGACTTGGGCTAGTATTTTGTCCTTGTGATTTGAAATTACATGTTTATTTTTAAACGTGTAGATAGTTTATATACATAAATAGTTATTTTTTTCTGATTACCAATGGGTTGATATTATACGAATTCAAAGAAAGAAAACCTAGAAATTACTCGAAATACATGCATGGATCACTTATTTGATTCTTAGTCTTCCCTCTGCTCATCATGTTATTAAGGCTAAATTTTACCTTGATGCTTCCCTCGACCATTTGCTTCCATTATTTCTTGTGATGTTTCTTCGTATAATTCGCTTTTTCAATCTCTTTTTGCAAATGTTTTTTTTAACTTGTTCTTAACTTGCAAATGTGATTATTCACCGGATTACCTGTTTAAGAGTAGAAAATGCTCAACTACTTATTTTCTCTAGAAATTTTCGATTACTGAGAATTTTTAAGTACAAAGAATATAGAGAACGTATGAAAAACAGTCGAATTTCTGGCAGCCTCGCCAAGCGGAAGTGTTTGACGGACGAAACTGATGATCGCTTGCAGATCTTCTCTATCCCGGTAAAGGACCCATTTTTCTCTCTGAATTTTTTTTTCCTGCTCGTGTTTTTCTCTTGTTTCCGGTTTTTTCCCTGGAGTTCGCTCCCTCGCTGCTGTCCCAGTTAAATTCTGTTCTCGTCTCATCGTCCGCGACTATTCTCTCAGGACTCATCTCGAATGGAGGGTCTCGAGCATCAAAAAAATCTTGCTCGGGACGCCGGTACGTCTTAATCCGGGAATTCATCTATCGTCTTCTGTTCTTACTCTTTTTCTAGAGTTTCTCCGATGTACAGTCGAGTACTGGCATCGTAAACTATTACGGCAGTTTGAACTTTGAGATTCAATCAATTTTGAAGCAATCTTCCATTTTTGGTGTTGGGTTGATGGCCAATACCGGTATTCAAGTTATTTTTGAAGGATGGAGAGAGTTTAACCAAAGTTGACTGAATTGCAGAAGAAGAAATCGGTGACTTCCTCGTGGGTACTTCATTCTCTCCAGCCCAGTCGACACGAAGGTGCCACATTGTTAATTTTTTATCAGTTCCATCTTGGATTTCTCTACCTTAAATTTATCTCTGACAGTAGATATTGCTAGTTTTCTTTTTAAATCCCTACTTCTGATGTCAAATTCACTCAGATATGGCGAGTCAATGGGCGACAGATCGTGGATACTCATCTAAAATTATGAAGGGTGACGAGGAAAGAACTGCTACTGGTTATCAAGTCTTGTCCGCGCACAAAATATGTTCTTCCTTGACTTCTGATGCTGCAGACCATACGAAAGATTCTGTCGGCTCTTCAATCTCTTCTTTTTATTCTTCAAATGAGACAGAAGCAGTCATCAGATGCGAAAGCAATTCTGTGGAAGTAAATCATGCTTTGGTCAATGAGATTGAAAAACACGCAATCTCCATAGAGGTTTGTAATTTGGTGCTTCTTCTGTCCACTTATTTTAGGTTTATTTTTCATTTTGAGTAGGCTTAGTTTTTATAGTAATGGAAGCAAGGCCAAAAATTTCCTGATTTGTTTGTCTATTCAAATTTCAAGCCTTAATTTTCATTCAGTTCGATGGGGCTAAATTCTGTGGGACCTGGTATATCCCCAAAATTAGATGATGGCTAATGACTATTAAAGTCCTGAATAAGTGGTAGTTATGATTGGTGTTCTTATAATTTACCCCTACCCCTAATATCTTGTATAAGGCTAGAAATTGAGGAAAGAGCTGTTAGAAGAAATCGTCTCGGAAATAGACTATTTGTCGATCCCTTGAGCACTTGCATCCCATTCACCTCTTCTGTTATACTCTCTCTCTTATTCTGTTCATCTTCTGAAGAATTTGTCAGAATCCTGCTTGGTGTAGACAGCACCCTGAGGACAAAATTGTGAAATAATATAAATGAGTTGATGTGGTAGAGCTTTTCAGGTCTCCTGTCTGGACATGGACGATGTACGTTCTTAATTCATGCATTTTGATCAAACTGTACCTTGTGATTGAGGACTTGGATTTTCTAATCATGCTTAATCGCTGTACGCGCCTACTTATAATAATATATAGGCCTTAACTATTTATCACTGATCTGCAGGTGGATGCTTCTTTGCTTCGCTTCGTTAAAGGAAAAGGGTGACAACATAGTCCTATTTTTTTCTTATTTAAATATTTTAATAATTTTCTATTAATTTAACTAAGGGGTTTGCTTGCAGGGGCGCCACACAACGACGGATTGAACAAGAAATGGGAGTAAACATAATTTTTTCATCCTCTAGAGGAAAGTCAACTGTTGGTCAGTATATCTCGCTCCAACATGTGAATTTGAATTTTAAATTCACAAGTTCCAGATGTTTGTGTGAAGGACCTAGTCCTAAAACTGGAAAACCTCATGACAGCCTGTGTCAGTCAAGAGAGAATAGAGAGGGAAAGAGATGAAGAGTGCAGAGAATGAGGGGAAGGGGACCATTGCAAGATCTTTGAAACAGGCTTGATCTCCTTCTCTCTGTTGCGTTACCTTCTTCCTGCTGCTGCTTCCGTCATGCCCTATGCAACTCTTACTTCTTTGGTTTATATGCCTCAGTTGGGTCTTCCAGTACCTGTTTGGCCCTCCAGCCCTTCTGCTCATAAAGATTTATGATTGGGGGGATATCATTAACTCTGTCCTGGATTTCTGCCTTGTCTCCAACATTAAATGCAGGGAACATGGCATGGCTTGCTGCTGATCTAACTTGCCAAGCAAAGAGGAGCTGATCTAAGTGTCCATGACATTGAACAGCATCATGCGGCTGGTTCTATCACTGGTATTGCATGTCAAGGAGATTGGGGGAAAGATCAACCTACTTGTGCTGGCTATTAACACTTTGGAGCTGAGATACATGAAATACCAAATGGATTCTGGAATTCATTGGGAGGTTTAATGTAAACATGACCAAGCTCACGACTCATGTGATCTGGTAAGGCTGACATTGTGTGGGGTGGGCATCTCATTGATGTGTTTGCCCAGTGAATGGAAACAGATATTGCAGCTTGATGTAGACCCTGTCACCTGATTGGAAGCCGCTGTTTCTATGGTGCTGGTCAATGGTTGCTTTATGTGGTCATTGGACAGATAGAGCTGATTTTTCTGTACATGTTTCTGTGCTTCCTACTTCAGCAGAGTAGGAATTTGTGGAGAGGGTGTGGGTATTGCCATGCAGTGAAGAAGTGGACCAGTGCTTTCCTGATTCGTGAGAAGTGCAGGTTGGCATGACCTACATTACCTCATGTAGGGCCGTAGGATCCATTATATGCTGCAGCCAGAGCATCGTTAGAATTCTCAATTAGGCTGCATGGAGCTCAAAGTAGGGTGACAACCCCATTTTTACCACCTTGTTTGATTATCTGGCTTGGTGCTGTCCACAGATGTTCTTGAGGCTCCTTTGGTCTGCTAATATGATCAATTGGTTGGAAAGAAGGTATGGCAACTGTCTCTGAGTTGCTAGAAATATGACTATGAGTTCGCATTTGTAGACATACCAATTTAACTGTTTCTTTGTCAGTTGTTGGTTGAAGAAGATCATTGACCATCCTCTGTGGGTGTTAGACAGATACTTTTCCAATTACCACTTTCTTTTATCCTCCTTTTTCCCACAAATGTATCACTGGGTCATATATTATAAATGGCCCAATTCTTCTTCCTTTTTCTCTTCTTTCTCTTTTCTTTTTCTTTGGTTTTTTCTTCTCTTTTCTATCGTTTTTGGGAAAATGGCCGATTTGCCCCTTCTAGCCGTTGGGGCAATGGTCATATGACCGTTGCCCAACGACTAGGAGGGGCTGGGCCAATGGCTATATAAGCCATGGCCCTTCAACCCGATTTGTACATGATTTTCCCCCCTTTTTCTTTCATCCAAAATCTTCAATAAACTCTCTCATTTGCCCCATTTGTCTCATTTGGCCCTATTTGTTATTTTCTTCAAAGTTATCACAGTGGGATAGCACCATCAGCGTGTATCTCAAAAGGCTAGCTGAAATTGTGGAGGACCATGACACGCATGGACAAAAGGGCAATCTGAGGGGTAATGAAAGTTGATTCTTTCTCCTTGGCTAAAGGCATCTTTCTTGAGAAATCAGGCAAGGAGATTAGCTAGGAACCCCAGCAGCAAATCCCTCTTGAGCAATGATAATAACTGCTGTGGCCAAGGAACCCCATGAGTTTGCAGGGGCCTTATGACATGGCGATACGGTTTGCCAAATGCATCACATCTTGTCATTGATGAGCAACTGGTTTTGCTGTATTCTGGTCTTCACAGCTCAAACTTCCTCTTCATTAACCTTATGCTTGTGAGCAGCACACTGAATTGTCATTGAAGACAATGGGGACATACGTACAGATGTAAGGCTGCATGTTGATGAGGAAATTGTGGGTGGTCTAGCTGAAAGGTGGCTAGTATGCTGAGTTGGCGAATGGCATCACAAAGAACTTATAGTAACCTTCATGACCCTGAAAGGGCGTCTTCGTAAGCGTGCTCCTGCAGGTGAGTTTCCTGGTATCTGACCTTTGGGATGTGCTCCATGAAGATGTGGTCACCAAGGAGCTTGTCCACCACAGGAAATGGGTTATGGGCATGGATGGTGGCTTGGTGACTGCATGGTTCCTGCAAAAGGTGCCTGCTAGTGACATTCTTGACAAGCAAGATTGGGATAGATAAAGAACTGTTAGATGGCTGATGATTACTGTCTCTTGCATCTCTTGGATTAGCCACCCGATTTCATTTTTCAAAATTTGCAGGTAGTGAGATGGTCGGCATATTCACCGATCTCGTGCCCTCTTCTAGAAAAATAGAATGCTTTGATCTCACTGGCAGGTGGAAGAGCTGAAGGGGGCTGGAAGATATCCAAAAATGTACCCCAAAGGTCTTCCAACCAGGGGCATTTGAGCTGCATGGGAGGGCGCATCTTGCATCTGCTGTGACTGTCAACTGCTACAGTTCGAACAGAACTCCCTGCCTTGTCCTCATTTCCCACTCAGTGGCTCTCTGGAAGGTGACTACTTTTCCTAGAGACAGGTCCAAACGTGAGCATAATGGTCTGCCTGTCCTGGGTATACTTGAACTGGCTGCAGTGCCAGTTCATGAAGTGGCCAAGCCTATCAAGCCTTTTCATCTGAGAACAACATGCTCATGGCGCCATGGAAAGAAGACATTCTTGATGATTATGGCCCCTTGGATGGCGAGGGCCATATTTATGCACATTCCTCTGATGATTAACAATTTGTATCCCCAGTATCACTGAAAAGGAAAGAATGCATGTCTGCTTGACACATGTCCATTTTGCCACTCCAGTTGTGTGGATGTTTCATTATCGATCATAATGAGTACCTCCGGTCATTGATGGTTCCCCTGCATCATCATGGTGCTAACCATGACAGATAATATTGAAAGATCAATGGGGGTAAGTTCATCCTGGAGGGACTAAACTGGTGGGTTTGGGGCAGCAGGTGGCTTTTTCAGTGTTTCTGGCTGAAGCCTAGTCTGGTCTGGGGATTATCTCAATCTTGAATGCCTATTTACAGCCATAGTCTTACACAAACTTGCCCTCACTCCAGAAGCAGGGATGGTTCAATTCATATGCCTGAATCTCTTTCATGAGATCAGGTATGTTCCCCTGAATAAATCAGTTCTGGGGAAGGAGGTCAAGACAAAACAGGCTCTTCAAGACAGCCTTAGTCTCCTTCTCTCACCAGTTCCATCTTCATCCAGTTGTCTCTCCGGTCATGCCATTTATGCCTCTGCCTTGGTAGGATTTATATGGCTCAGTTGGCTCTCCACTGATCCTGGTTGTAGACCTAGGGAGTTCAGGATCATTCAGTTTGTTTATTGAAAATAATGATACTCTTGCCTGTGTGCTTCTCTTTTTTTAGAATCTAAAAATACTTACCGTTAGTCTGATATGCTTTACAGTAATCGAAGGTTCTTCTGTGGAAAATGTCAATGAAGCTGCCACAAATGTCAAAGAGGCTGTGGAGGAGGTAGACATCTCATGGAATTCCCTCGTATTTATTATTCTATTTCTTCCCACAAAATTCTTATTTCTCTTTTAATCACAGTTTATTTATGAGATACTTTGGCTTACAGGGAATTAGAAGCCCATTTCTTGACTACTCCCACTTTGTTTCTCTTCCATTAGCCATCCACCCAGAATTAGTTGAAAAGCTTAACGATTTCCAGAATTCTATTATTGGGGATAATCATGCATCAGATGAGGGGAATGTCAATGATACCCAGTTCCAAGATGTTGACACTACCGTGGAGGTGAATCATACCTCAACAAGATCAAATTCTTCCAAGTTAGCCGGTAGTGAAGTCCCTCTTGAATTTCACTCAGTGTCACAAATTTCCATTTTAAAGACCTAACCAATCATCTATTTTCTTCACACACAGAGTTGGGAATCGACAAATCCATCTTCATAAAACCAAAAACATTTCACTTAACCGTCCTGATGTTGAAGTTATGGAACAAAGAGCGAGTTGCTGCGGCTGCAGAGGTATTGCAGGTGAAGTCCCTTCTCTTCCAGATGAAAATCTGCTTTCACTTCATAAAATTGAGTTCAAAATAGTGAGTTCAGTCTCTTTCTTTGTGAAGAAAATCTCGCCAAAAGTGCTGGAGGCTTTAGACAATCGCCCACTCTCTATAAGCCTCAAAGGACTGGTTAGACTCCTGTCGC
This sequence comes from Lemna minuta, assembly GCA_024174645.1. Lineage (NCBI taxonomy): Eukaryota > Viridiplantae > Streptophyta > Magnoliopsida > Alismatales > Araceae > Lemna > Lemna minuta. Next base: position 14,112,183 of record CM044105.1, read on the forward strand.
TTTTCACGCTGAATGATCTCCACGAGTTCCCCATTATGATGCCGGTGAGGGGCTGAATTTGTTTCAGGAATGCATGAAAGGATCTCGGGCAAAGGCACGAGTGCTCTATGCCCCGGTCGAGGAAATCGGAGGGGAGGGACGCTTGAGGCGCGCATGCGGTAAAACCGAATAGAATTTCAAATATTCTGTCGCTATCAGAGCATTAACCAATAATCGACACCCAGAAATCATCATCGAGGCCTACACCGAAGCCGGCCTTGTTCTCGAGAAAGACTCTCAACAAACACTGAAGGTTCGTAAAAATTGAATCTCAGATCCTTCGCAATCATAGGTAGATGACGTCATCCACCCCTCGGATTCTTTCGTTTTCAGTTGCACGCCACTCTGATGAACGCGAGGCATCGGAAAAAGTAATTCTCCTTTACCGTTCTCCAGATCTTTATCTCGCCGTCAATTCTATCCTCAATCTTTGAAAATTAAAAAATTTGCAGAAGCAAGTCGAGCAGAAGAGTAGATTCCTTCGACGCTCGGGAGATCTTCAAAAAGTACGGATCCGAGGACTGGGGCGAGTACCAAATCCGCGAAGCGCACCTCTCTCAGAGATTCCTCTTCTGCGAGAGCGGTTACTACCACTGCATCGCTTCCCTCCCTTTTGCGAGCTTGTAATATTTTTTCTTCTACGTGTCGCTTTGTTATTCTGCCACGTAGACGATAAGCGCTAAAATGACCTTTTTAAAAATACTGCGGAGTCTGGAGTGGATGACGGGGGAGTGGAGAATTGGAGATGAAGGGATATGAACGGGGTGGGGCCCGAAGCAGTAGTGGGACCTGAATCCTGTCGAGGAGAGAGCACCGCTCGTCCCAACTATCCTCCTCCCTCTTCCTGTTCTTCCGATTGGTGAATTTCTCTCCGGGTAAATCACCCAACACTGACGATTCTTCCTCATCTTCCGAGAATCGCAGCGGAGGAGCATCTCAACGGTCTCGTAATTTGAAGGAAAGAGTACCCCAAATTGTCCTCGATTCAACGATCTAACCCGGAAAACTGGTGTTTCAGTTCAGTTCACCTTTTATCTCCTATTCCGTTACATCCTGCGGTTTTTCAATTTAAGCAGGGACATAATTTCTTCCGGATTCCACGGAGGTTGAATTCAGGCGCCGTACTTTTCTACTCTAAGTAAAAGGAAACTTCCAAATCCACTAAATCTGATCAGCGGAAACGGATCAGCATTTCGTCTGTGAGAGGTTACATGTGATGGGGAGTTCATGCTCTAAGTGCTGCGCAGGGCAAACTCAAGATTCTCCCGAAGAAACCAAAGAGAAGGAAGCGGGTGTTACGAGAGCAGCATCAGGTACCGCTATTTCTCCCATTTCGTCTTCTTCTGGGGAGGAAGACGCGGAAGATCAGTTCGCAGGGTCGACTTTCTTCAGGGATTCCAGCATCGGGATCAATCGGCTCGCCAGAGTTTCTTCTCAGTTTCTCCCCCCTGATGGTTCCCGCAGTGTTAAAGTTCCTTCTGGGAACTTCGATTTGCGCTACTCTTACTTGTCTCAGAGAGGATATTACCCGGACTCGCTGGATAAACCTAATCAGGACAGTTTCTGCATTCACACGCCTTTTGGGAGAAGCGCGGATGATCATTTCTTCGGGGTATTCGATGGTCACGGAGAATTCGGCGATCAGTGCTCTCAATTCGTGAAGAAAAAACTCTGCGAGAATTTACTCAGGAACAGTCGGTTTCGCACCGATCCCGTTGAAGCATGTCACGCTGCCTTCCTCGCTACAAATTCTCAACTGCACGCTGATATTTTGGATGATAGCATGAGCGGGACAACTTCGATTACTGTTCTTCTTCGCGGGTAGAACGATATATGTGGCAAATTGCGGCGATTCCCAGAGCTGTGATTGCAGAGAACAGAGGAAATAAAATTGTGGCAGTTGATTTATCTGTCGATCAGACTCCTTTTAGAAGCGATGAGCTCGAGAGAGTGAAAAGCTGTGGAGCTAGAGTTCTCACTCTGGATCAAATCGAGGGAATCAAGAATCCTGATGTCCAGTGCTGGGGAAAGGAAGATGACGATGATGGTGATCCTCCGAGAGTCTGGGTTCAAAATGGGATGTTTCCGGGAACGGCGTTCACTCGAAGTATTGGAGATTCGATTGCTGAGTCGATCGGCGTTGTTGCTATGCCGGAGATTGTTGTTTTAGAGCTTACCCAGAATCATCCCTTTTTCGTGCTCGCGAGTGATGGTGTCTTCGAGTTTCTTTCCAGCCAAACCGTTGTCGATATGGTGGGCTTAAACTTTTTGATGACTCGTTAGTCAAACTATATCTTTTTTTCTTCTCGGAGTTCGACGTTGGAGTTAAATCTTCAGGTTTCGAAGTATAAGGACCCCCGAGATGCGTGCGCCGCAATCGTCGCTGAATCATATCGGCTCTGGCTGCAGTACGAAACTCGCACAGACGATATTACCATCATTATCGTGCACATTAATGGACTAGTTGGTGTATGAAGATTTTTTTTCTTCCTTGAATATTTGCTTTACGTCAATTCTAAAATTTGTTTATTTATTTTTCAGTCTGCTTTTGCTCGAGCTCCATCGAAAATCAGCGAAGGGTCGGGGTCCGACTCTCCATCCAGGGTCAGTTTGACAACTGGAAACCAGCGCGTGAGGCAAGATCTCTCGCGTGCGAGACTGAGGGCCATTGAGAATTCCCTTGATAATGAGCTTGTGTGGGCCCCGCCTTCTCCATCGCATAGAAAAACTTGGGAAGAACAAGTAAACAACCAACCATCCTCCAATTTCTTGTAATTTTTTAGGTTAAGATTTCTTTCAAATTGTCCCTTTATTTTCAGGCACACATCGAACGGGTTCTCCTTGAACATTTCTTATTCAGGAAACTCACCGACTCCCAGTCTCGAGTGTTGCTGGATTGCATGCAACGGGTAGAGGTCAAACCTGGGGATATAGTCGTTAAGCAAGTTAGTCTCATTTCTCCGAAGGTCCAATGTAGAATTATCAGATTTTCATAAACTTTATTGAGATGGTTTTTTTCCCAGGGTGGGGAGGGTGACTGTTTCTACATAGTTGGGAGTGGACAATTTGAAGTCTTAGCTGCACAGGTTTGCTCCATTCCATTAGATTTTCATAAACTTAGTGCGGGTTTCTTACTTCATCCAAGGAATTTCAAATTTCAGGCGGAAGCTGGTGGAAAAGAGGTGATCAGGGTCCTTCATAAGTATACTGCGGAAAAGCTGTCGTCTTTCGGGGAATTGGCGCTGATGTAAGTCTCTTAGACGTGCATTTTTTCAATTTTCCTTGAATCCATTCTCTCTCCCGAATTTCATTTTTTGGAGGTTTGGAATAGGTCCAATAAGCCACTCCAGGCATCTGTCCGTGCAGTTACAAGCGGAACTCTTTGGACTCTGAAGAGAGAAGATTTTCGGGGAATTCTCATGTCCAAGTTTTCCAACTTATCCTTGCTGAAGATACTCCGGTCTATTGATCTTTTTTCAAAGTTGTCGATATCGCAGCTCAAAAATATCTCCGATATACTTGAAGAAATATCTTTCTCAGATGGCCAGCAAATACTTACTAAGGTTACCAGACCTTTTGTTATATCATCTGGTAATCATCAGATTTTCATCACATTTGATTCGTTTGCAGGATGAGTATTTATCTGGAATGCATGTCATCCTGAAAGGTCAGGTGAGGATGACGTATGATGATGCATTCCTGCAAAGTCCGAATGTTCTCGGGTTTCCAATCATGAACGTGGAAGATCATTCCCATCAAAATAGTGTTCACGAGATTTTGCTTTCTGAAGGTGGCCACTTTGGCGACTGGACTCTTCTTGGAGAAAGGATAGATTCCTTGACAGCTTATGCTGTCGGTGATGTGGTTTGTGTCGTCATCACAAAGGAGAAATTTGAGTCAGCCATTGGACCTTTACCAAGCCTTCACCATGATGACCATAAGTACGTAAATTCATGTATGTTTGAATTTAAGTCGTTATGTGTTTGATTTCGTACATAATTGTTATTTTTAATAACATGGTTCAGTTCCAAAAAGTCTCCGGTTTCCTCCAAAGAGTCTATTGCAGATAACCCTTCGATTTTCCCAAAACTTGGATTTTCTGACCTGGTACATTGCTAAATAACTTACCTGTGTAATAATTTATGCTTTGGTTCTTTCTGTCTAAGAGTGATATACTTTTTTATTCAGGAAAGACGAAAGGTTGTACACGCGACAGATTGCAGTGACCTGGGGCTTGTATTTTTTAGAGATTCAGGTGGGTTTGACTGAATATTTTGACCTTTTTATCCGTAAATTCCATGTTTTACCGAAATAAATAAATTTTTATTCTGCCATTGGATGGATTTCAGAAGAACTTCTGACGTTGAAAAGATTCCCAAAGAAGAGGGTCAAGCAGCTGGGAAAAGAGAAACAAGTTCTCAAGGAGAGAGATTTCTTGAAGAGCTTGGGCAATTCCTCTCATGTGCCTCGCGTCATCTGCACACTGTCTAACCAATCACATCTTGGGATATTACTTGACACATATCTATCTTGCTCGCTGTCTTCAATACTCTACAAGCCCCTTGATGAGCACTCAGCACGGTTCTGTGCTGCTTCAGTTGTAACTGCTTTGGAGTATCTTCATAAAGTCAGCCTCCTCCTGTTCCTTATGGATTTTATTTGAAATTAAACATAGTTTCATTTTAATGGATCTTATTTGAATTCAGAAATCTATTCTCTATAGAGGTATCTCAACGGAGATCCTGATGTTTGATCGTCGGGGAAATCTTCAGGTTGATTTTGTATTTTTTGCATTTAATATTTTATTAAAAACTTGCAACATAACTTTGAATTCTGAATATTTTCAGTTGGTAGACTTTCGTTTTGCGAAGAAATTGGAAAGCGAAAGAACGTTCACCATTTGTGGGATTGCTGAGTTCTTGTCTCCTGAGATTCTTCAAGGGAAAGGGCACGGTATTGCTGCTGATTGGTGAGTATATTTTAATGATGATATGTTAGTTTTTTTTATCTCTTGGGATGCCAATAATATTTGATTGTGATAAGGATATTGGACTGTCTGGGGGTCTATAGATAATGTTTTTGTTATTTGTAGTGCACATGTGACTACTTGGCGTGGCTTCAAATAGTTTTGAGTGCATAAATTGATATAACCCTTTGGCCCAACGAGTGGGAGGTCCATGATGGCCCCGGAAAGAGGCCTGTATAGTGAAGACTTCAGCCCTAAGAGGAGGGAAGAAGCATCTACTCTTGACTCTTGAACTTACCCTTTAGGGTTTAGTTTAGCCTCCCCTCTCCCTCTTTGCTCAGTTCTTCCTTATCCTTCTAGATCTGTCCTCTTCTGGCAGAATTAAGAATTGATAATCTCTTCCTCATGCTCTATCCCTGCCTCCAATCCTATGAACACCTCGAGTCTTATCATTATAATCAATATCATCACTGTGGAAATGATTCCAACTCCATAGGATCCTGCGAGGAACCTCGTCAAAAGTCTGCAATAGCTCAGAATGGTGTGCGGTTGCACAACATTTCACAAGCATGGCACAGCAAAGGGAAAGATCATGCATCATGCTTTATTACTGGGAAAACATTACGTGTGTCACCATGATGTATTATTTTTTTTTTAATTTTATTTCTTTTGGAGCTTCTTAGATCATTTAGCGTTCCCTTTGGTTAGCTGTACAATCATCTGTTTCTGATATTTCCGTTCTTTCTAGTCCTTCTCTCTTCCAAGCTCCCTCTCCCTTGCTGACTTCTCTCTGTCACTCTCTCTCTCTCTCTCTCTCTCTCTCCACTTTTTAACCATTTTGATCAAACAACATTCTACGGTACAGTTTGCCATTCAGGGCACGTCGCAAACAGATTAAAGTTTTTAACTATCTTCACACACTGGCGACTTTTTGCAAAAAAAATTATTGTAACATTGTTCCCGAAATGTGAGTTTTCATCCATTCATTTGTCATGCAGGTGGGCATTGGGAGTGGTGATCCACTTCATGCTGGTAACGGAGATGCCATTTGGATCATGGAGAGATAGCGAACAAGAAACATTCAGTAAGATTGCCAAGGGACGTTTTACATTCCCGGAGACGTTCAGCCCTGAGGTCGTCGACCTCATCACCAAGGTCTGTTTTTGACTTTGACATTGACATTGACTTTGATAAAACATTGACTTAATTTTGACTGTTTCTGTTGCCAGTTACTGGAAGTGGATGAGTCAAAGAGACTCGGGAATGATGGGGCAGAAGCGGTGAAGAGTCATCCCTGGTTCAAGGACCTGGATTGGAAGCAATTTTGCGGATTGCAGTGTTCCTGCTCCTGCGGAGATAGTTTCCAGGATAAAGCTTCATACAGAAGGGGGTAAAACTCCGTCAATCTCTTCTCCATCTCATAATCTGGGCGAGGAAATTTCATTGCAGTGGATTGAGGACTGGTGAGCGCTCTATGAAATGAACATTCTCCGACTGTGCCCGCTCTTTGAAGATAAAGAATGAGCGAGAGGATTGGTTTTTCTGAGGAAATGAGTTCCTCTCAATAAACGCTACAGTCGATAGTTCATGTGATCTATCTCGAGTTTGATATATTTGATTTTTTCGTGGCAGAAATTGTCAATTATCAGTTGTGTAGAATCCTGGTTTGACTAATTTCTGTGGAAATTTATGATTTAATTGCATTGGAGGAAGTCAAAGATGTTTAGGAGATACGCAGGTAAATAGTTCTTGAGAGAGAAAGGTAGTCGACCATCCATGGAAGCGCCGATAGAGAAAAAAATGATGCATGTATCAGGAAGTGATAGAAAGCGAAAGGTCGCATCATTATAGAGAGTTGACTATTCTCGGAGTAAGACTGAACAAGAGAGGCTGAAAATTCAGGGAAAGAGAGTCAAAGACAGTGGGCTGTCAGTATTCAGATAATTAGATTGACAACGAGATATTAAATATTCGGGTAAAAAGATAAATAAAAATATCGACAATCATTTGCGCCTCGAAGTTCTTGCGAAGTTTTTAGGCGGATTTCCCGCAAAGAATCAGTAAATCTTCTATTCCTCTCTCAGTAAATCTTCTATTGCTCTTCCCGGAGGATAGATCTACGTGAGCTACACGACGAGCAATCCGCTGTCGGTCTGCCCCCCACGGAGTGTGGAGGCTCGGAAATTCATGGCGGTTTACTCTGTCTCTCTCTCAGTTTTCCGCTTTATTTGCACATGTCAGTGGGCGAAGGAGACTGGACAAACAAGAAGCCATTAAGAAAAGAGATAGCCGACGAAGCCCGACGTTTACCTGACCAAGCTCCTTATGAGACACGAGGTCTATTCTGTCCATCGTCTACTTCACGACGTCTCTTCAAGTAAACCTGCCGCATAAAAATTTAAATCAATAACTCAATATAAAGAAACTAAAATAATAGCAAGAAGCTCTCGTTCTTCTTTCTTCCCACCAGAAATTTCATTTCCGCGGACTGCCGCATAATCCATTCAACGCACGCAACTGCGCCGATTATCGAACATCAAAATCCCGATTATAAATAACAAGTATGGAAGTACGACTTTGCATCATTCATAGTTAAGAGAAAGCGGTAGATTTTTTATCACCCGACGTTCTATGAAGGAGTCGACTGCGGTAAATTTCCAGGACTGCATGACTCCATGACCGCAAGGATCTTATCCTCGAAGATACAGGAATTCCAATTGGCATCTACCTTCCTGCTCGCCTATTTGTTTTTCCCAGTCAAAAGGCGGGTTGGCTCAACTTGGTGGCGGCTATTACATCATTCACGCTATTTCTAAGCATTTTGATGACTGACAGCGGCTTAGGGCTCCGTCTATTTATCCCCACCCCGATCGAGGAATTTTTGGTAGGAGAGAAGAACAGAAGGAACTGAGGCAGCGAAGATAAGCGAAAATGGGGAAGATCACGTTGGGAGAAGTCAGCGAGCTTGCTCAACCAGACACCATCAGAGCAGTGATCTCTGAGGTCATCTTAACCTTCCTCTTCGTCTTTGCCGGCGTGGGCGCCGCCATGGGCGCCGGTACTCTCTCTCTCTCCCTCTCTCCCCCCCTCTCTCTCTATAGCTGACGAGCTTTTGTACGTGATTTAGGGAAGCTGGAAGGAGGAGGAGGAATCGCAGGCCTCACAGCGATCGCCTTGGCTCATGCTCTCATTGTAGCGGTCATCGTCTCCGCTGGACTTCACACCTCCGGAGCGCACATCAATCCCTCTGTAACTTTGGGTCTCCTCGTCAGCGGTCGGATCTCCATCATCCGCTCAATTTTTTACTTGATCGCCCAGCTTTTGGGTTCTTCTCTAGCTTGTTACCTTCTCACGTATCTCACTGGAGGCCTCGTAAGTAAATCCTCTTCCAAACCTAAAATTTTTCAAAACCCTAAAATTTCGGGTCACCGCAGGAGACGCCTATATTCACGCTCGCTGCCGGGATTAGCATACCTCAAGGGCTGATCTTGGAGGTCGTGTTGACTTTCTCCTTGGTGTTCACCGTGTACGCCACGATAGTGGATAGTAAGAAGATTGTGCCTACGGGACTTGGTCCCTTGCTGGTGGGTCTGGTCGTTGGAGCGAATATTCTCGCTGGAGGACCTTTCTCCGGCGCTTCCATGAATCCGGCGAGATCCTTCGGCCCTGCTCTGGCTTCCGGGAACTGGACGGATCAATGGGTTTACTGGGTGGGGCCCCTCATTGGAGCCATAATAGCTGGAGTTCTCTACGATAACTTGTTCCTCGTTGAGAACACTCACGAACGTCTTTCCTCTGCCGAGGAAACTTTCTGAGGGGATTTCCTCTCGGTCTCGAGCAATGCTCTCTCTCGATTGTCCTTCCTTGATAAGCTGTATCTGCTTCACGTGATGTGCTTCCTTGTAGTCCCTCTTTGTCCGCATAAATTCAAGAACGTGGCATGAATGTGAGAATTATTATCCTCAGTGTGGTTCAATCTCTCGCTTTTCATACAATTAAAAAAAAAATCTTGATGGAGGCAACAAATGCCGTTTTTGAAGAAGCAGATTATTCAGTCTATTAGGCTGATAATAGATGGGAAAAATATCGTCAAGTTCGTGGATGTGTGAGGGTTAAGTCTCAGTTCCGGAGGTTTATTCATGGAGTCCACTCCCTTTTGGAAGTGTCCTATCTGGTGGTGAGGTGCCACTGTTGTGGACTAGTGCCTGGCGTCCTATCATGGCTAGGGATTCTACGGCAAAACGATCTTTTTAGCCCCTCGGATATTAACTTTCATTTGTTTTGTCCCGATAGCGGACAGTCTTTTCCACTCGCGATAATTCAAGTTTACATACCTGGACTGTGCTACGCATGTTTACTGGGGAAATTCAATGAACGACGAGCATGAAGACGAAGAAACCTGGGCTTCCGCAGACGTCGGGGAATGCAAGTATGAAATATTGAGCAATAGAAATGCTAGGATGAATTTTTTAAGAGTCGAAAATTCCAGAAAATTCCAGACCAAAGAAGGGTCATAGTGAGGAGTGAAAAGGATTGGAATATGGTGTATGCAATGGTAATGGAATATCCGGGTAACCACAAACTCATGTAGTTTCCAGAGGAACATAGATAGATATGAAGATTTTTATTCATCTTGGGATGAAAATTTTAATTGCCGAGCTTGGAATTGTAATTTTTCTACAATTATTATATAACTGTTCCCATAGAAGTTGGAATCTCTCACTGAATCTTAGAAGAGAATAAAACCCAAAAAAATTCTAATCTTCTTTCTGAATTCTTCTACCGAAAAAAAAATCATGGGATATTTTCTCTTTCTAACCTCCACATGATATGATAAATAAAGCATGTAGGTGATGCCCTAAAGAACAGGTTTAGAGTTTACGTGAATTTAATAGTTTGATCATTTTAGGATATTGTGGTCATTGGGTTGTATAGGGTATTTTGATCGTTTGTTCTTTGTGTGGCTGCTTATACAAGATACGCCCTTGATTGCAAGTGACTTCTTGGACAAGGATTCCTCCGTAGTTTTATACTTCTAAGTGCTCCTCTTTCACTTTTCTCATGGGTTTTCATGAATCTCCTTCCCTTAAGAAGACATGAGATACATCCGAATGCGAGGCTACATTGAAACACTCGAAAGTTTTCGATGTTTTCAATTAATGAATCATGCACTAGAATTCATATTGTCCATTACATACGTAATTGGTGAACAACATCCCCAAACACTTCAAATTTTGATATCCAAGGTTTATTCTCTTTTTATTAGTTTTTTCTTGCCTCAATATCTCATTAAATAACTTGAGAATAAGCATCAATGATCACAATATCCTACCAAATTTATTAAAAAACTACAACTTGATCTGATCTTGACCTCCATGCAACATCATAACCTTGCATGGCCTAATCCTCAAAAATTACCCTCCTTTATGTATTTGAGATTGATTTTTTAGAAATGGTCACTCAATATTGAATATTCTTCTCAATTACCCTTCGCAAAATGAGAAGCAACAATTGGAAATCTAGCAAACATGACACCATATGCATCATCCCACTGATTATACCTTAAAAATCCTGCAATGCTCCTCAAGTTTATTCTTCATCCTCACATTTTGGGCAGTGTGGGGCAATCATGGCCACTGAGTCACTTTGAGAAAACTGATCCAATGACTGGAAACCCTTAGAGCCATATTTTTATGCATTTCCTTACATTTCTTGGCATTTTTATAGCCTAGTAGCCATAGGATTGGATCTAGCCGCTTGAAAATGTGTGAGTGGATCCCCAAATATTTCTAAGCACATTTTGATTATTTTTTAATCAAATCATGGATAAAAACTTTCCAGTGTGATCATTGTGATGGTGTGATCTTTGCTTGAATTGAGGAGCTCTACTAGATAGGCTTGTACCAATAGACCAAATGCAACATTAAATGCATTGAATTATTGGCATCATCAAGTTAGTGGAAGAGATGTTAAGGTGTCCATGCATATTTGGTTCTTTAATCATGATATAGTTAGAAATTTAAGTTGATCAACCTTGCTTTTTCTCTTCTTGCATCCTATTTTTTCTAGCTCACTTCTTTCTCTCATACGTACTTTATATTTGTCCCATTTGCATCAAATGTCATTTGCTAGAAATTTAATTTTTCTGAATTTCCTTATGTACTCTCATTTTAATATTACAACATCATGTCGTACTATGATATCCCAATTTTTAAAACAATCTCTGTTGTAAAAATCTAATTTCATATGGATTTGACTTTCACTCATTATGACAATAGATTTATTTAATATTTTCATGATTTAAGTATTTCCTTTGTCATCTTAGCTCATGTTTGAATGACAAACACTTAGCACTCATCATGCCCACTGGTGGAAGAAAATTATTCTACAATTGAGCTTGAAAAATCCTTGAAAATGCTAATAAACCTAGGGAATCCTCTTTGATTATTGGAAAAATCTGAGCTCCTTTTTAATGCAAGATGGTTCCCTAGTCGGCACCTAGTAAAGTTGTTTCTATTATGATCACGAGAATATTCATCATTTAATCATCGTTTCTTCCAAGGGATAGATCTTCATACACCATTGGGCGCATGTTCTTTTGAACTCCCTTTTGTGCTAGAATCTTAGAAGATTCTAAAAATAGCCACAATCACCACATCATGATTAGATTTGGTAGCAGCATCAAGCTTACTTTTACACTTGACCAGTTACTCTATAGAAAATGCAATTTTCCCTTTAATTTTTTTGCATACTTTGTAATTTTGAAACCATATATAGAAAGATAATGGTAATTAGGCCTCATCGTCACATGTTAATGTCTTCATTGACTACTATTAATTAATTCCCTCTAGTCTTCACTGAATTTTTTTTAGTTTCTTCCTAATCCTTTTTCCAAGGTGCTAAATGTTTCATACAAAAATAATTATTGTCAACCTTGGCATATCAATAATTTACATATTTAAAAATTTAGAATACAAGTGTGCGGCCCAAGAAGGATGATTAGGCCAATAGAGAATTTTATTCTCTCTATTCACCCACATTCCATGTAGCTCAAAAGATGATATATTTAAACTAAGAAACACAATTTATTTTTAACATCACATTGCAATAGAGATTCGAAATCATAGGGCTTGGGGCACTCATTTCCTCCTTTGTGGCACTCACACAAGTACCTACGGTTTTTCACGCTTAACTTATGCTTGCCATTATCTTGGCATTAGTGTCTTTGGTTTTAAGGATTTGGTGAGGAATATTGCAGACCAAGGAGAAATGAAATGCAATATTTCTTTGACGGTGGTGCACAACTCACCTATATTCATCTTGTCAACCTACATGTCACGTGACAGAACTTTAACATCAATTCTTAAATTTTTAATTCTAATTGTTCCAACTATTTCAAAAATGAATTTTTACCTATATTACATTACTAAAATATAAAACTTTATAGGCACACAAAATATAATTGTTGGGATCATCCACCTTAGTGTCTCCTACAAAAACCAAGCGCGTGATAGATATTATGTGGCCTATAAGCCAATCACACTTTCATGTATCTTTTTTATGTTCATTGAAATGAAATTTTTTTCATTTTCATTCTTGTGTGATGTTTGTAATGAAGTCCACGAGCATGTGCAATGACTAAGTGAATTATGATGAGATCATAATATAGTGATCACTAGTCTTTAAACATATGTTCTAAACATTCTTATTCATAGGGATATTCGAGAAGAACATCGAATTATCTGGAAAGAATAGTACTATCTAATTCAACTCATATGATGAGTATGACTGATCCTATAGCCATCGGTGTGGAATCACTAATGATAGATAGTGGGTGTTCTTTGGAGAAAGAGTTTATTGAATTGATCTGTGTGAATCCTTGAATGATATTATACCTAACTATCAATCAGGTTGATTTATGTCATGGTTGTGTATATGGTCCTTTGACTTGAGACACTAAAGAAATCTTGTGGATGGATGATCGTGTTTTGATTATGACTTACGAATCCCTAGCCACGGGATATCTAAAATGTCATATATTAGATACGACATGAAGTCCACGAAGATGATTGTGTGATCAAGATGGGATCATCCACCCTCGGTATTTGAGGAGATTGACTCAAGGAATGAGATGCAATGAAATCCTTGGCCAAGGTAGTAGAAATATCGGAGAAGGAGTTCTCGATGATTTCTACACACATTAGTACTAACTTGAGTGATCGATTAGGGTTTGACAGTTGACCATACCTGACGAAGTGTTTTATGCGGTCGTTAAAACCTACAAATGTCGGTCAAGCAAAATTTATAATTCTGAACTCACTATAACAAAGATATAAAATCAAGTATAGTGTAAAGATCGGGTCGATCCATGGAGAACACGGTTGACTTTGATTGTAGAGTTGACTTGGTCAAAATTAGGTTTAATTAGGGTTTTAAAGAAGTGAATTTATAAGATTATTTCTTAAAATGATAACATTATATCAGAGAAGATATTTTAAGAATTTAGAAACTTATTTTAAGAACAAATGTCAAAAGTCAAGGTCAAAGTGTTGACTATGACTAACAATTGACTTTATGAAAAAAATCAGAGAATAAAAAGAGCTTAAAATATTAAGAAAAGTTATATATTTAGAAACAAGAGAGAAAATAGAAATTATAAATATATATTTCAAGATTTTTTTAGAAGAGTTGGATTTATTATGAATTATTCAAAATCAAATATCAAAAAAATCCCGAAATGAACACTTTCGGTGCAAATCTTCAAATTGTCTAACCAAATGATATCCAAATCTTTTAATTCACATATGAATAGAAAGCTAACAACCGGAGGATTCCAAAGAGACCAAAATTATCCAATTTCACTTTGTATTTTGAAAGTAATTTCACCCGCAAGTCAACGCCAAAATTCGGATTGAAAATGAATAGTAGATGGTCAAACATTAAATTGAGGGGTCAAATGATGATGAAATTTTACGATTTTGATATCCACGGAAATCTGATGAAACAAGGAATCCAATGAAACCAAAATTAAACGATTTGAACTTAAGATCAAGGTGAAATCCTTGTTTCAAAATTCAGAAAAAATCCAAACCAAATTGGGCAAAAATGAAGAACAAAATGATTTTTAAAACAAAGTCCACCTACCAAATGAAATATAAATTACAATTACTGCAAGGATAATGATTGAATCACACTAATAACCCAATTGACGTGAAGATTTGGCTTTAGTTCACGCGGATTGAAGAGTACTCTATCGATTTCGTCTTTGACGTGATTTCGGTGTTCAAGGGGAGATTTTGATCAATCGTTGCAAAAGATCAAACATCAATAAAGTGAAGTAATTAACCCTAAATTAATGCAAAAATATGGACTCAGTAAAATGGCATACCAATGGAGAAAATTCATAAAACTAGGATACCATGCATCATAATTATATAAAATAAACATGAATATTAGTTAAATAAGATAAGAATTTAAGTTAAATATGCATGTTATCAATACCCTAAGTCATTTAGGAATTTAATGTGGATGAAGGATTATACATACATGGTAATCGATGACGGGAAGGTTCTATAAGTGAGTTCTTACATACTCCATATCTCCTAGTGTAGGTGGTGTAACTTGGCACCCAACGGGCTGGCAACTCAACCTATTGATTGGGTTAAATTGATCCTTGATTAATTAATCTATATGTGGATGTGGATAATTAATTAAGGTTGAAAAATAAGGTGTTATTTGGTCTATACGAGTTATTAACTAATGAGATATATGGACCTAGAGGGCCACACACATAAGGCCTATGGATGTTGATAGATACATACATAATTATAAGGGTTTTAATGAAAAAACCTCATACCAAATGTCTATAAATAGGGGGAGAACGAACACAACTCAAGATGTCCATGCAAGCCTTGTGAGAATTCTTTCCTTTCTTCTCTTTCTCTCTTGGTGAAGAGCTTTGAAGAGGAGATCCAACCATCCGGAGACTGTGTGGATATCGCTAGAGGTTAGACACTTGAATAGCTTCATGAACTTCTTCAAGGAAACCTGTAAGTATGTTTTCTCAAACATATTAGATGATAGGATCATCTGTTCTTGGTGCCTCAATGTTTTGAATATCTGATTCAATGAATTCCGTTGCATTTGATGTTTTGATCAAAATTTCATAAAGTTATCGACCTCAGATCCCATCAGTGCAAGCATTTATTTGTGGTGCCATAAACTTTCTCCATGTGCACATAAATACTCTTGAAATCATCAACCTATGCAACACCTAAAACAATATAATAATTTGATAAGTAAATTTTCTTGATCTCTAGAAGTTTGTGAAAATTTGAACCACTACATTAACTAACAATCAAAACACATTAAAGTTTTTTAGAAAGCCCACAATGTATCTCTCTTCGTCTGTAAAAGGGAAGAGAGGTCATACTTTGTAGTTTGGAACTTCATCTTTGTGAGTTCCACACGGTAGCAAAGCTCTAGATTTCTTTGAGCTTGTGTTTCATTCACCCCCTTTTTTTAATTTTTAAAACTACATCCTTACATTCCTCCTTTGGTAAAATTTCCAACGATTACCATTTTGCAAAAAACAAAGTTCATTTGGCCCCTAAACTAGTGCTCATAGGATTGCATGCAGTTCTTGGTGTTTATTTGACTAACATGGTGATCAAAACCTATGTTGGTTTTCCTAAATTTTGGTGGTCAACTCTTGCAAGTTTGTAGAAAGGTGAAGACCAGATTTGAGAGCTTTGATTCCTTGAATGTTGGAAAGAGTTAGATCATTTTTCAATGCCTTGGGTGAATGTCATGTTGATGTCCTTTGATTTCTACGAAAAGATGACAACAAATCTTGACATGCTCCCTCATGATGAAGAGACAACTTGCATCTCATTCTGTATTGTTAAATCCAAGGCACATATCTTAAATAATAGGGGTATTAGATTTTGTAATTTTTTAATGGCACCACATTACAAGTGGAAATTTTAATAGCCAATCAAGTCCCTTTATCCTTATTTCATCTGATAGCTCAAGTCAAGAGCGATTTATGATCTATTTAACAAATTTTTGGGTTCAAATTATTAGATCTTCTTATAGAATATTGAAGACCCATTTGGATAGGTCTACTTGGTCATTTTTCATTTATTGAAGTTCACTTGTTTTATTGGG
This sequence comes from Lemna minuta, assembly GCA_024174645.1. Taxonomy (NCBI): domain Eukaryota; kingdom Viridiplantae; phylum Streptophyta; class Magnoliopsida; order Alismatales; family Araceae; genus Lemna; species Lemna minuta. The sequence goes on from CM044105.1 coordinate 14,128,357, forward strand.
CCGACTAACTAACACTTAAGCCCAATAGAGCACTAAATTATTTGGGGCATATTTTTCTTCATTTTTAACTCCAATTTGGGTCACACAACAGTTATAAAATTCAAAAAGCCATACTTTCCCAATTTTTCAAATACTTTGGAAAGAGGGATTTTCGTCCTTATGTTTACTATTGTTATGAAAAAAATCCAAATATTGTGGATATTATGGACACTCATGTATATAGTTTTGACATAAAACTAGAAACCTTAACTTTCACCACTTGCCAATATGAATTCGCGAGGTCGTTGAATACATGCGGACTTGTGTCAAAAAAAAATCTAAACTCACAAATTTTGAGAAATAATCATGAATTAGATAGTATAGTGGTGAATTAGAGTCGAATCCACGGAGAATTAAGGTATTTCTTAAAATTTGATCAAATCGGGCAATGAATTGATGTGAGAAATATGAGATTTTGATATTTTTAGAAAGATAACTCAAATAAAAATCCACGGAATCAAAAATCACATAATTTTGAACAAAATTGATCAAGATCATAATTTTGATCACATAATTTTTTATCAACGAGCAAAATTTAGATTGAAAATCTGAACGTGAAGAGAGAGAAGATTGAAACTAAATCTAAAATTCAACTGATGTACAATTCAAAATTGAAATCTGATGTTATAGGAAGAAAAATTAAGAGGAAAACATGAATTCTAACTCGAGATAGTGCTCGAATCGATCCAATTGATCCCCATATCAAAGGCTTTTCATTTTTTGAATTTCGAAAAATAATCATCGGCATTCAAGAAGCGATTTCTCTATATTCTCTCAACGAAATCTCACTTTCAAACACTCCTTGGACGCGAAAAATTGATCTAGAAGTGAAGGAAGCAAGAGATTCAAGGATTGAGATGTTTAAATAGTTCGATTACTCGAAACACTCTTGAATGCTTTACATCATCAAAGAACATGAGTATTTATAGGAAAAATTGGGCATGACCGTAAGATTTGGCCCTTCATCTTCAATCAATAGCTCAGATGAAATGTTTGGATGTGAATCATTTCTATTAAGTGGCATCCGTTCGGTCAAGGATGGAGCGCTCAGATTTTTCCACATTGCTCGTGAAGAAGAATTATCGCACGCTTGTGTCTGTACGATTAGAAATCGACGTCTGAGATGTTGACATGCGTCCATTGAAGTCTATTGGGCATATTTAATCTCAACCGTTATAACTCTTCAGATCAATGGCTGAGATTAAAAGGTTTTAAAATGAATCGTCGCCCAATCAGATTTTGTCGCATAACCCTTCACTTAAGTGAAGATAGATGATCACGATTTAATTGCGTGACTGCACGCTCCACCTTTCACCACGTCACCAGCACATATAAACAAAAAAAAATCCCACATGACAAAAATCACAGTGAATGATCGCGAATATAATAGGCGAGTGATTAGTGAGTTAGCAAAAATCTTGAAAAGGATGCTTTATCTCACTAATCACTCACACGCACATACACACACACACACATACGCGCACACACACACATGTATACATGTGTGCCATGTAGAGACACATTTTTTCCTGCGCCACGTCAGCTGCCAAAACAACATGTGATAAAAATATAATTTTTTATTCCTTTTAATTCAAATTAAATCGAATTAAATTCATGAAAAAATAGAAAAAATCCCTAAAAATTAGAAAATTCATATATTTCAAAATAAAAATCCATCTTAATCCAAATTTGTCTTGTTTAATAAAAAAATTAAATAATCTATCATTCTGAAAAATTAATTTTAATAAATAACAAGATAATAAAATTTTATTTCAAAAATGTACTCATTTCTTTTAGAAAATTAAGTTTAGATAAAATAAATGAGTATATAAAAATGGTTTCTCTTATTATTTACACATTAAAAATCTAATTATAATCTCAAATATAAAATGAGAATAATCTAATCTTCCTTATTTTTCTTCAATTATTTATGATTATCCCTAAAATTGTGTATTTTGAGATTATAACTTAAATTTTCATTGAATGATAGATATATACTCAAAACATAATAACATGTATAGGAATGAAATGTTTTATGCCTTAATTTGTATTAATAATCATATAATTTCATGTATAAATTGTATGTTATCACCAGTCTTCTTCATTAATCTTATAGTGAACTACTATGGATATGATTGTTCAAATAAGTTTAAGGTTGTCACATCATCTATCCTCTCGACTACTCATGGTTTGACTTTGATTCCACGCAACATCTTGATGAACTCAATTTCAAGGTATATTTAATTATTGTTTTGAATCAATTTCATGTAACAATATTTATATTTCCTCACTTTGTATAATGGTAAAGTGAGGGTTGAATCCTCAATGAGCCAAGGTAATGAGATTAGTTTTTAGGGAGTAGAGATACTATTCTAGGGAAAAACAATTGTAGAAGGGACTTTGGAGAAATATAGAAGGATAAAGAAATCAAACATGGTATGAACCAAATTATAAATAGATAGATTTATATTCTATGAGAGTTAATGATAAAAAGATCAAAAATAGAATGATGAAATGGAGAGATGAGAATGATGGAATAGGAGATGATTGAAGAATAGTGAGAAATCGCATAATAAGGAAATTGGGTAATGATGAGAGATTATTTGAAGAAAATATAACAAATCTAAAATATAAAAATAGAAATAGGGTTTAAACTTTACATGGAGGGGATTTGAAGAGAAAGTCAGATCCAAATCCTCACACAGACCCCGATTTTGATGTTAGACCTAGGATGAGTGATGCAAGACTCATTACAATCTTGATCCTCCATTTGATCTTGCCCCCAAAGCAAACTTGAACACCGATAACTCTAAAATATAAGTCACATTTCTGCATCATTTATCATGTTTAAGTGTTATTAAAGACTAGAAAAATGAGAATATCTATTTCTATATGGTTGAATATGACAAAACTATGATTAAATCCTATCATGCATCATTTCTTATATTTTGGTTATATTATGAGACGAACCCCATTTGAATTCTTGAAGGTCAAATGGTTGAATTCTCACATTTTTATGAGTTATGTGAATGCAAGGACTTAGAAGTTTAATGGGAGCATGTATACAAACTATCTAGAAAGAGAAGAAGAAAATGGGTACTCCAACTTTCTAGGAGGATGGCCAAGCCTTTTCACCGTTTTAGGAGGTCGAGACCGCGAGATCGTTGAAAACACACGGTCTCGTGTCAAAATAAAGTTCAAACTTATCAATTTTATGAAATTAATTCAAATTGAAGGGTATAATGGTAAATATGAGTCAAATTCACAGGGAATTAGGAAAATTCTTGATGATTTCTTCGAATTTGATCAAATCGAATGATGAATCGGTGATAGAAAATGGGGAAAATGGTATTTTATGAAAGAAAACTTGAAGACGAATCCACGGAATCAAAAATCAATGAATTTGACTTTGATTTCACATAGAAATTGAAGATTAAAGAGGGACAATTTTTCCAAAAATGTAAATCACGAAATTACCAAAATTAAAACTGAAATTAAGCTAAATTACTAATCTAAAAAAAATTAAATAAAAAAAGATAGATTAGGATGAAACACGATACCTAACCCATAATCATGATCGAATTGATCCAATTAATCGCCGGAATCAAGGATATTCATCAAAATCTTAAAATCGCGATTCGTGGAGTTCAAGCGTCGATTTCTTCCTCGTCGATCGTCAAAAATCTTGATCTTAAGCACTCTTCGGACACGAAAATGAGTCTAGAAGAGATCAGGATCAAGAGATTCAAGATATTTAGTGTCTAAAAATTTTGATTAAGTAGAATTGCTCTCGAATGCTTTAAAATCTCGAAGAACATCTCAATTTATAAGAAATTTGGGCGTAACCGTCCGATGAAACGTATGAATGCAAATCGTTACCGTTAAGTTGTGGCCGTTGGATCGCGATCGGACACATCAGATGAAGCCACGTCGCATGCGTTATAAAATGTATAAAAAACGCACGCTGTTGGATCGCGATCGGACACATCAGATGAAGCCACATCACATGCGTTATAAAATGTATAAAAAACTGCACGCCGTTGGATCGCGATCAAACGCATCAGATGTGTTTTCCGTTGATTTAATTAGAGGCGTTATAACTCTTCACATCGATGGCTCTGATTTAAACATTTATATAACTATTCGCAGATGAATTGCGCTGCGCCACATACCCTCCTCCATTAAGTGAAGATCAATGGGTTTTAATCTTCACGCGATCGGATGCTCCTCACGCTGCCACGTCACCGCCCACCTTGACCGTTCGATTGCGACGCGATTGGACAGTCCAGAGCATGCCATGTCACCTGCGCGTTGATAAAAATTTGAAAAAACTGAGTTTTAAGTAGAAAATTCTATTTTTAATTCTGGAAAACGCTTAGAAATTCAGAAAAAATTCAGAAAAAATATGGAAAAATCCCTAAAAATTAGAAAATTTATAACTTTCAAAATATAACTCTAAAATTAATCCAAATTTCATTCATTTGATAAAAAATTTTTAATTATCTATCATTCTAAAAAGTCAAATTTAATAAATAACAAGAGATTTAATTTCTATTTCAAAAATATATTGATTTCTTTAAGATTTAAAACTTTAGAAAATAAAAATGAATGTATAAAAATAATTTCTCTTATTATTTAAATTTAAAAACTACTTATAATCTCAAGTAAAGATAAGTTATGAAATTATTAATCTTAATTCATCAAAATTAACCCTAAATTAGTCTATTTTGAGATTATAATGACTTTTTCATAAAATGATAGATAAATGCTCATAAATATTATAACATGCATAGGAATGAAATCTTTTATGCCATAATATCCATTAATAATCAACTATTATCATGTTTAAATTAGCATGTTATCAGTCAAGCCTTTCTACTTTTTTAGGAGGTCAGACAAACCTTTCCAGTTATTTAGGAGGATTTTTAAGCCTTTCCACCTTTTAAAGAGGTTGGTCAAACCTTGTCATATCTTTAGGAGGTTGGTAAAACCTTTCAACCTTTGTAGATGGCTAGCCAACTACCTTCGTAGGAGGGTTCAACCAATTCCACCTTTTTAAAACACTAGTCACTTGATAACATGCATATTTAACTTAAATTCTTATCTTATTTAACTAATATTCATGTCTATTTTATGTGATTATGATATATGTTATCATAGTTTTATGAATTTTCTCCATTAATATGTCATTTCACTAAATGTCCATATTTATCCATAATTTAGGGTTAATTATGTGTTTTATGAATATTTAATCTTTTACAAGGTTAAACTAAATATAAATTAATCATTTTCCTTAAATTACTTTGACTTTAGTAGATATTTTGAAGAATAAATTTCAAGAAGAGAATGTTAGGATGATATAAAGAAGACTTCTTGAGATATTATCTAAATTCATTATGAATTCATCTTATATTCTTCTTTTAATTTATATTTTAGATGACATTATATTAAAAAGGAATAAACTTTGTGATCCAATGGGGAAAATTTGAGTTTAAAATGAGTTATATTTTTCAAGATATGGATTTTTCAATTTACTTAGATTTTTTTAAGATTTTTCCAGAAATTATTTTGATTTTTTTATTGATTTTTAAAATGCAAAAAAGGGGTTTTAGCTCCACAAGACCCGTGGAGCTGATGTGGCATGCAGGACCCGCACGGATGCAGCATGACACGCAGGGCCACGTGGCAGAGCCGCGCAAGCCCACGCGGCGCCTGGGTGGCGCAGAGGTGGCGCGGATGCGTGGCAGGGCCACGCGAGTCCACACGGACACGCGAGTGGCCCCACGTGGCAGTGAGAGAGGGCTGGGAAGTGAAGGGCCCACGGGTTAGTGGGCCTTGGTTATAGTATTGGGGTGGTAACGCATTTGCGTTATGCCGCCCCACCTTTTATACTCACCCTCTCTCTCTTTTTCTTCCGTGTGGGACTATGCTCCCGTGAAATCTAAATGTGCAGGTGACGTTGCACTGTGTGGCGCGTCGGATACGATCGTTAGGCATCAATCGCATGAATGTTGAGTCCACCAGATCATCGATCAAGCACATGCGCTTAAAGGGATTTACGTGAACGCAATCGAAGACTCACCTTGCGACACGTGGCTTCATCGAACGAATGCAATTCAACGCGATTTTGACACATCATGGGGAGACGCGTGGATGCATCATGACGGTTAGATTGAAGATCAGACGATGGAGATTAAAGAAGATCGTGGACCTCATGACGTGGGATTGTGTCCACTATTTATGAGCGACGTGGACGCATCAGGAGCTTCTGATCCTCATCGAACGGATGAAAAATAACGCAATCGTGGGATGTGAGATCATGGCCCACGATCGTCACATGATCGCAGCCGTTAATCGGTCTTCACCGAATTGGATGGCCTGCATTTCTTGAGAGAATTTTTCTTTAAAAACTGATGTATTCTCTTCTTCAACTTAACTCTTGATTGAATCGTGAAGGAATTAAGGAATTTTTTAGCAAGATCTTGAGTTCTTCATGATCCCCCCGCGATAAGACTTGATTGCGATCCAATCGAGGTGGGATTGATCACGAATCATTGCTTGATTCGATCGAATTCTCCCCTTTACGCCGAACGTCCGCCGAGGAAGAAATCGAGCTAATACTCTTCAATCCTCATGAATTAAAGCCAAATCCTCATGAAAATCGGGTGAGTAGTGTGAATCGATTGTTCATCTTGCGATAATTTGTATTTAGATTAGATTTAGGTAGTTCATTTTGCTTTAAAAGTTGTTTTAATCTTCATTTTTCGCCCAAATTTAGTTTGAATTTTTGCTGACTTTGAAATAAGTATATCTCACTGATCATAAGTTTGAATCACTTGATTCTAGTTTCATTGGATTCCTTGAATCATTAGCTTTCCGTGGATAGGAAAATCATAAAATTCTATGATCATTTGACTCCTCATTTTAACGTTTGACCAACTACTGTTCATTTTTAATCTGAATTTTGGCGTTGACTTGCGGGATTAATTAATCTTAAAGTATAAATAAAAATTTGAAAATTTTGGTCTCTTTGGAATCCTCTAGTTGTTAGCTTTCTATTGATATATCAATTTCATGATTCGGATATCATTTGGCTAGTATTTATTTGATGGCACACAAAAAGACTAGATCTCCACCATTAATCCAAGGGAGCCTCTAAACCTAAGATATAATAGAATCTTCTTCTTCATGTTTTTTACCTTGTGGCTCTCTCTTTGCATCAGACTAACAAAAAGAAAAGGAGAGGCTTAGGCCCAAGCTTGGCATTGTTTGGTGTTTGATGAACTCGATTTCAGGGTATTATTAGTCGTTGTTTTGAATAATTTCATGCAATCAAATGATGACATGTGATATATGCCTCCACCAATCAAAAGTACTTTAGATAAATTATTAGATAGATAAATTAACTGAAAATCCATGAGAGATATATTATATAAGACATATATAAAAAAATAGTGATAAGAATAATAAAATCATGAGGAAAATGATAGAGTGAATGATATAGTTCTCATCACCAATAAAATATAGTATTTAGTGATGATTGTGATAGCAATAAAACTGTGATGAAAAAATGATTAGATAGAAAAAATTCTCTAAAAATATAGTGATACTATATTGAGGGAAGGTGTGACAGCGAGATGACTAGACCATTTATCAAATGTTATTTATAGAAAACTTGAATGGCATAATAATAGATAGATGTACATATGGTCAATTTGTAGAAACTTTAAATGAGAGAGGGTTCAATTTTGATCTATTATTTAGTTGAGAGTTATAGACACTTATATGAATGCTCTAAATAATGATACTTGAGTTAGAAAAGATTATATGATCTTTTACTATACGAAGCATGGGAGATAGGCAAGTGTATTTGTCTATTGATTGAAAACAGGGTAAATGTACAAATAGATGTGTTATTTGATGTTTTATTAAAAAAGAGGAATGAATGAGAGCTTGGGAGATCTGAAATAGCACACTTGTGGTTATGAAGCTTCTTGATGAAAATTGTGAGACGGATTGTAATATATTAAGTTGATGATGAGTATGTTTCTAAATATGTAGAAATATATGTTTCTATTTATATGTATGATGATGCCTTAATTATTGAGTATGAAATCATAATGAGTAAATGGATAAGAAAATGCGAATAAGGATAAACCTTGGCTGGTTGAAGCTTGGAGACCCCTTGAATACTCTTCAGCACGTCGATGAGAGATTAAAGGACTTGTGAGATATTGAATGCTTAAGGAGAATCTTGAATGTGATATTGTGGAATTATTTTGAAATTTAAATGCTTGAGAGTGGCCTTGGGAAAGTTGAAATACGAAATAGGGACTTGACAAAGCTTAGACGTGAACTTGGATATGATTGAAGACCTTTAGATAAAACTTTGTGAAGGATCTAAAATTTCCTTAGATGACTGCTCAAGTGCTAAAAAGTTATGGAGATTGACATACAGAGTATCTTAGAGAAGTTCATGTTTCAAATCCTCATTTTTCCTTTCATAATGCACATCAAGAATATTCCCAAGTCTACAAGTGAATTCTGAACAAAACTCATGATACCCTTGTTATTTCCTCAATTAAATTAAGATCGAGGTTTTATTCATGCCTAATAATTCCAACCATACACACTTATCTAGAAGATCATGTTCACTAGGTGGGAATGCTCTCACATAGATAATTACATCTCCATGTCGTTGCTATACCTAATATCTAATATGCAAAAGTAAACTCATCAAATTCTTTAAATAGTTTTAAATTTACCTATATTCAGGTAAATAATGTTTAGAAATGTGTATGCATATTGTAGTTCGAACTATCCCAGTCTATATGTATGGAGATGCATAATTATTATTCCTCACATGTAGTTATGTATAGTAGTGAATATATGGCAATGCCAATAAATGCATTATTTTGTGAATCAAATTATGAAAAAAAAAGAGTGATTTCAGATGTGTAAATGTAAAACAGTTGAATAAAAACTCAAAAATGAATGAATACATGGATGCTTATTCATGGATAAAACAAGTGCACAATGATATAAATGTTGATTTTGGATGAGACTCTTTAAGTAGTATTACCTATTTAGTACGTGATAACATGCATTTATAACTTAAATTCTTATCCTATTTAACTCATATTCATGCTTATTTTATTTGAATATGATACATGTTATCATAGTTTTTATGAATTTTCTCTATTGGTATGCCATTCTACTAAAGTTCATATTTATGCATAAATTAGGGTTAATTATGTGCTTTCTTGATGATTAATCTTTTTGCAAGGTTAAATAAATAAGAATTAAGTATTTTCCTTAATTTAATTTGACTTTGGTAGATGATTAGAAGATTTAAATTCAAGAAGAGAATGTTGGATGATATAAAATCGACTTCTTAAGAAATTATCTATGTTTATTTGAAATTCATCCTATATGATTCTTTTAATTTGTATTTTTAGATAGCATAATATTAAAGATGAAAGAATTTTTGATCCAATAGAGAAAATTTGAGTTAAGAAGGAGTTATATAAATGAATTTATTAATTTCTTAATTTTTTAGAATTTTCTAGATTTTATTTTGATTTTTCAGGATTTATTTAATTGTGCGGGACCCACGGAGGTGACGTGGCGCGATGCAGACATATGGCGGGGCCACGCAAGCCCACATGGATGCCTACGTGGTGCCTACGTGGCGTGAACAATGATATCGGACGGACGGGATTAAATCGCGCAATCGGACGGTCGGGATTAAATCGTGTAACCAGACGGTCGCGATTAAATCGCGCGATTGGATGGCTGAAATCACATGGAGTGGAATCCGCGTCATGGGGCACTATACCATCGATTACACGCGATCCGACGACTGAAATTACACGGAGTGAAATCCGCATCACGAGCCACCCATTTCACGCAATCCGACGGCTCAAATCACACGGAGTGAAATCCGCATCGTGGTCCACGATCCACCAATTTTGCACAAACTTCTCTATAAATAGATGTTCTCTCCCTTTGTAAACTTAACTTTTGATCGATTCATGAAGAAATTAAGCGAATTTTGAGGAAGGTCTTAAGTTCTCATGATCCTCTGCTTCCAAGAGTGTAAAGACGCAGCCATTGAAGCATGATAATCACGAAATAATCACCGGATTTTCATCGAATTTTCCCCTTGAATTCTGAATGTCCACGAGGAAGAAATCGAGCAAATTCGCTTCAATCCGCGTGAGTTGAAGCCCCATTCTTGCAGAAATTGGGTTAGTAGTGAGATTCGATCGATTATCTGGTGGTAATTTGAGTTTTTATTAGGTTTAGATCTTTAATTTTGCAAATTAGTTCTTAGTGTTCTTCATTTTCCCCAAAATTTCGTCTGAAAAATCACTGCTTTTGAAAATAGGATATCTCTCTGATTATAATCCCAAATAATTTGATTTTGGTTTCATTGGATTCCTCTTTTCATCAGCTTTTCGTGGATAAAATTCACTAAATTCTGATTTCATTTGACCCTTCAATTTGACGTTTGACTGAGAACTATTCATCTTTCATCAGAAGTCAAATGTTGACTTTCGGGGTCAATTACTTTCAATTTACAAATCAGAATTGGATAATTTTTGCCTCCTTAGATTCCTCTGGTTCTTAGATTTCTATTGACATATAAATTGCAAGATTTGGATTTCATTTGACCGGTCAATTTGACGATTTCCTCTGAGGTGTTCATTTCAAGGATTTTATAATATTTGATTTTCAATAATTCATAGTAAATCCAATTCTTATCTAAAAATCACTAATTATATATCAATAAATTCCATTTTCTCTCTAGGTTCCAAATATATAATTTTCGTAATCTTCTGACACCTGTTGATTCGTGGATTTTACAGAACACCTACTTTTGGTCAAAGTCAATGCTTTGACTTTGACTTTTGACTTTTCTTTATCAAACCCGAGAATTAAATTGTTAAATATTTTTATTTAGTCTATTTATATCATTTCTATTCATCACATCTTATTTTTACTTCTTTAAAACCCCTTTTAAACCTAAGTTTGACCAAGTCGACTCTGCAATTAAAGTCAACCCTGGCTCTCTGTGGATCGACCCGATGTTTACACATTACTTGATTTTATATCTTATCTTTGTGAGTTCGGGTTTATAAATTTTGTTTGACTTACGTTTCTGTGTTTTAACGACGCACTAAAACGCTTCGTAAGAACGCATCTAAGATAATTTGAATTTAAAATGTGATGTATCTAAATGAATAGGTGGAGATTTTAAGTAAATATGACAAATGTTTTACAATGCTTATGAAAGAGTACATGTAAAAGTTAGAAATATGTCAATTGTCTCTCTTCTATTTAGCTCACTCTTGCTATTGAATTTGTTAGAGTTGACTCTTCATTAGGATTTGGCCTTTTAACCTTTAATCAATTTAAAATAGCTACCTTATTGTCTCCCAATGATATTATGCTATGTGATGCTATCTGATTTGTAGGGAAAATCTAAGAGAAAAGAGGGACCACCTTTTCCAACCATGTTTCTAGAAGTGTAGGGAAAATCTAAGTGATAGTGATAGTCACTTGTTTCTTGCCATGTTCTCATAAATGACTATTTTGCGCAAATGGAAAAGTAGGGGAGAATTAACATCCACCCCTTATCGTTAATTTTTTAGTGTTTAAGTTGATGTGGTTCCATGTGATAGATAGTCTTGATGTAGCACTAGCATTGGAAGCTTTACAATGCCACCATGTGTTTGTGAATAAGGTAGAGAGCCCTTTGGTCCTACATGGATTAATTTTTTGACTTAATTACCAAAAGAAAGTACGAAATTATTATTTTAGAATTTATTTTTGAGAATCCATTAATATCTATATATCTCTCAAAAGAGAAAGGGTGACTGCATGACACCTACTTTGTGTCACCAAGGACTGCTAGAGGATAGCTCCTATGCATGGGCAAGCACCACTAGCCCTTCCCAATTTTTCTCATTCTCGCCCTTCACCATTTTTGCACAATGAAACTCTAGAAAATCGAAACTTTATTATGAACAACTGCCAAATACATCCACACAATTTCCTTAACTTTAAACAACCGTATCTTCTAATCTACACAACATTATGGGATTCCATTTTTGCCAATATTTTCCTAATATATTTCTCTTCCCTTTGATGCCATGTGTAATTCAAAAACAAGAACCATAAAAGTATATGCATTCGAACACATGGTTCACCTTAGAAAGTTAGACTAGTTTTTCATCTTCTTGTCATCTATTTTCATTCTCTTCTTCACTCAAAGCCTACAAATATGACAAATCAAGAAAACAAGGTTTATCATTAATTTTTGGACCTTCGTACACAAACTGAGTAAGAGAAAGCCATGTCAATATCTTTTTAAGTTTGTCAAAGCAGGGATGGCCTAAATGGCGATGCCACGAAAGGGACAAAGTAGTAGTAGATGTAAAAAAAAGAACTTGAAGACCGAATGAGGGTTCATCAGCAACTAGCTCATAGATGCCCTACACATTCTCATGGCCCAAACCAATCCTCTGTCCGGTGTACAGATCCTGGAAAATTTAATGAAAGGGAAAGAAGGTAACTGTACAGGGAAGAGCACGAGTGATAGCACTAATAGAGAAAAGGTTTACAGGGAAACCAAGAACATAGAGGATTTGGTGAAGAGAAAGAGAAGGGGTAACACGAGTAGTACCATGGCCTTGGACTGGACAAGGTCAGCCATCGAAAATGGTAATGGGGGGATGGGAGGGGGTAGGGTGATATGACGATAAGAGTGATGAAGTCGTGGTCATATGAGAGGAAGCCCACGAGTCCATAATCCATGATGGTGAAGAGGATGCAAGTAGAGCTGATGTACCTGATGTGGAGGGAGCTAGAAGCGACGCAAGGCTGGCAGAAGAGGAGGCATCAATACTCGCAGAATGGCGAAGGGTGTCATACTCGGCCGATGTGAAGGTCACATGATATTGGGGAGCTAGGATACTGAGCAATGCTTGGGGAAAAGGGAGCCAGAGGAGTCAAAATTGCTCGGGCATTAGGAGGCTTGCTAAATTGCTTCCAACTCTTGTTGGCAAGAGGGTTTTTCTTGCCGCAGTGAGGACATGGCTGAAAGACATTGTGACCATGCCCACGAGGAGGACGACTGCCATCAAATAGGGAGACCACTATCGTCGCGAGCTTGAGGATCAGAAACGACCATCGCTGATGGAGGAGGCATATCGCTTGGAGCAGAAGAGAGAGGGAGCGAAGGCATACCAGTCGTGACTCAAAGAGCAGCAGAGAAAATGGTAGTGAGGTCAGGGACATGGTCACAAGAAAGAAGAGAGCCCCTAAGCTGAGAGGCGATGGAGGGACAAAGCCCACTAAGATAGATGCCAACATAGACCTTTGCGCGGTAACGCTTCAACGTCACGAGATCTGTGGTGGGAGGCAGATAAAGGTCAACCTCTTGAATTAAGGCTTGCAAGCGACAGAAGTGGGCCTAAAGAGAGCGATTGCCTTGCTTGAGAGTTAGAAGAGTCTTGAAGATCTCTACCATACGACCAGATGTTTGTTTGATTGTCATACATTGTTTCAAGGGTTTGTCAAAGAGAGCGCGACAACTTGATGCATGCAAGAGACTCGACAATGGTCTGTTTAATGTTGTGAAGCATCCAAGTGATAATGGCAGAGTCGGATTGCGACCAAGAGGCATAAGATGGGTCGCGAAGTGGCGGAGAGTCATCCATGAGATGATGATGAAAGTTGTCAGACTCAAGAAAGAGCTCAAAGCCAAAAGCCCATGTTGCGTAATTATGGTCGGTAAAATTATAGGTAGGCCGAGTAAGTTGTCCCGTGATTGAGAGACGAGGTGCAAATGTCGGTGGAGTAGGAAGCACTATAGGCGGAAGAATCACTTGAGTGTCAGCCTGAAGTGCCAAGACATGTGTTAACAAAGTATCAGAACCGGGAGCCGAAGAGTGTGCAGATGACATAGAATCCCCAAATGAAGAAATAAATTATTGATGCAGACCTTGTAATAGGTTGGGATAAAATATGTATACGTGAATAAGTTGTTCATCCGGAGTGAAGCGACAAAGTTGGTGCAGAGCAGAAGATGCCACGAACGACACATGTCACGAAGCGTCAGATGGAGCGAAGCAACGTACGTCACCCATGGTTTTGACGATGAGAAGGCTCGATAATGGTGATGAATTTAGACAAGGAAGGATATGATATTGTGTCAGAGTGGGAGGAGGCGGCACGCCGGGAATGATGATTGTAACGTCCGATGGTGGCAGCGGCGATGAGGAGAAGATTTTATGGGCTCGATACCATGTTGACAATGAGATGAAGAAACCCTAGAATTATATATGGAAATGAGGAGTACAGAGGTCCTTATATAAGAGGTAAAGATGAGAGGGGAAGATAAATGGGCTGAGAGCCCAATACCACTATCAGACACAATGATTTTGACCCTCTTATCACTTAAACCCTATAAAAACCCAAATTTTCTCTATCCTCACATTTTTGGGCTCTCTTAGCATGAGGCAGCCAAAAGGAAAAGGAGAAGAGGTTAAGGCCCAAGTGAAAGTTTTTTTTATGTTTTATCTTCTCATGCAGACAAAGTCAAGCGGAGGATTGCAATTGGCACGGATCTAGCATTACCTAACATAGGATGGACATCATGATAGGGTTTGTGTGAGGATTCGGATCAAATTGACATTGTCACTCATTTCACATTTCTCCCTCATCATTGTGCATCAATCCACCGCTTTCGCTATCTATCCTTTTCACCTTGTCATCATATAATCTCATTTTCATCTCTTGTAATCTTATCCTCTCATTTCAATTCTGATATCTATCTTAATTGAAAAAGAAAACCTCAAAACGTCCCTCCATACTCGTATCCACATGCTCCACTCTACATGCATGCCTCTTTCCATGCTCTCATCTCCCATCTAAAGCATCTAACCTCATCACCTAACCTCTTCTTGGATTTGAAAATTTGTTTAGCACTATAATAAGTAAGGAATATACCTTTTATTACATGAAATTGATACCCAACAATCAAAATCATTACATACTTTATCATAACATGATTTACATGTGTCTATCAATGAAATGTGGACCTTTTGTCATGATCAAGAATGAAGGATGACTCATATCATATGCGATCTGAGCATATGAAGCCAAAAGCTTTGATTTAGATGTACAATTAAAATCAATGGCCATTATGACGTCACCATGTGCCCCCAAGCCAAAAGCTCTTGCACCATGTGTTGTGTAGAAAAAAAGGAGATAAATTAGTCCCAAATGGAAAATATCTAGGATTTATAAGGCTATATATATATATAGTGTCAATGATTATCGTTGTTGGGCTACAATATATTTTAATAAATTTCTAAATCATATTTCCCTTGTAGGCACCTCATATGCATCACCTACACATCATGTGTGCATGCACTGCCCTGTTCACTAGCCCAAGTGAGCCCATCTTTTTAGCCTTATATATGTCAAAAAAATAATAAGGAAAACCCCATTAAATTAGGAAAAACTTAGAAAAATCATATCTATCAAAGTATAAGGCCTTTTCCATTAAATTTTTGGCATTATTTTTAAATTTATTTTCACAAATTATCATGCCATTTATAAAGTCAAACAAAAAATAGGAACAAGGAGAAATTAATTCTTTGACTTAGTTTGCTTTAAGAATTAAAATTAATTAAAAGTTAATAGTTAAAAAAATCAATTCTCCTATGTCTTTGGTCTTCTTTAATTCATGAATTTGTTCAAGTCTTGAATTTTTTAAAACTCAAGAAAAATATTTAGATTCAATATTTTTGGCCTTGTTTACAAGGCTAAACACACATAATCTAAAATTTTCATTAAAAACATGCGAGATATGATAAAAATGACAAGATATGCCCATAAACATAAAAAATGATGATAAAATGCATTAAAATGATATAGTTTATGCATTTCATTAGGAAATGAAGTGTGGGTGTGAGTCTGCTTGGCGAAGAGGATGACCACCCTAATGGGGGTGGAGAGAGAAACCTTAACTGATAAATTGAAATAGAAAGACTACACGTGCTTATATAGAAGAGAGAAGAGAGAACAATGATATGCCTAGTGTGAGCCAAAAGCCTCTAATGAACTTACTGGAATTTTGCCATGTTTTTTTCATCTATTTTCTTCTCTTTTTCTTAACTTATTTTTTGTTTTAATTTTTTCTTTTGGAAGATGTGCTAACTTTCATGAATTTCATAAAATTTCCATTAATTGTCAAAATAAAGTAAAAAAATTGATATGCCATATCCATCCATTCTTTTCTATTTGATGATCTACAAACATGAGTTCACTCTATTGGGTAGAAAGATGGACCCATCTTGAAAATCGATACGGAAATCCATAGCCTGATAAGAGAACTATTCTGGAAGGATCAGATCATCACATGTTAGATGATGGCAATCCTATGGATGTCTTGAGTCCACGTATCAATGGATTTAAACAAGATCAAAGTGTACATGAGGAGAATAAATCAAAATGTACCTATTTGAAAATGGACTCAAAGTTTATCACCAATCTTGCTTCATTTATGTCACATGATCTCGTTTGAGTTTCCCATCTCCGAGAAATCAAGTGTTGGAATAAGGTGTGAAAAATGGAAAGAAGAGAGAGAACAATGCTCACTCCTACATTGAGGGAGACCCAATGTCAAATGATCTGACTCATAGAGAAACATGGGCTTTTCAAAAAGAGTTAACCACAAAGGTCCTATGTCATCTATATGATGGGAGGGGGGGGGGGGTGACCCACTAAATTAATAATCATCTTTCATATTCTTTTGATGATACATCACTTTCAGAAGGGGCCATGAGAATCTTTTTCAAAGCATTGAGATCATGAGATGATGATTAAGCAATCCATCTAATCAAGAGCTGTAGGGCATCTCTTTGGAATCATGGGCAGTGAAATCTTGCCAATCTTCCTTTGTCCTTTTGACCTAGAGAAAATCATGAGTACAAAAAAAAGTACAAAATAAAAAAAATTCTTGAGTTGACGCCCAAAATGAATGCATGAATCTGAACTTAAGCAGCCAGAAGCATATAAGCAAATAAAGAACGATTTAGTCTGCGACATGGAATGCATGCACTGTTCGATTTTTTTATTGGATCTCATTTTTGGAATTCAAAGCATGTTGGCTGGCTGAAGACGATGGCATCTTGAGATAGATGCCTGTGGCAGACTGCATTTCGAGAGGCACCAAAGGATGCATGAGAAATGAACACTAATTTTAGGGTTTCTGGATAGCCGCCCTCCGAAAGAGGCCACTGCATAAAGTTCCATATCATTTAAACCTATACAAAAAATTCATGGTGTACCTGTTATATTACCCTGATGAAAAGAGCTTTGCATTTATAACATCAACTGCTGATGACGGCCATAACGATAACTTAGTTACCAGTAGGCTACTGAAAAGATGCTCATTCTAAGCTTTTTCTCGGCGGCGAGTTCTGACATTCAAAAGGCGTCATGATTGGCCCTTTTAATGATATCCACGCATCCGCCAATGAATGATTGTACGGCTCTTGAGCGACTGCACCGCAAGGGAAAGATGCCCACCATAGGCCTACTCATGCACATCCTCAGGCCAGCACAAAAAGGGACACCGATATCCTTCCTTTCTTTACTCTCTCACCCCATCTTCCTCAATCATTTAGCTGGCGGGCCACTTCCGCCCACGGTTGAGCATCCATTCATGCCAATCCCTAGTAGCTACAAGAAGCCAAAAGAGAGAGAGAGAGAGAGAGAGAGAGAGAGTACTACAAGTTATTCCCTCATGAGGCAGCGCCAAAGAGAAGGCAACAACTCGTCTCCGTCCTGACGTCACCTTCTTCGGGTCCGCTGCTGGCGCTTCTCCGCCGCTCGTCTCCGAGTACAGTCTCCCTTTCTGGCCGGCCCATTACCTAACTCCCCTCAACGGTAACTAAAAGCTCCATCTTTTTTTACTGCTGTTGACAATTGAGTCAAACGTCAGAAATCAGAGGTCAAAGTCTGCCGTTCTGGATCCCCAGACGGCCTCCAAAGCCTACAGTATTCTATTAACATCTGCCAGGCTGTCAACTGTGCTGTTAGTGTAGACGTCAACGACAGGCCACTATCCCATCATCGCTGTTCAGATAGAAATATCTCAGCCCGGAAAATATTATCCATTCGAAAATTGTCAGGCTCCAGTGGATAAGTGTCGGGCATCGATCAGATAGCTGACGTGTCTCACTCTGCAACACAGCTCAGCCTCCAGGGTACAGAAGCATCTTCCGGCAAGGATCCTGCCCCCCATGTGCCCCGTGGGGCCATGTGGGCGTGGTCGGTTCGCGACGGCCCGACGGTGGCACTGCCTACGCAGCCCAATCGGAGACCAGATGAATCGAAATTCCTGCAGCCTTTTGAAGTAAGACGAAAAACGGACGGTACAGTTAAGCACCCCAGGAATCCCCTCCTTGGAATCTGTCCCTTTCTCGCCGGCCACGCGATCAGGGAGTCGGTTTTCGTAATGACAAGCGAGGAAGAATGACAGCAATTTGACGACGACAATCGTCATGACGTGGCAAGAGTAGATTGGAGGGGCGGCTGTCTAACTCACCGGCCCAGCGCCCACAAGCGACCTTACGCAATGGTCGGCTTGAAGTTAAATCTACGACGCCCCACGTAAGGTGGCCCGGCCCCATCGGGCCGAGCTTTGGGAATCACATGGCACGCGGGCTTCCATCTGGTGCAGACCGATTACCCCCCTCAGTACAGCTGGCAGATGAACACTGGACTTGGCTTACAGAAGGCGAGCCGAACCCGTATAAAACCCCCCAGAGCGGAGGAAGTTCTCCCACGTCAATCGCCAACGAAGAGCTTTCTTTCTCGCTCAAAGTTCTCCGGAAGCTTCAGTCATGGCCGGAATCGCCCTCGGCAGCTTTGATGACTCGCTCAGCTACACCTCCATCAAGTCCTACATCGCGGAGTTCATCTCCACGCTGCTCTTCGTCTTCGCTGGAGTTGGATCCGCCATTGCCTACGGTTCGTTGCACCCTTCGAGCATCCCAACTTCTTCTTTCCTTCCCGTTGTCACTCTATCTTAAGACTACCGTGTGCACGTGTAGGGAAGCTGACGTCAGATGCAGCTCTGGATCCCGCCGGACTGCTGGCCATCGCGGTTACCCATGGCTTTGCTCTGTTCGTCGCAGTTTCCGTTGCGGCCAACATCTCCGGCGGCCACGTCAACCCTGCCGTCACCTTCGGACTGGTTGTCGGCGGGCAAACCACGATCATCACAGGAATTTTCTACTGGATCGCTCAGCTCGTCGGTTCCATCGTTGCGTGCTACCTCTTGAAACTGGTGACTGGAGGCCTGGTAAGAAAGACCGAATAATTCCTTCTTGGTGAAATTCCGTCAAACTGATTTTCTTTCTTGCAGGCTATCCCTACTCACTCTCTGGCATCAAGCATTGGAGCTCTGGAGGGCGTGGTTCTTGAGATCATCATCACCTTCGGCCTCGTCTACACAGTCTACGCCACCGCAGTTGACCCCAAGAAGGGTTCCGTCGGAACTGTGGCGCCCATCGCCATTGGTTTCATCGTCGGAGCCAATATCCTGGCCGCAGGCCCATTCTCCGGAGGATCCATGAACCCGGCTCGGTCCTTCGGTCCGGCCGTCGTCAGCGGCGACTACTCGGGCCACTGGGTCTACTGGTTGGGACCTCTTGTCGGCGGTGGGCTTGCTGGCCTCGTTTACACTTTCCTCTATCTCACCTCGGACCATGCACCACTGACCAGCGACTTCTAGATCGAAACTTTTCTCCGGGGTCGTGGCTTCTTGTTCTTGGGATAATCTATCCCGAGGTCCAGTGTTTGGTTTGTAAAGGTCTTCATTTGCGTTTCCTTTGTTTGAGTCGTGGAAAGTGTGTATTGATGATGAGAAACCATGGCCTAGCAGCTGGGCCAGTCCATTGAATTTTCTTTTGCAATGTCGTTTTCGATTTGCCAGAAACTCAAGTTAGCTATCCTGTTCTTATCGCTTCGGCGCAAACGTGTGGCTCCCGTGGGTATCTCGGGTGTTCCCGGATCACTGACTCGTGGGGGTTTCAGCATAGTAGCGGACATCAAAACGTGGTTCATCTAAGGCTAAATCAACGAGATTTTGACACGATGCGGTGATGGGTCGCTACGATGTACACTGTTGGACACGGGAGCACCTCTTCTCTCTCGACACTCGAAAAGAATAAGAGAGACGAAGGAAGCAAGAAGAAGAAGGGGAGAGAAGAAGATTCAGAAGATCAGTAATACAAAAGAAGAAGAAATTGAAGAAGAGGAGGAAATGAAAGAAATAAAAGATTTTTGCAATTTTACGGGTTTGTAAAGTGAGTTCATTATATATATTTTGAAGGGGTTAAACTTTTTATATGATTATAAATATTTATTGTTGATGAGTTAGTTCTCAAGGGAAGCTCTTTACTGGTTGATTAGTCATAATTAACCACCTTTTCAGTCATTTTTAATTTCTTAAAATATTTAAAATTTCTTCATCTATATTTAAAATCTTTCAGTCTACAAGCTTTTGAATGGGGATGAAAGGCACTAGACTAAAGAGTTAGGTCACTGGCCCCTCCCTTCAAGTGAACAGCTCAAGCCTACAAATTGATATCATATTTTATAGGCGTAGTGGATCTTATATTCCGTTGCATGTGTAAAGTGTGCAAATTTATGAGCAGGATAAGAATTTGCGGTGAGCGGTGATAAAAGCTTTAAAAGTAATTATAAACACTTATAATTTATTTTTAATTTAATTATGTCAAATTGTTGAACATGCCAATATACTCATCATCTCACGATTTAATATTTTGTGCAAGATGGGTACGTGAAAGTAGAATTCCTTCACATGAATTTTAGTTTATTTCAGGAACCCAAAAACAAGAAATCAAGAAAAGGAGGCTCTCAGAGAGGAAAAAAAAGAGTACTTTTTTAGAGCAAGATTCTCTGAAAACGAATTATGCTCAAGAACTTAAATCGGCGATTCAAATCCGCCCCTTATGAGCCCAATTGATGAAGCAATCGAAGAGGAAAGCAGAACAAAAAGGAGGCAAAAGCTCTTTTTGGGAGTCTTCTTCTTCTTCTTCGACGTCTCTCTCTCTCTCGCTGCGAGTTTTTCTTGTCTTTTTCTCTTTTGGGAGATCCTCCCATTGTTCTTTCCGACAATGTAGTCTTTTTGAGAATGACATGAAAGAAATTAGTTTTAATCTTCTATTTCTGCCTGAATTTCAATCCGCTCTTTCAATCTCTATTTCGCTTCTCGTTCTTGATCTCCGGAATTTCGGCTTTCTGGTTTCTCTTCTTCTCAATCCATTCTTTGCTTGCCCTTCATCGTTCTTGCCCTCTCCCGCTCTCTTTCACTTTTCGGCTACCATTTGTGCATTCTCTTCCTCGGTCTCTCTCTTTCTCCATCGTTCTAATCTCACTCTCCCTCGATCTCCATCAACTCTCGGCTCTCACTCCTCTCTCTAATTCTCTTTTCCTTTTCCTCTCCTTCTCAGTCTCTTCCTCACTCCACCAATCCCTCTTTCTCGCAATCTCCTTCTCTTCCTCTAAATTCTCCTCTCGTGTTTGCACACCATTCGCTGCGTCTTTCCCGCTATCTCGTTTTTCTGGTCCTTCTCTGCCTAACTCCTCTTTCTTCTTCGTTTGCTCTCCCTCTTCCTCTACTCTTCTCGCATTGCCTTCACTGAACTTGTTTTTTTCCTCAACCCTACTCCCGTTCGCGCTCACCACTTTCTATCGTAATCTCCATCTATCCCTTAGATTCTCTATCTCGCCTCTCTATCTCCGGCGATCTTTCTTGAATACACTCCTCTCAGATCTCTCGAGCGTGATTCTGAACCTCTCCTTTCTCTCTCTAGCTTGCTCTCTTTACCTGCGACTTCTTACTCTCTTTCGCAAATTCTCTCCCACACGTTCCCTCTTCTTCTCTCTCTTCAGATTCCCCTCATTCTTGGTCACCGTCAATTCCACTCTCTCAATTTCCTGTTCTATCTCTCTCAGTGACTCTTGCTCTTCCTTTTCTCCTAGAAATCGCTCACTCTCTCGCGCTCTCGCCTTCTCTCTTTCCCTCTCTTCGCTTCCGATTTCATCCCTCTAAATTTCTTTCTAGAGTACTCTATCTTGACCTCTCCACACTTTGCTTCCGCCTGTGCTCTCCTTCTCTTTTACTGGATCTCTCTCTCTCTCTCTCTCTCTCTCTCTCTCTCAACTTCTCTTCCTCTCTCCCTTCGGATCGCTTGCATACTCTCTATTTTCCTCTCTCAGTCTCTCTCAGTTTCGCACACTTTCTTCTTCTGCCCGAATCCCCAATTTCGTCCTCCATGTCGCACTCTCTCGCCTCTCATGTATTTTGACATTCCTCACTCTCTCTCTCTCTTCCTCTCTCTGATTTTCGATTCCATCCTCTCACCCTATTTCACTCCGCATCTCACCTCTAGGTCCCGCATGCCTCTTCCCTGTCTCTCAATTTTCGCATTCTTACTTTCTTACGCTTCTTCGTTACACTCTCTCTCTCTTCATAGAAACCTTGTCTCCTCTCTTCCTCTCTCTTGTTCTCGATTGCATTCTCTTACCTTCTCTCACGCTCTATCTTTTCCGATTTCACTCGTGCGATCTGTCTTCCTCTCTCTCTCTCATGCTCTTTTTTATTATTCCAATTCCTCTATCTATCTCTTCTTTCTCTATCTCAGTCTTTTGTGCTCTCTCTCTATTTCTATCTTATTCTCTCTTTCTCCCTGCCCCTCTCTTCATTTCTCTCTCTTCTTCAAGGCTCATCTTCTCTCTCTCACTCTCTCACTCTCTTTCTTCACACTCCTACTTCTTTCTCTCCCGTACATGCCCCCTTCATCGCTCTTCCTTCAGTTCCCCTTTCTCTCAGTCAATATCCATTTATTTTACATTTTCCTTCCCAAATTTCTGCTAATTAATAAATCTCTAATCTTCCTCTATCTCTAATTTCTGCTTTTGTGCATAAACCATATTTGACTTTTTTAGGACAAGCTGCTTAGGATTAACATGTTTTCTTGAGCATTCATGTCCTATGGTTTCCATAAAGATAATCATGAAGATGTATGAGAAGATGATGAAAAACTTGGTCTAGAGGTTTAAGTTTTAACTAGGTACTTTGATATGCATTATCTTTATATTCGAAAGTTTTATTACATAAAATGAGAGGAAAGAAAATGTAAGATAGATAAAATTGGAAAAAATCATAAGTGACTCTATTTTGCTACACATGACCTTTTGAAGTTAAGGTTTCCTTTTGGTGAAATTTAAATTGATTTTTTTATTTTTAAGGGTTATTGTGTAAAAAAAGAGGTCTATGCTCAAATGTGGCAGGGCTTAGTTGTGCACCACTTGGCTGATTTGTTGTGATTGGTAGCACCTCACATGTCTTGTAGGAGATATGCCAATACTTTATAAAGTGAAAAAATTTGAATTTTTTGGAATTTATGTCAAATGATATCTATTATTAATGTTTATAAAACAACACGAGCAATGCTTGTTTGCCCGAGCTGATGCTTTTGTAATTCTCACATTGTGGTTGCATTGGCAACACCTCACATGCGCCTTACAAGAATAGGTCTAATGTTTGTAAGAGGGTCAAAAAATTTAATGAGGTATAGTCATTATTTACATTAAATGATGCATGCTATTAATTTTTATGAAACAACACTAGTAGTCTTGCATGTGTGAGACTACTCCTGTCCCTTGACTTTTTCTAGATGACCCCTTGAGTCCTGCATACCTACTCAAAACTATAAAATGGTGGTTGCTTTCATGCATCATTCCAAAAAAAGACTATCACAATATTTAGAGATGCAACTATCATTTTAGGGATAAACACGTTTAGCTGCTAATAAAGACTTTCATAATGAGAATATGCATTTCTATATGATCGAATGTGGTGAAAATAAAACTAAGTCCTATAATTTATCATTCCCTACATTTTGATTATATTATGAGACTGACCCCACTTGACTTCTTGACTTCAACCACCTTTGACTTTTCAAGAATGACTATGAAGATCATTGACTTCCAAGAAAAATGACTGATTCATTGTATATTTTCAATAGATGAATCAGTCATTTTCATGGCCGAACCCATTTGTATATTTTCAATAGATGAATCAGTCATTTTTCTTGGAAGTCAATGATCTTCATAGTCATTCTTGAAAAGTCAAAGGTGGTTGACAAGTGTAAATTCTGGGTCATTGAAAGTACAAATTCATATATCAAATTTCTATATCAAATTCATACATTCATGGAAGATAGTTAAAATATTGAAATGAAGGAATATTTTTTGTATTTTTTAAATGAAGAAAGTGAAAATAGTAGATGAAAGAGGGAAATGTCTATGAAAGATGCAGTGAATCAATCACATGCTTATTAACTCCTTTTGAATATCAAAAACCCTAGATTGGATGATGGAAATGTGATATATAATTTTGGTTGAAAGTCATCTCCTAAGAATCTTCATCTCCATCCTCATCTCCTAAATGAAGTTTTGTTGTTGCTTCATGATCAATTGCTTATTTTTTGTGTTCTCCTTCAACTCCCTAACAAGTTCCATAAGGGTCTTGTTAGTTTGATTGTTATGAGAATTTTGAGCAAAAAAAGTCTTAAAAAATTGAGGAAAGGGTTGAGAATTTTTTGAGATTTAAGGCTTTGCTTGAAAGTTGCATCCCCTTCTTTTGTTCCACTTTTGTCTCCAAAGTTGCATATAGCGTTCCAATTCTGTTGGGTGTCATCAAGTCTTCCAAAGGCTCTAATGACGAGACGAGACCGCGAGGTCGTTGATTTCACACGGTCTTGTGTCAAAAATAAAGCCTAACTTACCAATTTTGGGAATTTATAACGAATTGAAGGGTATAATGGTAAATAAGGGTCAAATTCACAGGGAATTAAGGTATTTTCAAGATATCTTTTGGAAATTGATCAAATTGGACGATGAATTGAGGCGAGAAATTAGGGAAAATGGTGGTTTTAGAAAGATAACTCAAAGATCTATCCACAGAATAAAAAATCACTTGATTTGGATTAGTAATCGCGGAGAAATCAAAGATGGAAGTGGGAGGAAATTTTTGGAATCGCGAAGAACATAATTTGAAATTAAAATCAAAATTGAGCTAAATTAAAATCCTAAACCTAAAATTGATGATATATGACGATAGATAAGAGGATAAACTTGTTTTCTAACCCGAGATAATGATCAAATCGATCCAATTGATTGCCGGATCGATGGCTATTCATTCCACGAATTCAAACGTGAACATCGGTGTTTAAGAGATAAATTCTCCTCGCACGATCGATGAAATCTCACTAATAAACATTCCGTGGACGCGAAATCAAGTCTAGAAATGATTACAAGTGAGAGATTCAAGAGAGGAAGGGTATAGATGGGCAATTAGATGAAATCCTTCTCGAATGCTTACAAAAGACGAAGAACTCTTCGTTTTATAGGCCAAAATGGGTGAAATCGTCCGATCGGTGCATTAAGCTCCATCAACGGTCCATATTAAAATGCCTCAAAGTGAAACGGTATGAATATATCTTGGCCATCAGATCGCGGATGGACGCTCCAGATCGATCCTCACGTCGTGCGTTATAAAACCATCAAATTTGCGATGCGTTTCAGCGCGTTAAATCGTGACCGTCATAACTCCACTTAAATGACACGTGCGTTGATCTCTGATCCGTGGACCGCACGTCCACTCAATCGACGCGCGGATTCTCTGATGCGCCGTTGATCCGAAGATCGTGATGCCACCACGTCGCCTTCAATCGTGGCCGCTATAACTTGATTTTAAGCCACGTGCGTGATTGATGATCAGTGGATTTTAAGTCCACACGATCCACGTCCGATCTTCATCGCCTGTTTGAATCCGACGCCTCCGCTTTTGCCATGTCGCCTGCAACTATAAAAGCCGTGTGGATTAGTCCCACACGGAATAAAAGAAAGGGAATCGTCGGGTTTATAAGACCCGATGATCTTATGGGTTGAATACCCTTCCGGTCTACGGAAGGCTGACTTACCCATTATATATATGTACTATATAGCATAGATAAATAAATGCATACGCCGCGTGGGCCCGCTTGGCGCTGCCACGTGGCCCTGAGTGTCACATTGCATCCATGTGGCCCCGCGCGGAAATTAAACACTTTTTGCATTTTTTTATTTATTTTAAACGTTTTAAATCGAAAAATAAAATTGGAAAAATCTAGAAAAATCCCTAAAAATTATAAAAATCATATCTTTCAAAATACAACTCTAAATTAATTCAAATTTCTTTCATTTGATCTGAAATTTAATTATCTATCATTCTAAAAAGTCAAATTATTTAAATAACAAGAGATTTAATTCTTATTTCAAAAATACATTCATTTCTTTAAGATTTTAACTTTAGAAAATGAAATGAATGTTCATAAAAATGATTTCTCTTATTATTTAACTTTAAAAACCATTTATAATCTCAAGTAAAGATAGGTTATAAAATCTTTAATCTTTAATTCCTCATAATTAACCCTAAAAAAATGCATTTTGATATTATAACATAAAATTGCATAGAATGATAGAAATGCTCTCAAAGTATGATAACATGCACATAAATGGAATGTTTTATGCCTTATTTTACATTAATAATCATGTTTTATCATGTTAAGATTGCATGTTATCAGCTAACATGTCCACTTATTTGACAAAAAATCTTCGAAATGATGTTTAGATGAGAAGATGGAATATAAAGATTTAGTAAACATTCTTAGCCTCATGAATTTTTAGTTTGGTTTGTGATCCTTGAATAATAGATTTAAAAACTTTTCATTAACTCTTCTATTTCTTAGCCTAATTTTTTTATTTTTCTTTCCACTCAATCCATATAATATTTTGATTCCACGACCTTCATGTCAATGAGTCCTCCTTATTTATGTGCTGAATTATTGCCATTGTTAAAAAATACTTTGTTGATCGACCCAATTTTCAACTAAGCTTTCCATGAATTGCATGGATTAATTGGCATGTGTCTCCATGAAAGTGCCTCCACTAGGTGTATTCACCATATTTTACTCATTATCATTCAAAACCCCATGGAATTTTTGAACTAACTCTCAAGATGGAATCCTAGGATGAGACATCTCTTAGTCAAGGCCATGAACCTCTAAAAGACATCTAATTATTGAGAACACAGAAAAGTGCAACTTATGTCAAGGTGTAGAAAGTCAAGTGTTCTTGTTCTCTCCACTTTTCTCGTAGTACCCTGCAGCCTATTTATTACTTATAGACTCGGCCAGATTTACCGGTTAGGCTAATGGTATAAAGATGGATAGATACAATATTCTATTAATCTTTGATATACTGTACGAAAAAATAATATGGCATGAATTGTTATTAGAAAAATAGGTTGGGCCAGTTTTTTACTCATAGGAGCCTCACAAAAACTATCATTCCTTTGGTAAACTCTATAATTGCTTTCCAAAAAGACTAAAAATTTGTTTCGCCAAAAGATTAAAAATTTTCTAGTTTTTTTCCATCTCACTCCAAGAATTAAACTCATCCTATTAATTTAAACCATTCTTTGGCTTTATCTTTCAGTGTTGTAGGAAATATTCTCATTTTAATATACTCTTGAGACAGTCTAGGATAGTTATAGATTTATTTTTCTTTAAATCTACCATAGAAAGTGAGTAATAATTGAAGCATATGAGGGTTGATACTAAGTGACAAATTATCGGTTAGAGGAGTCGATATCCTAGTGTAGGTCTAGCTCTTGGTAGGATCGGAATACTCTGTTAGCTTCATCATCCTAACGGCTTGATCGATCGAGTGGTTTTGGTTTATCATTAGAGTTTTCCTCCATCTTTCCTCTAAATATTAATCTTCTACTTCAAATGTTTCAATCTTAGGCTCTGAAGTAAACAAGGTTTTTCCTAAGGTGAGTTCAAGGATATGAGGATGGAGGGATCAAGGTTAACCAATTAGATCAAGGTTAGTTTATAAAAAATGAAATTAAAAAATTATAATTTAAGAAGGGATTAGAAAATTAGAGAATAAAAATGAACAAGATTTTAATCTAATAGACACCTACCTCCCAAGAAATGACACCATGTGATAAGCCTAAAATCACAATTATTGAAAGTGCAAGTTCATGTATCAAAAATTATATTGACCTCTTCAAAGTTGATCTTAAAACTTGGAACAGTAGGGATGTGAGATCGAATTCACAAGGAGGATTGTTAAAAGATTGAAATGCATAAATATTTTTGGTATTTTTAGATTAGGAAAGTAGAAATGACCAATAAAAGAGGTAGATGTACCTAGAAGATGCAATGAATTGATCAAATGCTTCTGAACTCCTTTTGAAGATCAAGAACATTTGTGATTTAAAAATATAAATTGGATAAAAAATATTGAGAAAAATGAAAAAGATTGATAGAGAGTGAACCTAATGATATGAACATGAAAAGTAACTATAAACACCGACCAAACGGTCTTATTTATTTCCATAAAACTCTTAAATATACCATCATGTCTAACATCTAATAACTTGATATTTGTGGAGTATAAGTGCATCAAAAAGAACTTTTCTTCATGACCTTTTTTTTTCAAGAACTCACAAGCAAGATTCTTTAAAATAGGTGTTTAAAGACTTAATGGGTTGTCCAAGACAATGCTATTGGAGCCTAGTTGAAGAAGAACCCTCATCTCTCTAGTTGCATGGGTTCAACAGGAGGAAAATAGAAAAAGGGGGAAAGTGGGGCTTCATCGTCTTCTTCCTCCTCGACCACTCTCTCTCTCTCTCTCTTAGGTTTTTTTATAGAAATTTTGTTCTTCGGCGTTCTTCCCATCGGAAGGATGTAGTGGAAATGATTTCTTCTTTTTAGTCTTGTTCTCCTTCACCTTCTTGGCATTGTCCCTTTCCCCAATCTTAGTCTCTACCTTTCCCGTTATCTATCTCGCTTATGCTTTCTCTCTATCTCAACCCTTCCTCCGATGTTCAATATCTCTTCAATCCTCTCCTTTCACCCTTAGTGATCACCTCTTTCCCCTTCAAATCCCCTCGCATTCTCTTTCTCTTGTAGCTTCTCTAGATCTCCCCCTTTCTATCCTCTTCTTCGCTCTCCTCAAAATTCTTCATTCCTCTCCCACTCTCTCTCTTCCTCACTCTCAATTGATCTCATCATTCTTGATAACGTGCAATCTTAACATGATAAAACATGATTATTCATGCAATTTAAGGCATAAAATATTACATTTATGCGCATGTTATCATACTTTGAGTGCATTTTTATCATTCTATGCATATTTATGTCATAATCTCAAAATACACTAAATTAGGGTTAATTATGATGAATTAAGGATAAATAATTTTATAACCCATCTTTACTTGAGATTATGAATGGTTTTTAAAGTTAAATAATAAGAGAAATCATTTTTTTATGAACATTCATTTAATTTTCTAAAGTTAAAAATCTTTTAAAAAAATGAATGTATTTTTTTGAAATATAAATTAAATCTCTTGTTATTTAAATATTTTGAATTTTTATAATGATAGATAATTAAATTCCAGATCCAATGAAAGAAATTTGGATTAATTTGGAGTTGTATTTTAAAAGATATGATTTTTACAATTTTAGGGATTTTTTCTGATTTTTCTGATTTAAATTTCTATTTAAAAACGATAAAAAAATATTAAAAATAATAAAAAAAGGGGGGCCGCGGGGCCCGCGTGGATGCGATGTGGCACGCAAGGCCACGTGGCAGCGCCACGCGGACCCACGCAGCGAGCCTACGTGGCGCATATATACTATTATATTTTTATTACTATATATATTAAAAGGGGTCTTCAGCCTCGCCTAGAGGGGGAGGGTATTACCCCTCTTAAATGACGGGTATTATATACCCGACATTGTTCCTAAATTTACTCCGTGTGGGACTAATCTCCACACTCTATTTACCTGGCAGGTGACGTGGACGCGCGCTGAACGTCGGATCGAAGGCGCGATTAAACGACGAGCGTCGATCGGGTGGACAGACGGATCACCTGATTTGATCAAAGACACGTGCTAAATAGGAGAGTTATAACGGCTGGATCTTATGCGACGTGGCAGCATCTCGCGCACCGATCGCGTGGATGCGCGGCGCACCGGAGATCAATCAAACACGTGCCTATTTAAAAGAGTTATAACGGTCCAGATTTGATCGCGCAGGGAGAATCATGACCGTCCGATCGCGATCTAAGGGGCATTATTTGAAGCGTTTTTCTAAAGCGTTTCGTCAGATCAAATCTAGACCGTTGAATCACGATCCAAAGGGCACAAATCCAAGCGTTTTATAACACAAATCAGAAGGACAAATCCGGAGCGTCGATTCGAGATCTGACGATCACGATATAAGGATAACGGTTCAATTAAAGGGCGTTTAATCTGAACCGTCGATCAAGCCTAACGCATTGATCGGACGGTTTCGCCCAATTTGGGCTATAAATAGCCTTGTTCTTCGTCGTTTGTACTCATTCTTGGGAGTTTCGATCTAATTGACCTATCTATTTGCATTCTCTCTTGAATCTCTAATAATTCATCGTCCAATTTGACCAAATTCTAAAACATATCTCGAAAATACCTAAATTCCCTGTGGATTCGACCCATATTTACCATTATACCCTTGAATTCGTGATTAATTCTCAAAATTGGTAAGTTTGGAATAATTTTTGACACGAGACCGTGTGAAATCGACGACCTCGCGGTCTCGTCTCGTCAATTCTCTCTATTTCTCAGTCTCCATCTTTGTCTAAATTTTCCCATCTTTCCCGTGCATTCTCTCACTCTCTCAAGTATGCTGCTTCTCATTTTCTCTCTCTCATTTCTGGTTTCTTTTCCATGATCCCATTCTCTTGCCCAATCTCTCTTCCTTCTTCCACTGTCCATTTCTATCTTTTTTGTTGCTTGAATACCTCTTTGGTACTCTATCTTTCTCCGTCTCTTCCAATTCCTCCCTAAAACTTTTATCTCTCTCCTACACAATTTTTTTCTCTCTCTAGAATTCTCTCACACTCTTCTATTGCCTCCCTGTTCTCACATTTCCTTTTCTCAACCTTCTTGTCGCTTTCTCTTCTTCAATCTCACTCTCTCCCCCTCATTCTTCCGTCACCTTGATCTCGTGTGCTCATATCCATTTTGCTCCCTCGCTTATTTTCTTTCTTCCATTCAATCTCTCTTCTTCCTCCTTTTGTGCCCTATCTTCTTCTATTTCTCTCTCCAGTTTTTTATCTTTCCCTCTCTATTTATCGCTCTTTCTTTCTCTCTCTCTCTACCTTCATTCCTCACAATTTTTGGGAATCTTCCCCTAAATTTCTCTTGAAACCCCTCTCTCTCTTTTAAAACTCTTGCTTTCTCTCCTTTTTGCTCAACTGTTCACATTCTCTCTCTCTAGACCAAGCATTCTTTCTCTTTCACTCTCTCTCCCCCTCTTGATTTCTGCTTCCATCTTGCTATTCCTCTCCTACTCACTATCTAGCTTCCTCCTTGTGCTCACTCATCCCTCTAGTTTCTCGCTTGATTTATTTTCTCTCCTAAAGTCTCTCTTTCTTCCCACCTTATACTCTTGCTCTCAGCCATTCACTATCTTTCTCCTTCAATCTTGCTCTTTACCTATAGGTGATTGCTCACTCTCTAACTCTTCTTTTCTTTTGTGCATCGCAATCTCTCTCTCCCTCTTGCTCTCTTGCTGCTCCTCTATGCCACTGCCTTTCACTCGTCACATCATTCTCTCACCCTCTATTCTCCTTAGTCTCTCTCACTTTCTCTCTTTCTTCCTCTCTCTCTCTCTCTCTCTCTCTCTCTCTCTCTCTCTCTCTTGCAATCTTTCTTTCTCTCTTCTAATTTCCCCTTGCATGCACTCTTGCTCTTCCTCATCCTTGTGATCCTCATCTTCCTAAATTCTTGCTCTTCCCTTATAGTCCTCTCTCTCTTGCTCTCTCTCTCTTTTCAGTTCTGATTTCTTCCCCACTTCCGCCTTTTTGTGCTATCTATTTATCTCTCAAAATCCCTTTTTGGTCCTCTAGTCCACTTCACCTATCTCTCTCTTCCTCATTCACTATTTCCCGCTCCCTTATGCTCTCTCTAGTTTTATTTCTCTGTCCAAAGTTCTCTCCCATTTACCCTCGTTCTCTCTTTCTCATTCAATCATGCACACTCTCATCTCACCCTCTATCACATTCTATTTCTCTCAATTCCGTCTCTTTCTTGCTCTCTTCTTTCTTCTAAATCTCTCTCATCTTCTCTCTTCCACACCCCTGTCGTGTTCTGCTCACCTAATGCTGCTCACTTTTTCTATTTTTTGCTCTCCTCTTCATTTTTCCTTCAACACTTTCTATCTCTCCCCCTCTATGTCTCGTGCTTCCTCTCCTCTCTTTCTAAGGTCTTTTCTCTCTCTCTCTCTCTCTCTCTCTCTCTCTCAATATCTCCCTCTTCTTGTGTTTCTCTCCAACTCCTCTAGTTCCCCTTCCTCTCCTTTCCCTCTTTATTATATCCTTATAATATATTATCCTAATATTAAATCTCTAAAACTCTGTTTCTTACATCTTCTAATTTTTCCCCTTATAAATAAATTTTCTAAGTAATCTTGAGTAGTTCCTTCTCTTGCCATTAAAATTGACATGTTCTTGTCCTAAAATCCATGTGGATCGACCTAGGAAGCTATACGCCTTTATTATCTCTATATGGACTTAGTTTTCTCAATTATAAATAGTAAATTTTTTGGGCTAGGATGAACAACGACTCTCGGCTCAACACCTAATCTAAAGATTTGCAATGGAAATGCACTTTAGAGTTGCTCTTGGATCAAACACACCTTTGAGGGCCCATACATTTTTCCCGGACTTGGTGTCTTGCACCCAACATGAGGAATGTATAGAAAAGAGAAAAACTCATTAGAAGTGATATTCCGTACACAAGCAACAATTCATTAGTGCCCTTTCTCCTCCACCTAGGCATTGCTAGAACCACATAATGAAAGGTTAAAAAACTTAATCCTTTTGACTCAGAATTTAAATCAGCTACAATGAGGATGAAGAGCATGAAATGACAATCCTGCTCACAAAATTTCAGCCCCTAACTCTATAGAGATTATGGGATATCATAATTTCAATTTGGAGTATTTTCCCTTTAAATTCACTTAATTTATTTCTAACCATTTGATTAATGATGATTAAAGTCTGAAGTAACCAAATTGCTTTACATATCAACTTGTCATTTTATGTGAGGGGAGAGAAAGAACGAGAGAGATATAAATCATTGGATTGCCTTTAATGAGTTTATAATTCATAGGATTGGGTCATGTGGGGGGTGCGAGTAGAGGAAATCTGGTGGACCCAATCCACTAGATCCAATGCGCCATATGTCATTGAAAAAAATGAAATAGTCCCTCATTGGATAAATGAAAAATATATTTGGGCTTTACATACATGTCCCATTAAGGTTACTAAAAATATATAAAAATATTTTAAGAGATAATACTCCCCTTAATGGTTCCACATGTGTGCTAACTAGTCTCTATGTGGCACCACGCCTTTGCATCATGCGTACGCATTGCCACACTAGAACACAAAAATAAAATCAATTTTTTATTTAAAAATTCCATAAAAATCCTTTAACATTCCAGATAACTAGACACATCTAGTAAAAATTCCACAAAAATGGAAAAAAATGAAAAATAGGAAACATTATAGAAAATCCCTAAAACTAAAAATATTATAAATTTAGACAAAATAAATCTTTATTGAAAACTACTTGTTTTCTACATGTCTATGTTCATGTGGTTCTTCAATTATAGCCAATGATTATGAGACTTATGCATGCATGATTAATTCATCATTGCTTGACCTTGAAAAATGTCAAACATCAATTACGCATAAAATTAATTTCAATTTAATGCAAATTCAGCTTATCAACGATATCACATGATGAATGTGAAATTTTTATCAAAATATGATAGCATCCATACTAATGATGTGAAGTATACCTAAAAATCATCAAACAAAAAAATGAATTAAATGCATAAAATAACATCTTATTAGTGGTCAAAGGGATTCTTGAAGTGTCAAAGAAGACAAATTTCTTATCTTTAATTCATTATTAATCAATTTAGAGCATTGACGAAATGAATCGATCCGGTCGTTAATTGCACACCGATTCATGTCAAAAATAATTCCAAACTTACAAATTTGATGAAAATATCTCAAATTGAGGGGTATAATGGTAAATAAGGGTCGAATCCACCGGGAAATAAGGTATTTTCGAGAGATCTTTTGGAATTTGATCAAATCGGACGATAAATTGGTGATAGAAATTAGGGAAAATGGTGAATTTA
Source organism: Lemna minuta (assembly GCA_024174645.1). Taxonomy (NCBI): domain Eukaryota; kingdom Viridiplantae; phylum Streptophyta; class Magnoliopsida; order Alismatales; family Araceae; genus Lemna; species Lemna minuta. The sequence continues at coordinate 14,162,827 of CM044105.1, forward strand.
GAAAGATAACTCAAAGATAAATCCACGGAATTAAAAATCACTCGATTTGGATTAGTATTCGCGGAGAAATCAAAGAACGAAGTGGAGAGACGTTTCTGAAAATCGGATCACAAAATTACCGAAATTAACGATGAAATTAAACTAAATTACTATCCTAAATTACAAATTGGTGATACATAACAAAAGATTAGAGGGAAAACATGTATTCCAACCTGAGATAGCGATCGAAATGATCCAATTAATAGCTGGATCGAGGCTTTTCATTCCGCGATTTCGAAAATGAGCATCGGTGATGAAGAGACGAATTCTATTTAATCGATCAATGAAATCTCACTTTTAATCACTCCGTGGATGCGAAAACGAGTCTAGAAGAGATTAGAAGCGAAAGATTCAAGGATGGAAGGGTGTAGATAGATCAATTTGGTGAAATCATCCAAGAATGCATTACAAAATTGAAGAGCACCTTAATTTATAAGTTATTTGGGCGTAACCGTCGGATGGAGGCGTTTAATCTTCATCAACGGTCCAAATTAAACGCGTGAAGGCGAAACCGTTACGTTTAAATCTCAGCCTTTGGATCCCAGATGGACGCTCCCAATGAAGCCTCGTGTGTATGCGTTATAAACGCGCGAAACCGCCTTCGTTGGACCTTCATCGGATGGTCTTGATAATCCGATGAGTCCATCGATCGCAATTAATCTCGACTGTTATAACTCGGTTGATGGACGGTCGAGATTAATCGTAAGAGCTTCACTTAAGTTGATATTAAAGCACGTGCGTTGATTGGTGATCCGGTGGACCTCGCGTCCACTGTATCAACGCGCAATAATATTTGCGATGTCGATCCAACACCTCGCGTTAATCCACGTCGCCTCACATTAAAAAGAAAAGTGGAACATAGTCCCACACGGTAAAAATAAAAGAGAGATGTCGGGTTTAAAAGGTGCGACGGACTTAAGCGTTAGCTTAAATCCGACTAACGGATGCTTATATTAATATAACCCTATATTACGAGTAAATATAAATATGCACACACGTGTCACCTCCACGCCACCCAGGTGCTCGCGTGGGTCTAGCGTGGCTCTCCCACGTGACCTTGCGTGCCACGTCGCATCCACGTGGGTCCCGCGCGAAAAATAAACCCCTTTTTGTTAATTTTTTTTATTGTTTTAATCGATTTAAAATCTAAAATAAATTCAGAAAAATCTGAAAAAATCCCTAAAAATCCAAAAATTCATAACTTTCAAAATATAACTCCGAATTAATCCAGATTTTTTTCATTGGATCTGAAATTCAATTATCTATCATTATAAAAAGTTAAAAATATTTAAATAAAAAGAGATTTAATATCTATTTCAAAAATACATTCATTTCTTTAAGATTTTAACTTCAGAAAATTAAATGAATGTTTATAAAAATTATTTCTCTCATTATTTAACTTTAAAAACCACTTATAATCTCAAGTAAAGATAGGTTATAAAGTCATTTATCTTTTATTCATCATAATTAACCCTAATTTAGTGCATTTTGATATTATAACTTAAAATTACATGAAATGATAGAAATACACTCGAAGTATGATAACATGCATACAAATGAAATGTTTTGTGCCTTATTTTGTATCAATAATCATGTATTATCATGTTAAGATTGCATTTTATCAAGCATTTTTTTTAGGAAGAATCCATATTTATTGGAGGAGAGACGGGTTTCACCCTATTATTACGGAAGCCACTTGCTTAGGAAAAGGCAATGTTACCACCTTCTAGAGAGTGGACATCCTACTTCCTTATGAGGTGGTTGTGTGGCCCACCTCTTTAGCAGGGACCCTCCCACCTCCTTAGAAGGTGATTATTCTTGTCACCTATGGATTTAATGTGAAATGTTCATTAAGTAGCACCCAAAGATATTAAATATCCACCCTTGATCTATGAGAACTTCTAATTATAGCATATACAAAATTCTTTTTCTTTCTTTTTCTTTCTTTTTTTTGCTTTTTGTCTCTCTCTTCAAGTAAGACTAGTAGAAAAAATAGAGAGTTTAGGCGTAAGATTGACATTGTTTTGAGCTCAAGTTTGTTGTAGAGGCAAGATCAAGTGGAGGATTGAGATCATAATGAGTCCAACATCACTTGGCTTAGGTCTGACATCAAAGTAGGGTTTTTGTGAGAATCTGAATATGTTTCTTGCTTGGAACCCCCTTGGGGGATAGTGAAAACCATATTTCCTTTTTTGGATTTCAGAAACATTATCTTTTCTTAAAACAATCTCTCATCATTACCCTATTTCAAAATTTTTCACCATTCTTCAATCATCTTCGATTCTATCTTTCCATTCTCAATATTAATCTCAATATTATCCAGACATATAAATATTTAAGTACCTATTTATAATTTCTTTCATACCATATTTTATTTTTTCGTCCTTCGATATTTCTCTTAAATCTCATTCACCGTTGTTTTCCCTATAACAATATGTATTCTTCCTAAAAGCACTAACCTCATTATCTATGCTCCCTAAGGATTTGAACCCTAATTTAATCTAAATTAAGTGAGAAAAATAGAAATATTTTTTCATGAACTTAATACACAATAAAGAATACAAATTCTCCAAAATTGAGGTCATCAATGAGCCATGTAGGTGCAAGGAAACAGATTCCCAAATAAATAAGCACCCATAGAACTCATTGACGAGAGAGACAAAGAAACAAACTTATTTGTTAAGTCAATGTTAGGTCAATCTCCATATTTTAAAAGAGGTTAGACTAAAATTAATTTTCTTTAAATGACATGTTAATGTCTTTTATAATTTAAAGAATTTATTGATAAAAAAATATAAAATCCAATTATTTATCCAATGGAGAAAATTTCGTACAAAAAGGAGCATTTTGTGAGAAATTGAATGATTAAGTTTGTCATTTTTTCTGAAAATTGAGGAGATTTTTTTGGATTTTAAAAAGAGTATTTTTTAAAAAACCCCTACGCATTTAAGTGTCATTTTTATAAAAATAACCCTCATGCACTGATAACATGCTATTTATGCATGTAATTACATAGTTATTAATGCAAATTAATGCATTAATCATTACAAATATATGCATGTTATCATCTTTTAAGTATATTTCTATCATTTTTGTGTAAATTCATGTTATGATCTTAAAATACATCAATTTATGGGTTATTATGCATAATTATACATTTCAATATTTAATCCTAATTATATTTATGATCATAATAATGTTTTAAGAATGAAAATATAAGAGAAAAGACTTTTATGTGTATTTATGAATTTATTTCATATAATACATAAATGTTTTAAATTAATATAAATTAATTCTCTTATTATTTTAATAAATTAACCCTTTCAAATGATAGATTATTCATTTCTGAATCAAAAAAACAAATTTGAATTAATTTGGAGTTATATTTTGAAAATTATGAATTTTTCAATTTTTAGGAATTTTTCTGGAACTTTTCTGAATTTAATTAGATTTTATTTCGATTTTTAAATGTTTTAATTTAATAAAAAAATGCAAAAAAATGTGGGTTTATCGCGCGTGTACACGTGGCATCGCCACGTGGACAAGCGCGAGCGCCTAAGTGGCACGGAGGTGACGTGGCGCTAACGTGGATGCATGTTATATTTAATATGTATATAGGTCTCCCGTGTATAGGGAGACAAAGTGTTAATAGCGCTCATGTGTCATCTTCCCTATTTTCTCCAAGTGGGACTAAAGTCCCTGTGTTTTCTATATTTTCAGGCCACGTGGAGCAACGTGGATCGCCGGATGAAGATCACGATGATCGCATGACGTAGATGCAGTGGACGCGAGATCCACCGGATCAAACAATCAAGCACGTGCTTCAATTCTCTCTTTAAGTGAATCAAGATCTACCGTCGATCGCGATAGTTAACGGCTGAGATTATTCCCGCTCGATGGAGATCAATGGACTCACCGATCAATCACGAGCGTTGGATCAAAATCCAACGGACGAGCAAAAATCGAAGCTCTCTTCTTCTCGCGATGAAATCAAATCTCGACCTTGCAATCGCGATCCAATGGTCATCAGATTGATACACCAATTCGTGAAGCGGTGCGTCATCGCGATCGTCCATCGCGATCAACTGCACCCAATCCAACGGCTGATATCAATTTTCGTTCTTTTAAATGTGTTCTTCGCGAGGAAGAACAGGTTCGCGATTAAATCCCAAATTCTCCATGTATACTCCATCAAATCGCGCGCCGTTTGTTTGAGAGCGTTCTTGACTCGTTTCCGCTTCAATTGAATGCTTGAAATCAAACTTTGATTGAACGAGAAGGAAGAAATCACATCTTTAACTACACTTTTGTCTTCGAAAATTCAGAATGAAAAGCCCTGCATCCGGTGATTAATTGGATCATTTCGAATGCTACTTTGGGTTAGGTTGCGTGATTTCATCTTAATCTTTCATCATTTAGTGTTAATTTTAGTTTTAGCATCGTAGATTAGTTTAATTTTAGATTAAATTTTGGTTTTTAATCATTTTTCAAAACGAAAATTTCATCTAACTTCAAACTTCGATTTCTCTTCGAATTCTTATCCAAATCACTTGATTTTTGATTCTGTGGATTCGATTTTGAGTTATCTTTCTTAATATACTAAAATGCCCAATTTCTAATCTCAATTCGTTTTCCGATTTGATCGAATTTCAAAGATATCTCTCAAATTTCCCTACTTCTCCGTGGATTCGAACCTTAATTACCATTATACTAATTAATTACTTTGATTAATCATAAATTGGTAAGTTTAGGACTTTGTTTTGACACTATGTCGTGTGCATTCAATGACCATACGATTTAGTCTCGTCATGCACTTACATAATATTTTTTAGAAAACTCCCTCTAGTATTTGAACAATTTCTAAGCAATCAAAGTGCATGGCATGACACCCTCCGAGGCATTTGATCAAAAACTCAACTCCCATAAATTCTCAAATTTGAGATCATGATGTGTCAAGATCAAGAGAAAATTTCAGCTGAAATTCTCTAGATAGATTTTTCTATTTTTGTTCTCTATCCATCTACACCCTTTGATTCAAATATTGAGCAGAAAAAAAATTTCTCCATGAGGATTGGATGATTAGAACCCTCCTTTTGAGTTTTAGAGGTGGGGACCCCCTTCCTAAGGATGTGGAGGTTTGACAACTTTCTTTAAGGAGTTATTTAAACTCCTAATTTACCCACAATCTCATTTTTCAGAAGTGGTTGAGGAGAATCAAAGGAATGAATGTATCTCCATCCTTGATTCCAAAGAAGATTGATAACATGCGATATTTATATCATAAAACATGATTTTTGATGCATATTTAAGTATAAATGATTTCATTTTCATGCATGTTATCATACTTATATGTATTTTTCTATTATTATATGAAAAGTCACTATATTCTCAAAAATACTTTAAATAAGGGTTAAAAATAATGATTTTAAGATGAATAAATTAATAACCCATCTTTATTTAGAGATTATAGATGTTTTTAGAGGTAAAATAATGAGAGAAAGCCTTTATAGACATTTATTTATATTTTCCTAAGTTAAAAATCTCTTAAAAAAATAACTATATTTTTTGAATAAAATTGAAAACTCTCATTACTTATTAATTTTGACTTTTTAGAATAATAGATAATTAAATTTTGGATCAAATAAAAGAAATTTGGATTAATTCGGAGTTATATATTAAAAGTTATGAATTTTCTATTTTTAGGGATTTTTTCCGGATTTTTAAAACTGTTTTTCTTATTTTATTTTCAATTTTTAATAATAAAAATAAATAAAAAAATTAAAAAAAGGGGCGCGGGGCCCGAGTGGATGCGACGTGGCACGCAAGGCCACGTGGCAGCGCCACGCGGACCCGCGCAGAGCCTACGTGGTGCGTAATATATTATAGTATATTATTATTATATATATAAGAAAAGGGTTCTTTAGCCTCGCCTAGATGGGGAGGGTATTAACCCTCTTAAATGTCGGGTATTATATACCCGACATTCTCCTTTCTATTTTTCCGTGTGGGACTAATCCACACGTCTTACCTCTAATGCAGGTGACGTGGCGCAGCGCGGAACGTTGGATCGGGCGGAGCAAAGGATCTCACGCGCTGATCGCGTGGACCAGCGGACCATGATCCATCATATAAACACGTGCTATTTAGAGGGAGTTATAACGGTCAGATCTAACGCGACGTGGCTGAAGGAGGAGCGTCGATCTTCTGTGCTGCGGACCACCAGATCAATCAGGAGCACGTGAGTCAATTTGACGCATTATAACGGCTGAGATCAATCGGCGCGGATCGCATCTCAGCCGTTGGATCGCAATCGAAGGGGTGAAATCGAAGGCGTTTTATAACGTCTCTCTTACGATCACATCTGGACCGTCCATCGCGATCGGATGGCTACGATATTTTTGAAACGGTCCACGATGGACCGTTCCATCGTAACCGTCGATCGAAACGATCGGACGGTTACAGAATTTTGCCCTATAAAACCATGTGTTCTTCGTCGCTCTTAAGCATTCGAGTTGGATTTCAATCAAATTGACTTGTATAGACACCGATCCTCTCGTTTCTCTCGAGTCCTTCCTCCTCCTCTCTCAATTCCGCATCCACGGAGGGGTAGAAAACGAGATTTGATGGAAAATTGAGGGAGAAATCGACACTTGAAGCTCGGCGTGACGATCTTGGTGTTCTTCGCGATTAATCGGTTTAATCGCGAAATTTTGATCGCTAAACGGGTTTAGTGGAAGCAGTTTTACCTTAATTATCCTCTTATTATCTTTAATTTTTATTTAGATTAGGTTTTAGATTTCAATTTCATAAAATTTAGCTTAAAATCACGATTTTAACGTCCGAAAATTTTTGTCCACTTCAAATTTCGATTTCTCCGCGAAATCAAGTCCAAATTCGATGATTATTGATTCCGTGGATTCGTTTTGAAGTTATCTTTCTAAAAACACCATTTTCCCTAATTTCTCACCTCAATTCATCGTCCAATTTGACCAAATTCCAAAAGATATCTCGAAAATACCTAAATTCCTTGTGGATTCGACCCGTATTTGTCCATTATACCCTTGAATTCGATACATTTTCATCAAATTGGTAAGTTCGGTATTATTTTTGACACGATACCGCTTGAAATCGATCGACCTCGCGGTTTTGTCTCGTCAAAGATGCATCTCCATGATTGAAGAATCAACCACCAAAATCTCTAACCTAAAATTTCTTTTTTGTTTTTTCACTCTCTCAGCAAGGCTGCTAGATGGAAAAGGAGAGGCTTAGGCCCAAGCTTGGCATTACTTGGTGTTCAAATCTTTTCATGGAGGCTAGATCCAGATCATAACAAGTCTAGAAACATCCATTCTAGGAATAACATCAAATATAAAGCTTCTGTGAAGATTTGGGGTCTGATTTTCTCTTGTAATCCTTTCCATGGATTTTATAGATCCTAATTTTTTTTTATGTAGAAGCATTATCCTCATTTCATCACAAAACTCATCATGTACCGATCATTTGGTTATCGTCTTCTCGAAAACGCAGAGGCATCTTTCTTATATCCTCATTCCATCATTCTCATTCTCTTCTCACTCTCATTATTTATTTTGGAATACAATTTATGTCATATTCATCATATCAATTACTCAAATTTCTCAATAATTTGATCTCTTCCATCTCCCCTATATAAGTATCTCTTCTTCCTAAAAGCATTGTTCTCATATCTTGGGCTCCTTGATGGTTTGACCCTTAATAGACCCTATGTTCCATTGGTTACTGCCAAATGGCTTGACCCTTATATAGAGTATAAAAGAACTGCCAAATGGAACATTTTTGTTATTAGTTACCATCTATGTATAGTCCTTCATTTGCACGAGACTCATGAATGACTTAGGTATGGTTAACTATCAAACCCTAAAAGGTTACTTACTCCAAAAAGTTAGTACTAATACATGTAGGAAATAATTAGTAACTCTTTCTCCAAAAAGTACTCACGATCTATCCTTAGAGTCTCCACACCGATGGCTATAGGATCAACCATACTAATCATATGAGTTATTGGATATCCTTTTCAAATATCCCACGAATATGAATGTTTAGAATATATGTTTAAGGACTAGTGATCAATCTATTATGATCTCATCATAATTCAATAAGTCATTACATATGCTTATGGACTTTATTACAAACATCACACAAGAATGACAATGAATAAATTTCATTGCAATGTACATTACGAGTTATATGGAAGTGTGATTAGCTTTTAAGCCACATTATATCCATCATTATATTTATTGTCATCATTTTCATACTTATTACTATTAGTATAGTCATCACCATTATCATCGTCCTAATGATGGTAGTCATTACATTCATCATTATACTAATAATCACTATCATAATAGTTACCATCATCATAATCACCACCACCATCAGTATCCAATCATCAATATCATTTTCATCATCATAATCACAGCTTCCAACATCATCATCATTGATAAAGTTATCACCGTCATCATTGTGATTATCATCATAACTATGATCATCACCATCATCATAGTCGAATTGCCAACATCATTGTCATCAGTACAGCTATCACCATCATCATTGTCATCATCATCAATACAATCATCATCCTCATCATTATCCTCATCATCATTATCACCATAATTAGTATCACTGAAATATCCCCCTCGTGACCATCATGATTAGATGATAAATTTCATATATCTTGATTGATTGGAAATTTTTTATTTGACTCCACACGATCAGGATTGGCCATCCTTAACCATGAGATCAGCGGATTAAATAGACCTTCCAAAACTCCTCAAATGTTGAGACAAATCCCAACAGAGCGAAATTTGGTGAACTTGCGTGGTTCAAGGAACACGAAGTAAAATGGACGGGCACTATTTTTAGACTAAAAAATAGTTGCCATGAACAAGAAGTGACAAAAAAGCCTACAATGAACAACGCACGAGAAAGTGACAAACTACCCAAGAATCAAACAGCGTTTACCAAACTCAAATTGGTATACTAACCTTTCATGAATCAGTTTGTTTCTATTCATAACAAGAGAATGTGAATCACCATTACTATTCCTAGTTATTCTAAATCAGTGTAACCAATCCTCTCTTTATTACGTTGATTTTATTCAAAATTTTAAAGTGATTTGAGAAAGCCAGTCGTTATGATTGAGGGAATAAGTTTTCCGAGCAGTCTTTGGGAAATTTAAGCTTTTAGAAATAGCTTCACATTCATCGAGTAGTCTCACGTCGTGATCATTTGATGGTACAGATAATTGCCGAGAGTTGGCGGTTAGTCGTTCCTTTTCGCTGCAGAAATTGTTTGGAGAAGATGATCCAACCGTGGTGTGGCGTTTCACTGCGATAATCGTATTATTTACACACAGAAACAATTACAATAATCGCGTGAAGAACTCAGCAATATGGAAAATCGTGACCTAAAAAATACCGATATGCCGATCCACAATATCATTTACAAATTTCCTCTTCGGAATCTACAGTGTGGGACTCACATGCCAAAACCTTTTGTCTCAAGTTTCCGCTTTGACTTTATGAGTATCACATGATCTTAAAGACGTTGACTTATCTCATTAATGCAGAGAAAAAATCCTCCAAAAAAACAAAAAAGAAGTCCCAGCAAGTCAGAGCCTCGAGGAAGGAAACTCTCGGGCATAAAAAGAAATGAGCAAAATGACTTGGAAGAGCCGAGGAAAACCCGCAACTTGGCGGTGCCGTATATAATAAACCTAATCATCTCCCCGGGTAACCCTTTTCTCCTCTGATAACATGAATTCACCTTTTCTGATCGTCTTCCTCTACCTCCTTTCGAGCTCCTCTCAGGGCGCAGCGCAGACAGGTGAGCCAAACTCCTCCCTCTCGTTGCAGCCGACAGTAGCCGTCTTGATCGGCATCTTCTCCCTCGTCTTCTCCCTCAGCTTCATCCTCCTCGTTTATGCCAAAATCTGTCACTCTATCGACGCAGATGTCCATACTCAGCACCTCGACGGACTCCTCGAGGCGCACGCTCGCTTCTCGGGGATCGACCGGAGCGTGGTCGAGTCGCTGCCGTTCTTTAAATTTTCATCGCTAAAAGGGCCGAGGCAAGGGCTCGAATGCGCCGTGTGCTTGACCCTCTTCGACGACAACGAGATTCTCCGCCTATTGCCCAAGTGCAAGCACGCCTTCCACATCGCCTGCGTAGACCGATGGCTGGAAAGTCACTCCAGCTGCCCTCTGTGCCGGTGTAAGGTAGAAGGCGAAGACGCCACGGTATTTAAATACTCCACGAGCTCCCGGTTTTTGTTCTCGGAAAACCAACTGGAGGAAAGAGACGACCATGGGATCTACGTAGAGAGGAAAAGCTCCAGGAAAACAGGGAAGGACGAAATCCTTATGCACAAGCACATGCACAGGATAATTCTCTCGGATGTCGTATTTAAGAACAGGTGGAGCGATCTGCGGTCTTCGGACTTCATCTCTTTGAAATCGGAGATGCTCGCCGCGGTCTCCAGCCGGAGATTTACCGACGGGGGAATAGATTGTTATGGAGTTGAATCCACTTCGGGCTCCTACGGGAAGTCAAATGTTTTGGACGGCAAGTGCGCGTCGGAGATTATCAATGTCTCGAGGTTTGCAGAGGGAACGAACAGACGGCTCGGGTTCGGAGATAGCAGTGATTCGAGAGAAGAAAAAATGAGGCGGCTATGGGTGCCGATAGCGAAGCGGACGGTACAGTTGTTTGGCGGTAGAGAGAAGAAGCCGAGAAGATCAGAATTCGTCGTCTGAGTGATGGTAGATGCTGTCATCTCTCCCTACAATTCCCAATCCCCCAAATGTCCAAGATCACGCAATTGTTTCATATTCGGTTATTTTTATTGTAGGAGACTTCAAAATTTCCCTGGAGATAGACGCTTCGAGTCTCCTTCTCTAACTCCAGCCAAGCCTCCCGAACTCAGACTTTTCCGGGGAAAATCAGGCGTTTTTATTTTAATCGGTGGGGGAAACGCCGTCGTCTGAGTTCAGTTCGACGCTGACACGATGACGACTGTCTGATTGGAATACAGCGAAGAGCATCTTTTCAAGTACGCGATTATATGTCCCGTTCTGCTGAACCATCCAGCAGTAAGAATAATGGTGAAACTGAATTATGCGTGCTTCCAAGGGCAACCGGTCTCTAGGTAAGTCAACGCCTGATGTTATGACGTCATATTTACTTATTTAATCAAATAATGGAATGAGCTAGGATAATATGAATGCATGAAGTGTATTTTGTGGAAATGGTTGACGGGAGCCCGTTCCCTTTCACGCGTTGGCCACTCGCTAGGTTACGAAAATCGATGGACAAGGAATTTACGCGTAAGGTGGCCATTCAATAGAGTCCACTGACTTCATTCCCTCGTTTCACAAGCTCAATCGGCAGAAGCTTACCAGTCCCCGGATGGTTGGTTGGGGGACCCTGTGGCCCTCTCTCTCTCTCTCTCTCTCAGAGGGTTGGAATGCGGATCGCCGCTTATCGCAGCACAGACCCACAACCGCAGAGAGAGAGATAGGTCCAAACATGGAAACGTTTACATTGAAGCCGATGGGACACATGTCGGTCCCATGAAACAGCCCTTGAGTGGGCTACTCGAGAAGTTTTCATGACAGACAATTGCCAAAAACCGTAATCTATGGACTATATCCGAGCATAAATATATACCTTTTTCTTTCTATTTTCTTCATTCCATTGACTGCTCTTTACAATTTGACGTTGATCAGTGACTCAAAAAATCAATGACTACTTTGATTTCTCTAGTTATATTGACGCATATCTTGTCCCTTTTCCTCAAACAATCAACTTTTTTCCTCCCGCTCTCCCTGTACTGTGTATCATTATTCATTTTCCTCTCTCTCTCTCTCTCTACACACACACACATATACACATATGCTTCTCTCTGTCCCCCTCTTCCTCTCCCTTCATCCCCCCTAATCTCTCCTGTCCATCTCCCTCTCCCTCATCCCCACTCTCTCCCTTATCATTGTCCTCACTTCAACCACCAATCCCTCCCCCTTCCCCTCCCTTTCTGTTTCTATCACCCACAATCTTTCTCCTCCTCTCTCACCCAAAATATACTCCTCTCCCTTTCTCTCGTACTCCCAATTTCTCCTCCTTATCTTTCTCTTTCTCTCGCCCACCTCCAATCTTTTCCTCTCCTCACTCTCTTTGTGTGTTTGTCTGTGTGTATTCTTCATCTATCTTCATCTCTCCTCATCTTTATCAATCTCTTTTTCTCTTCCTCTCCCTATGCCCTTGCTCTCTCTCTCTCTCTCTCTCTCTCTCTCTCTCTCTCTCTCTATCCCTTCTCTATTAGAGTATGACTAATAACAAGAATTTTGTATATAAAAATATTTGATTCTTAATTGATTTTAATATTTTATTTTAATACATAATTTATGTCATTATGTTTTTAACATATTTTCATGAATCCCAATGTCATTTTACTCCTGTTCTCAAAATACACTTTTATGCGATTAATGAGTTTGACCTTTATCAAGATCAAATACCTTTGCCAATTAGCCTTTTTGTGGACAATTTGATATTAGAGACTTGAAAAGATTGAATTTCAAATAATAAAGAGAAGAATGAGGAGATCTTAGTCAAGATGCAATTTCTACCTTTTTCTAAGCCAATCTAGAGATATTTTGTAGAAAAGCCCTTTGCTTCTCTATATATTTATAAAATTAAGTGACATAGATAGTTATAAGATTAAATTTCTAGTACAATGAATAAAATTTTGTGGAAAATGGATTTAGATTTTGGTGAAAAAAATAAAGAAACAAGTTTATTCCAATAATTAGCATAAATGTAGTCTTAAGCGCATAATTGCATATTATAATTTATTGTTACTAAGGTACATGAATACAGTTAAACAACCAAAACTACAAGTGATTAATACATAAACATGAGGATGGGCACACACATACAAAGCAATGTCAATTGTGCTAGGTTGCAACGGTGTAAATCATAAGACTTGTTTGTAACATCTTTGGTAAACATATTTGCTATCTACTCAAACATAGAAGCATTTCGAAGTAGAAACTAGGCCCTATAACATGCTTGGTGACCATCCAAGTATGCTTAGTGTGCTCATGAAAGGTTGGATTCTTAGATTGTCATAATGCATTTACGTGGGAGTTTCAATGAAATGACAAATTTCACAAAGAAGAGAGTGTAACTATATCATCATAGAAGTTGTGTGAGCCATTGATCAATACTATGCATTTGTACTAGATCATGAAACCACATATCAGCTTCTTTGAGTGCCACATAACCAAGTTATCACCAAGAACACTGGTATATAGACTTATATTTTTCACAATCTCTAGTGTAACTAACATTAGAATAATCCTCAATAAGAAGAATGAAAATATTATTTATCAATGAGTCATATCCATCAAGTTTTACTCAAATAAGAAAGAATCCAAATACGCCGATCTAATGAACTAATCTAGATTCCTATATAAAACTAGCTCACTAACCCAACAATATAGGTAATATCCAAACAAGTGATGGTCAAATAAATAAATCTTCAATCATTATTAAACATATTAGATTCATCAAGGGCAAATCAATATCCCCAAAAATTAATCATAAGTCAAATTGATGATACCTCAAGTCTGTATCCCAAAATTCTAGTTTTATGAAGCAAATCCATCACATACTTACTTTGGAATAGGACCATCATTCCCATTGGCAAGAAAACTGTTCACACCAACTTTACTTTGGCTTCCTTGTATTTGTGACAAATGAAGTGTTTTTTAATATATTTTTTCAAGTGAGAAATACCATCATAATCACTCCTATCAATTAAATATCATCAACACATGTTTCTAGAAAATGTATTCACTAGTGGTGCACTTGATGAAGACTATAGATAGAGTATAAACCACTTAGTGAGAAAATATTTCATAGTACAACTTGGTTAATCAAACCAAGCCCTCGCTCTTTGTATGAGGTCTTCTAAAGCTTCATTGACCTTAAAAATTTAGGTAAACTCTCCTCTAATTAGTGTAGCCTAAAGGTATCTCTATAAATACCTATTATCAAATATCATTGTACAAAATAACATTTCATATAATCAAGTTGGGTGAGAATCCAACCTCTGTTGATGGAAATTTGAGACTAAAATTATAATATAAATAAAATTGAGTCACGTAGCAAAAAGTTTTCTTAATAATTGATATTTTATGATTGAGTGAAGCCTTGAGCCATGAAATGAGATATTAATTAATACTCTCATTAGGTTATACTTCAGAGTATATTCCCATATGAAAGTCACAACATGTGCACACAGAAGTTAGGGACAAGATCCCATGAATTAAGTGATAGCAATGCCCCAATCATGTTGTCCATTGCAGCTTTTCAAGGCATTATTTGAAATGCCTCAAGATGGCTTTGTTGAATTGACTCCCAATCAAATGACATGGTGGAAGCACAAAGGAAGAATAAAGACGATCATAGGAAATTGAATATAGGTTGTCAGGTGCAAGAGTGTTTACCTTCATGAATGGCAATAAGACAATGTAAATTTCTCTAAATAAATGGTGATAGATCATGTGATGATTAATGGCACATGATGCTCGATATATTCTCAAAACTATCATCAAAACCATCAAATAGAAAAACCACATTGAATTAAATATTCATACTTAAAATCACACTGAGAACCAATGATCCAATATAGATTGAAATCTATACTTAAAAGGTTCATTGTAGTTTTTAAAGTTGTTTCAAGTGTCTAGCATCAAAATTATGTTGAAGTTGATGAATCAACAGTCCATAGACCTTATGTGTGTAATTCTCTAGGTCAATTTATGTTGCAAGTTGGTGACCTCAATTTTCACGTGTTTTATTTCATTTTTCGTATCAATTCCATGAAATAGAATATCTCAATTTCTCACTTAGTACAGTGCTAAAACAAGGGCTAAATCCATAGAGAGCATATGTAAATGAGATTAAAGGCTTTGAATAGGGATGACATGGATCGATGATAGTTTATTTGAGATGTTTTGCACACCGATTCAGTGAATACACAAAATCGTGCAAAAAGTTCCAAACTCATCAATTTGATAGATATAATCAACAAATTAGAGGGTATAATGGTAAATAAGGGTCGAAATCCACATAGAGAAATAAGGGTATTTTTCGTAGAGTATCTTTTAGAAATTGATCAAATCAGATGATGAATTGGTGATAGAAAATAGGGAAAATAGTAGATTTAGAAAGATAACTCAAAGACGCATCCACGGAATAAAAAATCACTCGATTTGGATTAGTAATCGCGGAGAAATCAAAGAGCAAAGTGGGATGAAATTTCTGAAAATCGGAAGAACTAAAACTAGAATTGAAAACGAAATTAAACTAAATTACGATCCTAAATTATAAATTGATGATACATGACGATAGATTAGATGGAAAACATGTTTTCTAACCCGCTATAGCAATCGAAATGATCCAATTAATCGTCGGATCGAGGCTTTTCATTTTGCGATTTTGAAAACGAACATTGGTGTTCAAGAGACAAGTTCTCTTTAATCGATCGACGAAATCTCAGTTTTAATCACTCTGTGGACAGGGAATCGAGTCTAGAAGAGATTATAAGTGAGAGATTCAAGGATGGAGGGGTGTAGATAGGTCAATTTGATGAAATCATCCAAGAATGTCTTACAAAATCGAAGAACGCCTTAATTTATAGGTGAATTGGGCGTAACCGTCGGATGGAGGCGTTTAATCTTCATCAACGGTCCAGATTAAACGCGTGAAGGTGAACCGTTACGGTTAAATCTTGGCCTTTGGATCACGGATGGATGCTCCCGATCATGCCTCGTGTGTATGTGTTATAAAACGCGCGAACCGCCATCTGTCGGATCATCATCAGGCGTTTTAGATGCATTTTAATGAATCGATGAGTCCACCGATCGCGATTAATCTTGACCATTATAACTCGGTTGATGAACGGTCTAGATTAATTGCACGGGCTTCACTTAAGTGAATTTTAAGACACGTGCTTGATTAGAGCTCCAGTGGACCTCGCATCCACTAGATCAACGCCTTGCGATTACATCCAACGCACCACGTCGTTCCACGTCACCTGAAATAAGAAAGAATCGTGGAACATAGTCCTACACGGTAAAAATGAAAGGAGATAGATGGGTTTATAAGGTGAGACGAAAATAGAGGGATAGCGTAATTCCGATAATCAAAATGCTTATATGTACTATAACCCTATATTACAAATAAATATAAATATGCATGACACGTGTCACATCCGCGCCACACAAGCGCTCGCGTGGGTTCGCGTGGCTCTGCCACATGGCCTTACATGCCACGTCGCATCCACGTGGGTCCCGGGCAAAAATAAACCCCTTTTTGCTTTTATTTTTATTGTTTTAATCGAATTAAAATAAAAAATAAATTCAGAAAAATCCAAAGAAATCCCTAAAAATTAGAAAATTCATAAATTTTAAAATACAACTCCAAATTAATCCAGATTTTTTTCATTGGATCTGAAATTCAATTATCTATCATAAAAAGTCAAAATATTTAAATAACAAGGGATTTAATTTCTATTTTAAGAATACATTCATTTCCTTAAGATTTTAACTTTAGTAAATTAAATGAATGTTTATAAAAATGTTTTTCTCTTATTAATTTAACTTAAAAACCACTTATAATCTCAAGTAAAGATAGGTTATAAAATCTTTTATCTTTAATTCATCATAATTAACCCTAAATTAAAGCATTTTAAGATTATAACTTAAAATTGCATGAAATGATAGAAATGCACTCAAAGTATGATAACATGCATACAAATGGAATGTGTTTATGCCTTAATTTGCATTAATAATCATATTTTTATCATGTTAAGATTGCATCTTATCAAGGCTCTGAATAAAGGATGAGATCATGGAAAAAGGTGTGATCATTTTTGTGCAGTTGTTGAATAGACACAAACTCGTGTAAAAACAAGTTCCAAACTCACCAATTTCAAGATATAATCTCGAATTGAAGAGTATAGTGGTGAATAAGGGTCAAATCCACGAAAAAATAAGGGAATTTTTTAGGTGTCTTTGAATTTCGATTAAATCAACAATGAATTGAGGTGAGAAATTAGGGTTTTAGTATATTTGGAAAGAGAACTCCAAGACGAATCCATGGACTAAAAAATCACTTTATTTCTATCAAGATTCGCCAATAAATCAATGAGCAAAAATTAGCTAGAAAATCGATTGTGAGGAGAGAGAAAAACCAAAATTAAATATAAAATTAATCTAATCTACGATTCAAAAATAAAATCTATAACTACATGAACAAAGATTAGGAGGAAAACATGTAATCCAACCCAAAGTCGCGCTCGAAATGATCCAATTAATCTCTGGATTCAAGGCTTTTGATTTCGCGATTTCAAAATTGAATTTTGGTGTTCAAGGGGTGATTTTTTTCGATTCTCTTCACAAAATATTTATGTCAAACACTTTGTGGACGTGAAAATGAGTCTATAAGAGAAAGAAATCAAGAGATTCAAAGACTGCGTTGTCTAAATAGTTTGATTTTCTCAAAACATCCAAGAAAAAAGTTTCCGTCGAAGAACCTGTTAATTGATAGAAAAAATTGGGTGAGACCGTTGAATGCGTCTCTTCATCTTTGATCATTGGCTCAGATTCGAACGACGATGAAACGCTTAGATTTTTTCACGTCGTGCGTGAAGAATAAGCGTCACTTAACGTCCATCGTTTGATCACTTAACTTCATTGAGCAATTGAGGTGAGTCCGCATGTCCATCAGGTGCATTTAATCTTGACTGTTATAACTCCTCAGATGAACGACTGAGATTAAATCATCTTAAAATGAATTGTTATCTTAAGATGAATCTTGGACAAAAAAGGTAGGGTTCTTAATGTTTTCATTGTATGTTTCTAACATTAGATAGCCAGAAGGAAAGAAGGAACCGATCAATCATTCTTCATGACTAGAGAATCATTTTTAGTGAGTTTTTTCTCTATTCTATTCATTGCTTTTGTTGGATACACGAAGACAAGTCTGGGTGAAAGGTATAAGCTCTCAAAGGTATGTTTTTATTAGAGAGCATCATAAGAGTGAATTTTCATCATAAATCCTTACATTGCAATCATTTTCAAAGATTTGACCTCCACTCGCCACTAGTCTAAATTTTAAAACCAAATTCAAAGAGTTGAGTATAATTTTTTATAAGTGAATTTGTGCATTCAATGACTGTATTTTTAGGCATATCAAGTGATATGGATACTCCAAGCCTGAAGTGCCCCACAGATGGAACTAGAAAGTTTCGCTACAGAAAGCACCAAGGAATGAGTACCCTTAAGCCACTAAGTGATGTATCACATGATCTCTAAGTCACTCATTGGGCTACCCCTAAATCATGAAGCATGTAAATAGGTTAACTTAAGGCATGGCCGGGAAAATTATGGGTGAAAAAAATAGGATAACGAGATTAGGAAAACAAATCATATAAAATATGACATAAATGTTTCATAGTTGAATCTAGGTCTATACCTGCAAGAGGACAATCAATAATATGAAATTTTCATAAATATGTAAATTATTATTTAGTAAAGTTGGTTTTTTTGTTATGAAGAGCCTATTGAAAGATTGGATTGTTATCTAAACTTCCTTGTGAATTCCCAAAACCTCAAAAGCAACGCTTACTTGACTTGACACATTGAGAGGTGTGTTGTTTATTTCTTTTAAGATCTCTTCTTATTCTAGTCTTTAAAGAAATAAAAGGGAAGAAAGATCAAATTTTAGATAGCTTTTTAGGGGGTAAATAAATGTAGTTATGTTCATTAAGAGGCAAAAGTGAGTCAAAATTTTTCAGAATATTTAGTTTTGATCCAAGAATGACCATCGAATGGCCTGAAGTCAAATGCCCATCGAATTGCCACACCATTACTGAATGTTTCCATCAGCTCAAAGGACGAATGATTTGAGATCCAAAAGGATGAATGATTCGAGCTCATCTCAAATTGCTCTGATTCTAACATGAACAAGGCTCATGTATATACAACCATCAACTTAATGCTAGGATCAAAAGAACTATTTGACTATAATGCTTTTATTTCAATTTTGTAGCTGCCATTAGCTTGGATAGCTATTGCTAGTTCATGAGTTGGCCGGGACGAGCATTTGCTCAATTCTTGTGCAAAAAATAAGGATGAGAGGTAAAGAGAGAGAGAGAGATAAAGTTAGATGTCTCTCTCTTCTGTGTGTGCATGTGTACATGTATCTGTAAAGACGGCGCGAGAGGGAGAGATTTCTCTCGATTGTACGCCTTCTTTTCTGTCGACGTGCATCCCTTCCATATTTGTAGCGGGGTTGCATATCCCATTCTAAACCCCCTTGAAAACCCTCTCCCTTAAATAAAGAATCCCACCACAGATGACCGGCATCAGACTTCTCCTCCCTTCCCGCTCTCCGGTGAAACCTCTTTCCGCCTCCGCGAGTCTCTTCCGTTTCTCCTTCCCCTTCTCCCTCGGATGCTCTCTCCCGGACGCCACACAAGGGCATTCCCGATCGTTCACTGTATTGTCCTCTTCTTCCTCTTCGTCTTCCGGCTGGAGAGGGAGAAGATCCGGGAATTTCCTTCCTCGGAGGAGGAATAGCAGCAGCGGCGGAAGTGAGAGACCGAAGGAAATGGAAGTGGAGGGAGCGAAATTTAATAAGAAGAGAGCGGAGGGGTTGGATCGGAGCGCCAAGCCGAAGAATCTCCAGCTGAAAGTCCGGAGAGTTAATCCTGTCAGCACTATCTGCTATGTTCAGGTAATGTCATTCTTATTTTTATTGATTATCTCATTCCTGTTTGTTTAAGGGTTTTTGTGCAATAAAAATTATATGGGATTCTTTTTTCTCATGTTCTTTTTATACTTGTTAGATTCTTGGAACAGGGATGGATACTCAAGATACCTCGCCGTCCGTATTGCTCTTCTTCGATAAGCAGAGGTTCATCTTCAATGCTGGTGAGGTATGTAAGGCCATGGGCGTTTTTTGTTTTTCCTCCCTCGTTCTAGAAAATTTTGAAGTCTAAAAATTGAACGGTAATGAACACTTTGCGATTGAACTAAATGCTTGGGGTTTCGAATTGAGAGATGTCGGATCACGAATTAATTTTCAAAAAACTGTGATTGAAGTAAATGCTAGGGTTTTGTCAAATATTTGTATGCCACATGTGGTCTGCTGTGAGCAATTATGGTATGAAACTCCTGAAATCGACAGTGGGTTTTTTCTTCGCCAGGGTTTGCAGCGGTTCTGTACTGAGCACAAGATTAAATTGTCAAAGGTATGTGATGGGTGTTATGATACAATGTCTAATTTCCTTTTTTTGTTTTCCCAATGACCTAAAAATGCCTGTCATCTATGCCTATCCACAGATTGATCATATGTTTCTGACACGTGTCTGCTCGGAGACTGCTGGCGGCCTTCCAGGTATGCATTGGAAATCTATTTCTGGTATCGTCCATCTTTAACTTCCAGGTTCAGGAACTTTCATCCACTGCAGGCCTTTTATTGACCTTGGCTGGTATTGGGGAGGAAGGGATGTCTGTAAGTTATATATCCATCTATTACTGTTTGTTATGATTATCATCATAACTATCATGGAACACTTATTGGATGGTCTGATGCTTCAAGGTCAATGTCTGGGGACCATCTGATCTGCAGTACTTGATAGAAGCAATGCGATCATTCATACCCAATGCGGCTATGGTTCATGCTCATAGCTTCGGCAGTATGACTGATGGAAATAAAGCCGAATCAGATTTGATTGTTCTGATTGATGATGAAGTGGTGAAGATATCTGCTATTCTTTTACATCCGTTTTTTTCCGGGAGAATCTGCCGGTACAACTGATATACAAGGTCTAAATAGGTCTGATTCGAAAACCAGGAGAAGTTGCTGTGATCTATGCATGTGAGTTATCAGAAATCAAGGGAAAATTTGACCCTCTGAAAGCTCAAGCACTTGGGTTGAAGCCTGGACCGAAATATCGTGAACTTCAGCTTGGAAAGTCAGTTAAATCTGATCGTCTTGACATCATGGTGAGCTGTAATTATCCTGAATTTTCAACTCCATTCATGTCATATAGTTTCAGTCTTTTTATTCTATCTGAAAGGAGAACAAAAAGATTGTGAACATAAATAGAAATAGAGAGAGAGAGATGGATACAGGCAATTATTCTCAATATGCACAATATTTGTATATTCACAATATTTGGTATTGCATCTATCAAAGGGTTTACTTTATGGGCCCACTTCCTAATGGCCTAATCAATGGTGTTACCTCTATAATTTTGTGATAGTAGCTGATGAGGCAGAATCACAAGTTCTATAACTAGTGGTATAAAACTATCTCTAATGACATAGACCTTAAGCACTTGAGATTGGCTTTGTCAGAATCACAACTAACTTGTTTGTGCAGAGAAGCTTGATTGAATCCTCAGAAGCTTTTCTTGTGTTCCCTTCTTCTATAGAACTCCACAATTGTCTCAGGCCATTGGTCTTTATTTGGCTCATGTGCTGGATCTTGCCACCTCTTGTTTCTTTTTCTTAGTGCGATGATATTTCCCTTAGAATGAGAAAAAAAGCAGTTGTGACTTGCAATCAAAGCGCAGGCCCAACATGTCAAAGTTCAGTGTCAGTATCAATGTCAAAGAGCTACTTCGTCAAATTCATGCATGGTAGTAGACCGTTATTGTAGATGAATGGTTTTAGGGCTATGCATAAACTGGCTGATAATTGTATTGCACAAGAGTTTGGGGCCAATTATGTGATAAATACTTCAGTTCTCTGACTATCTCCAGGAGATTCAGATTCATTGTCATTGATTGTCACCTTATGTTTCTGATAGAAATCTGGTCCTTTCACTGGAAAAAAGAAGATGCAAGAGAAATAGGGGATAGTTGGGGGCACTTCCAATAGAGAATCCATGTGTCATAGCTAGATCTCCAGAAGAGAATGAGATCTAGAGCACCAAACCCTAGCCGCTAAAGGTGGTCCTTCTCCTTATGTGGGCATCTTGGCCTCTATCAAGGCAAGACCTTTAAGAGCCTTTTGCAGCGGACACCTATTGGAGATAATTTCTGTCAATTAACCATTATTTGATTATAGTGGGTAGCATTTTTCCTTGAGAAGCCCTGGAACCAGCAGTGAGAGTGCTGAAAGAGCCAGCTTTTTCAGTAGAAAAAGATGTCAACACATTCATGTATCCTGGCCCACATTTGGCGTCTCTTTCCAACTTCATGCTGTGATGTCGTTCCCCCCTTGTTGTAGGTCAATAAGCATCAGGTAAGGGGAAAGTTCAGGGTCTTGAGCGTCACCTGGGGAGGACTTCTCTTCTGCTTCTTCATCTTCCTCCATTTCGTTTCATCATCATCAATGGATTTCCTTGCTTTGACAAGAATATATGAAACCCTTTTGAGTATTGAAATAACCCACCAAGAGACGTTTCGAGTGCATATGGGGATAATTTATTTGTCTTAGTAATTTAAAGATGTACAAAAGCTCAATTTCCAATGTCTTTGGTAGAGGCCTGTTCTTCAATCACACCTAGTAGATATGCTCGATAATGCTTCCTTTTTCCAAAGGAAGTATTGGTCACGAAATTAATTGATTACATGGGCAGTTATCATTACAGAATATCCCCCAAAAAAATTGGTGCATTATTCTGTTTTAGCAATGACGGTCCTTTCTCTAATGTGCCCTGATTTCTTTCAGCCTCTCCATTCTGCTGGGGGGTACAGTAGAAATGATGACTGATGTGTAACTCTTCCAATGAAAAACTATTCAGCCCATGATTAAAAAATTTATTCAAAAAAATGATTTAAAAATCCTTTGCCCTGTTATATTGAAATGCCTAAATGTTTACTTTCAATTGAATGTTTTTATTTAAAAAGAATGTTTTAAAGTTTCATATTCTCCAATTTCGGTTCTAGCTAAACAACCAACATTAGCTACTTTATCTGTACATAAAGAAAGAGTGAAAATCAACCTTGTTCAAGTTACTGGACCCCAAACAGTACAATGGTTTTCTTGTTTATCTTGTCCACATACCTCAAAAACGCAGTTGTCAACTTGTTAACCACTTGCCAGGCATCTTACAGAAATCATAAAACAAGTTTGCCTATGGATCTGCCTGCCTCCTTGTCATGAGATTTCTTTTGAATTGGAAAAGGTCCTGGGAAAACTTGGTGGGGTTACTTGGTGTAGAGGTTGGTGTAGGTAGAGTTGTGCCCGGTTAATTGGTTTTTGAGATGTCTTATTGTCATCATTTAGAATTGGATGACTGCAGTACCCAAGTCCCTGACTGTACTTGTTTTTGAAACCAATGATAGCTGTCCCTTTTCCTTGCTGTCAGCGATTAGGGCATTTTTGTCTATTCGCTTGTTTTTTGTCATTTGTCTTTTCTACCCTTACAATGTACCGTTAGACTAGATAACCATTACAGATGTAATGGTCATATGCTCCCTGTATAAAACCCTCTTACGATTAATGATATGGAATTAGCATTTTTCCTCTTTCTATTCTTTCCCTCTCTCTGTGCGCACTTCTGTCCTTTCTTCAAAAACCCTAGAATGCTGTCGGAAGATCCGAAGATCACAGGCAGTGATTTTTCTTCACATGGTATCAGAGCACGCATGCGACATGAACACAATCGGCCAAAGATTTTTTTTTCACAACTTCAGTGGTAGGTCTTTCTTCATCTACTCTGTCGACACCACTTCTTCCCAACCTTCATCTGTTCTGTCGACATGGTTGCAATGCGAACACAATCAGCTAAGTGTTTTTTCGCAACTTCAGTGGTAGGTCATTCATCTATTCTGTTGACAACCTTTCTTCTTCATCTGTTCTGTCGACACCTTCGAAAGGACCTTCAAAACGTTTGGAACTGCAAAAAAATTTCTTTCTACTGATCTTCTCCTATACATTGAAAAATGGATGCTACCATCAAGGATGAAACTTCTATTTCTCAATCTAGCCCAGCAAAAGAGGTCTCTGGTGGTGACATCAAGATACCTACTCCCTCCCCAGGCCTATCTATCATTGGGGGAGATCGCTGGTTCACTCAACTGCCTGTGGTCACCGCCAGGAGCTAGTTTACTGGCCATAATCTTTTACTATGGACTCACTACATTCAGGCTATACTCAGGCCATGAAACCTGATTGATCATCTTACAGAATCATCTCCTCAAACAGATCCAAATTACAAACGCTGGACAGTGGAAGAAGAAATTCTTGACTCCTTGACAACCAAATTGGCAAATTGGTTCATGGAGTATGAAACTGTAAAAGACGTCTGGGAATACTAAACACAAATACCCCTCCAAGGAAAACGATCGATCGAAGATTGCCCAGTTGGTCAGTTGAAGTTGTGCACTTCAACAAGGTGAGAAGTCTGTCCTCACCTATGTAAATGAGTTAAGTGACATTTATAGAGAGTTAGATCACTATTGTTCGCTTGCCCACAATTCGGTGGAACAGGAGTACATCTTGATAGATCGAGTTTATTGTCTCCTTGAAGGTCTTAGGTCTGAATTCGAGGGCATTAGAAGCTAGCCACTCAGCAGGGAAGCACCACTGTCGTTTGACGACACTATCACTCAACTGCTGAGTAAAGAAAGCCGCCTTCAAGAACAAAAGGGGGTGAGTGAATGTTCTGTTTTTGCAATCACTGATCAGAGATCTATTCGACCTACTCAGAATGGACAATCAGCACCAACAGTCAATTAGATTAAGAAGGGTCAGCCTAAAAATAGAGAAAATCAGTGGTGCAACTACTGCAAAAGGAAGGGATACACCAAGGAGAAGTGCTGGAAATTAAATGGCAGACCTCCTCAAGAGATGAATGGGAAATTTTCAGATGCACATATGGTTGCATACCCTTCATATGCTCAAGGAGGATCCTCTGATGGAGTTCAGCCTATACTGTGGAACCCTTAGCCTATACCGCCTTCATATAATTCTCAGCCTTCATTATTACCGCCTCCTACTCATTCATCGACTATTTTAATGCAACCTCGTGCTTCTCAAGATCTACAACAGAAGGTAGATCTCTTACAACAGCAAGTACTGATTCTAATGGCATCCTCTGCTTCATCTGGTTCCTCTGGATTGATTATCGGCTCGACATCATTGGCTAACTCGGGTACGCCTTATTTTTTTTTTGTTCTCTTTGTTACCATCTCTAGAAAAGACTCTTCAATCCTCGTGGATTTTGAATTCAGGAGCTACTGACCATATGACTCCCACATATTCCCATTTCATGTCATATGAACCTTGTGTCTCAGATAAAAGGGTTCAAACTACTGATGGTACACTACTCCAAGTGGCTGGAATAGGAAGTATTAAATTAGAACCCATAGGTCTTCTCACTCAAGTATTACATGTTCTCACAATATTTATCAGTTTGGTCTCAGCCCAAAAACTAGCTAAGATGAGTGAGTATAGAATAGTCTTTGATAACTTTGATGCTTTTTTTGTATAACAAGGTTCATGGATGGAGGATTGGACTTGCTAGGATCTGCCAGGGACTCTATCATCTACTGATAACTACAGTGACTCTTAGACAAAAAGAGGAATTCATGGTGGCAGCAGTAATGAGCGTCCCTGCCAAGAAGGAGGCCACACTCATACATAGAAGATTAGGACATCCGTCTTTTACTCTTCTTAAAATGATGTATCCGTCCTTATTTAAAAATTGCTCTATTGATGATCATATTTGTAATGCCTGTCAATTGGCCAAACTGAAACAAAATACCTATCCTTTATAACAAAACTGATGCCGCAAGCCATTCCAACTCATTCATTGTGATATATGGGGACCTTCTTCTACTACTTATTTACAAAGTCATAGATGGTTTTAAGTTTGCATCGATGACCACAACAGATTTAGTTGGTTGTACCTTCTCAAACAGAAGTCTGAGACGGCAAAAATTCTAAAGAAATTTGGTCATATGATAAAACGTCAATTTGATGTCCACATTAAACGTTTTTGGATCGAAAATGCCAAAGACTTCTGTAATCATGAACTAAAAGAATTCTTTGAGAGTGAAAGAATACGACATGAGACCTTATGTCCATATACATCACAACAGAATGGTCTTGCTGAAAGGAAAATTAGTGATATTATGGACAAACCAAAGAGCTTGATGATACAAGCTTCTCTAACTAAGAATATTTGGAATTTCTGTATTATGACTGCAGTTTATCTTATCAATTGACTTCCATCTAAGGTTATCAGGTTTTGCAGTCCCATAGAATTGATAGAAAAATAGTTTCCAAAGGTTAAATTACAAAATGGACTCAACCGCTAGTATTTGGATGTGTGGTATTCATACACATAATATGCCCTCTGATAAATTATCCTCTCGGGCAGTATGGGGCGTCTTTGTAGGGTATTCAACTACTCAAAAGGGATATCATTGCTATGACCCATCTTCTAAATGCACTTTCATCACTAAAGATGCATTTTTTGACGAGAATACTTTCTTCTCTCCGACTATATTTTCTTCTGCCGTAGACAGTTACCCCTCACTTCCAACTCAAGATGAGTCTGCAACTAGGAGGATAGAAGACTCTTTACCACTACAATATCGCTCATTACACTTATCTGAGCCACCCATACTTGAAAAGGACACCTGACCATGAAGGTGAAACTTTCGCTCCTCAACCTACCTCTTTCACCTACTTTCTTAAATCCTATGTAAGACGGAAAGCTATGGAACCGACTAATCCCTCTTCCACCGAGAGCAACTCTGCTGAACCGGTCAATCACCATTTATCTGAACACTCTAGGCAAGAAAATCTCCCACTTGCTCTTCGCAAACGTAGTCGTACATGTGTCAAGCCCCACCCATATACTATTTCAAGTTTCCTGACATTTTTTCCGTGTCTCTCCTGCATACAAGAACTTTCTCATTACACTCAATCAGATTTCCATTCCAAAAATAGTGGATAAACCTCTTAAAACTATACATTGGCGCAATGCTATGCAGGAGGATTCCTGCACGGGGCTCATCGGAGGAAGTTCACTGGAACAGCTGTGCCAGGAGCTTCTGGGTTAAGATTGTTGTTTCTTGATTCTGCTGATCTAGATCACCCTTCTAGAACATTGTCGTGATTGGTGTCTTGTCAAAAGTTCTGTTTGTGCCATTCTATTGCATCTGCGGAATCCATTTTCAGGTTCAGGGGTTCTCTATCTATGTTAGCAAACCTTAGATAAGTTATCTAGATATGATCTTGATAAGGTTCTACATATCAGATGGATCAATTCTTGAATGATGAGAAAATAAGTACTCTGTATTCATCTCTGAAGAGAGAATGAGTACAATGAGGTTTGAAGAACACAAGTAGAAGAAGAGGGAAAGAAACCAGATCTGGATTGTCTTGTTGATGCTCCAGCCCACCACCAGAAGAACCCCCTGTGCAGCTTCAAGTCGTCAGTCAATTCTTAGTTATCATGCAGGTCAGAGGCTTCTTTTCATTTATACTTGTGTGCCAGTGATCTTGCACGTGGGAGGTAGTTAAAACCTCCTAATCTTCCAGAACGTCCTCTTCTGCCTTTGACAAATGTGAACTGGCTGAGCAGATCCAGTGCATACCAGGTTGTTTAGGCGATGCCTATATAGATTGACCTCCTGTATAGTTTTAGTTAGTCCTATTCTAGTGCTGTCATTTTGCCGGTCAGAAGTTTTCCCCTTGTAGTAAATTCAGAATCCTCCCCTCATCACTCTACCTCCCAGACTTACAAAATAATCCAGCACTAATCTCAGTGAAAGAAAATCTAGTCACCATGTGATCGAAATCCATTCCTTGTCTGTCCACTTAAAATCAGGATTTGACAATTCAGGTACTCATCAGTATGATGCAACCATTTTCAAGGTCTAAGCAAAATCCTTTGCTTATCTGGTTCATTGGATGATCCCCAGTTAGTTGATTTTTGGGTCCCCCTGGAGAAAGATGAGCTGGGAGTTATTTTCCGTGTGCAGCCAATTTCACGAGCTCAGTAGAATGTCCCGCTTGTTAGGATTTTGTCTCACATCAAACAGAGGTCATCTTGCCTTATGATTTCTCTGACTACAATAAAAAAGAAATGTCTGTTTCTAAATTTTTGCTTCTGATTGTATTTTCAGATTTCATCCATCTGATGTTCTTGATCCATCAATCCCTGGGCCTATCGTACTTTTAGTTGACTGCCCTTCAGAAGCTCATCTACACCAGCTCTTGGGCCTACAATCTCTTAATCCATACTACACTGATTGCAGTGAATGTTTAAGTAAAGAGCCTAAGTCTGTGAACTGTGTGATCCACTTAGGCCCAGGTTCTGTTACAAAGACGCCAAAATATCAGAGCTGGATGAAAAGTTTTGGTCGGGCGCAGCATATCATGGCTGGGCATGAAATGTAAGTTTTGTTTTTTAATTTCATAATCTTAGTCTCCATTTTTCAGCTTTGCATGTCTAAATTTTAATTAATATTAATGCAGAAAAAATGTCCAGATTCCAATCATCAGATCTAGTGCGAGAATTACTTCTAGGCTCAATTACCTTTGCCCTCAACTCTTTCCTACGCATGGACTTTTGCCTGTCCAGGGCCCCAATGCTTCAGCTGAGGTTTCCTATTTTAAATTTTCACGTTCATACTTTTCAAATTGTTATTGTTCCCTGAAATTTTACCCTTCTGTTCAGGATTCATTTTCTGCTAGCTGTGAAACCATTCCTGCAGAAAATCTCTTGAAGGTACGGAAATCTGCCAATATTATTCTTCTTCAGATTAACTTCACATTTGACTCTTTCTATATTATATTATCTCTACAGTTTAATCTTCGGCCATATACCCAACTAGGACTCGACAGATCTGTCATTCCAAGCACATTGACAGCCAGTGGAATAATCAACGAGCTCATTACAGAAATTCCCTGAGATTACTGATGCTTCAAAGAGCATTAGAAGACTCTGGAACGGATCATCTGCAATTGATAGCATCATTGAAGAACCATGGATGAATAATGAGACATCCACTTCGGATCATTTTCATGGTTCTGACACACCAAGTTGCCTGGAGAATATCACTCGGGAAGACATGGAAATTGTTCTCCTGGGAACAGGTTCTTCCCAGCCATCGAAATACCGAAATGTAAGCTCAGTGTACATTAATCTCTTCTCAAAAGGAAGCTTGCTCTTAGACTGTGGTGAAGGGACACTCGGGCAGCTGAAGAGAAGGTTATTACTTGAATATGATAAGCAGAGGTTAATTTTTATTTGATGATATTCCTCTGATCTTAATTTTGTGCTCTTGGGTTTCAGATATGGCACAACAGGTGCCGACAATGCAGTGAAAGCGTTGAACTTTATATGGATTTCCCATATTCATGCTGATCATCACACTGGGCTGGCTAGGATCTTAGCTTTACGCAATGAATTGCTAAAGGGTGTTCCCCATGAACCCTTGCTCGTGATTGGTCCACGGCCGCTGAAGAGATTTCTTGATGCATATTCAAGGCTCGAAGATCTCAATATTCAGTTCCTAGACTGCAGATACACGACGGATTCTGCTGAGAGTGAAAATGATATTAATTCTGTTACTAGCTTGTTCTCAAAAAGGAGCAAAATGGAGAGCTGTTGGAAGAGACCAGGGAGTCCTGTTGACTTTTCTACCATGATCCCTCTTTTGAACAAGTTGAAACTAGTGTTGACAGAGGCAGGCTTGGAGGGTATCATCAGTGTTCCTGTGGTCCACTGCCCTCAAGCATTCGGCATAGTTTTGAAGGCCTCTGAGAGGGAGAACTCTCAAGGGAAAATGATTCCCGGATGGAAGATAGTTTATTCCGGCGATACGAGACCTTGCCAGGCTATTGTTGAAGCGTCTCGTGGTGCAACTGTTTTGATTCATGAGGTATTCTTTTTTTTAAAAAAAAAAGATGTAAAATCCATGGTTTTTAGGCAACTGATCTATTGACTGGATGAACGTTCCATGGTTTTTAGGCAACATTTGAGGATGGGCTGGAAGAAGAAGCTCTGGCGAGGAATCACAGCACGACGATGGAGGCGGTCAATGTGGGGATCTCGGCAGGGGCTTATCGAATAATTTTGACTCACTTTAGTCAACGGTACCCTAAGATCCCGGTGTTTGATGAAAAGCACATGAAGAACACATGCATTGGGTTTGACATGATGAGCATCAACCTCGCCGACTTGCCTCAGATCCCGAAGGTCCTCCCTTACATTAAGCTTCTATTCAAGAATGAGATGGCTCTTGATGATTCTGAAGAGCCTGTCGTCGCCGCTGCCCATTGACTCGTAATCTTGTAATTTTTATTTAGACTTCTCTCCCTTAATCTATTGAAGAAATGATAAATTTTCAGGCCAAAAGGATGAATCTGGAAGGAAACATCATCTTGTTCTTGAAGGTACAATTGCTCAAATGGAGAGTTCATTAGAATTTCCACGCAGGGCTCTTTTCTCTTACTCTAATTAAAAGGAAGAAAGATGGGTTGTTGAAATTAAAGATTTTTGTCTTTAATTCAAGAGCAACGAGTCACAAGAAAAATGATTTCGATTATAAAAATAATTTATGTATAAATGGGATCATTGACTCTGACCTTGCGGTCAGCGCCTTCGGCCGTCACAGTTTTCTCATATCATCGTCGATCCGGATTCCCCTTCCCGAATATCTCATCGCGAACATCGTTTATTTATTTCTAAACGAGTTCAATCCAGACTGATTTTTATCACGGTTTAAGTGAGCGCTACGAGAATCTAGACCACCTTCTTAACCCATCCTCTGTCGTTCGATTGAAGTCCTGTTAGATTGGACGGCTGGAAACAAGCCACGTGGTAGATTTATCCCCGCCGAAGTGATGGATTCTTGACCGCCCGATGTTCATCGCCGCTGAACCGGAGATGTGTCAGACATTAGAAGCTGCACGCATGTAAGAGAAGATTCGTCCGATCGTTCCTCTTTTCTCGTTGTGTTCCTTCTTCTCGAGAATTTTGTTGACCTCAAGATTTCAGGAATCATATCGGATCCGAATTGGTGCCTGCAGTCGTGAATTTTAAGTTATCTGTTGATTAATCTCTCGGATTGGCTGTCAAACGGAAGGAAAATCGGTGAGATCTGAAAATCATGGATACAAGCCGAAGAGCCGTTGAAGCCTACTGGAGATCGCGAATGATAGACGGCGTAACGTCGGACGAAGACAAAGTCGCTCCGGTCTATAAATTGGACGAGGTGTGCGAGCTTCTCCGCACTTCTCACGCTGGAATCGTGAAAGAAGTTTCGGATTATATTGTCAAAAGACTGGATCACAAGAGTCCTATTGTTAAACAGAAGGTATACTTGTCTAAAAACAAGGGATAAACGCACACCGGCATGCATATCTCTGTTCATGACTAGATTAGGTTTCAAAGCTCCCTCCCCCTAAAGATTTTGGAAGCCGCATCCGATTTCCTAATTATGTTTTATCTACCTTTTGCTAAATATAGTGCACGGCTTTTGCTCTCCATCTATTAGTGATTTTGTCCAGATTTTCTCTTTTCTTTTGTAGGCTTTACGGCTAATCAAATTTGCAGTGGCGAAATCCGGGACAGATTTCAGGAGAGAAATGCAACGACAGTCTACAGTCGTTAAACAGCTTTTTCACTACAAAGGGTATCCTGATCCTCTGAAAGGGGACGCCCTGAACAAGGCTGTCCGAGACACTGCCCATGAAGCCGTATCCGCTATATTTTCTTCTGACGATTATAAAGGACCAGTAGAACCTCCAAAAAAACGTATGGAAGGTTTTGGAAGCACAAATTTTGATCTTCCATCAGAAGACAAGAAGTCTTTTTTAAGCGAGGTAGTTGGACTTGGCAGTGCTTCTATAAAACAAGGATTAAGCACAATAGCCGCAGCTCACTCGCTTAGGAAAAATGACAATGGGAGTTATAGAAGTCCCCAACTTCACAGATCTCTGACAAAAGAAACTGAAAGTCATCAAAGATATGAAAGAGATGATCAAAGAGAAGTCTGGAAGTCCCCTGCAAATCCTAAGAATCTTGCTTCTGGATCATGGGCACAAGATCCTTCGACCAGCATTGATGTGGGATCCGCAAGTGGAAGTACCAATGGAGAAAAAAGTCGTGAAGAGAGGTTATTAGAGAAAATTGTTACGTCTAGTGGTGTACGTCTGCAGCCCACTCGTGATGCTATTCAGGTTTTTCTGTCAGAAGCCACAAAATTGAATTCCCTATCGATGAGTCAGGCGCTGGATTCAAAGTTACAATCTCATTTATGGCAGGCATGTTTTTCAATTTCTTCTTGTCGATTTCTCATTTGCATAAACTAATTTGGAAGTCATTTATTTTGAGATTTTAATTAAACACGTGTTTCAGCTGAGCACCATTCCCCACAGTTGATTCATAGGTGCCTTTGTGACTGTTGAGATTGACAGTATAAACTTAAAAAAATCAAATTTGTAAATTTTTTATACAAATTATTTGCATAATTCTTCAAATGGAAAGAATGCATAAATTTGGTTTCTTCAAATGCCATCGAATTGTATTATGTGTTGTCATTTTATTTTTAGATGACTTTTTGTCATACTATTCTTTAATTCATTCGATATTCTATATTTTTCCCATATAATTTCATTCTATATTTCCAATTCATTAATTCATTCTTTGACACAGATAAAGAAAATACAGCTCATTTGATGATGTTATCACTCTCTAATGAAGACATGGTTATTCATTGTTTTCTGAGAGATCTCTGATTCATGTTTGTTTTGTCAATTTTTCCATCGTGGGGTTTTCTCTTTTGATTTCTGAATTGATGCTGTGAAAAGATCAGGAGATTTGTGATTACATTTCCTCTCTGTTCAAGAAAGGAATTCGTGAGAGAAATTTTTTTCTGTTGCATTAATATGGTAAAAAATGTAAAAGATTACTTTTTTTAAAAAAGGCCTAGGGGCGTTAACCTGAAAAACAGAAACTGACCCACAAAAGTGTAGAACATCATGTGGACGACATCTCATCTGTTGGTCCTTAGATAGTACTGGGGTGTTTGGGTAATTTAAGCTTTTGTGGTGAACCAGACTATGACACACAACTCTTGCATAGTTGTGAGCTCTTCATTTCTAACCTAGGCTTCTCTTCCACCTCCCTAACTTTTGAAGCTCCTTTTGATTTCCACAGTTTACTAAACAACTTTGATCTGATTTGTCAAATAAGGTTTTTCTCTTATTTTTCTTTATTTAAAAGTGCAGAATTGAGTCTATTTATATCAAGTATCCATTTCGTCGTTCTTAGCAAAAGGTCCCGACTATTTCATTGTTGGATAATCCCCGGATATTTATGTTTTGTCTCCCTGTATTCTGAGTGAATCGGTTTTTTCATGTTATAGTCTTCCCAGAGAGTGAGAATTTGTGTTTTAGAAAGAGGTATTATGAGCCCATTCTGAAATCTGTTTGTTATGGCAGGTACGGATGAAGGCGATGTGTGTTCTGGAATCAATACTGAAAAGCAAAGAGGATTTGTATTCATCTGCAGTGCGATCTTATTTCGTTGAACATGGAGATTCTGTGGCGAAATGCTCTGAGTCTCCACAGGCGTCCCTTAGGGATAAAGCTTATAAGGTTTTCTTTCTTTTTTATTTGTGTTTTCAACATTTTTATCAGAGACCACTAATTGCGTGCATTTATATTTTTACTTGCACAGGTCCTGAATCTTTTAAACGGGGACAGCTTTTCAGGTGTAAACCTACAGAAAAACCTGAAGGGCAGACAAGTGCGGAGAGTTCTGCCGTTTCTTTGCCCGACTTGATAGATACTGGAGAAAGCAGATATTGGTGGAAGTGATGATAATACTGTTCAACCAACTCTTCAGGGTGTTGGCTCGTTAGTCGACGATCTCTTTGGACCCGAGCCTGTTTCCAATCCTAGCACCAGCAAGAGCGAGAAAGTAGATCCTTTTGCTGATGTGTCTTTCCACCCGGCAGATTATGGAGGGCATCCGGATGATCTGTTCGCAGGCTTGGCAGTCGATGAAAAAGAGATCTGACAGCTCTCTGCAGCCCGAGTTGATTGAAATTTTTGGGTCAACGAGCAAGGGAGATGTCAACGACCTCATGGCCGGTTTGACAATGGATTCCCAAAATGTTTCTATGGGATCAACCAATATCCAGAATTCAATCAACCATGAAGGCCTGGATGGTCTGCTCGGTCCACAAATGATGATGGGCGTGAATCAGAGTTCAATGTTTCCGTCAAGTTCCATTCCCAATGGCATGCAGCCTCCTGGCATTGTTCTGACTCACCCTTATCCTATGCATCAGCCGCCACTGGGATATGGTTTTATCCCTCAGCAGCAGTTGCTCTTTCCAAATTTTGGTCAACTAGGAGCTGGAATTCCGGCTGCTTCTTCCGATCATTCTTCGGGTCAGGCCCTGCCAGATATATTCCAGCTTTCTAGTAATCCAGCTCAGGTTCGACCGGCAGCGATGAACACCCCAAAGGAGGACACGAGGGCGTTTGACTTTATTTCGGTGAGAGTCAACCGTTGACCTAAAAATAAGCAACTTTTTAGCTTCTGGGATATTTCATCGTTTAGCGGAATGAAAATTCTTGCGGTTTTTCAGGATCATGTCTCGGCCGCGCGTAGTCAGAAGAGATTGGTGTGAAAGAGTTTGGGTCAATGAAGTCAACCCGGTGATACCGCCGAAGCAGCGATGAATTCTTTTAGAATAACGCTATTTCACGTTGACTGAAGTGGCGGCCAGTCAGGGAATCGGGTTTATCCATCTAGTCAAAGAGACATGGGCATATGATGACGAGTGGTTGACATTTTGGTGTTCTTCGTGTACATTAGAAATTTCACCTCTCTCTCTCTCTCTCTGCCTGTATTTTAGGGTATTTCATGGCCCTCGAATATGCTTCAAGATTTTATCCTCGTTTCTTCTGTGAGATCATTTAAAGCCCGACATCTCATTTTTCCCATTTCGGTATCTGTTTGTTAGAGAGAGAGAGGACCAAATTCGGTGCCCATACGGCATTATCAGATGATGATGATGATGATGATGATGACGATGTGGTTCGGCGCCCATACGGTTCGTGCATTCTTCCGCATTCTTCTACAAGAACAGCTGAGCTTCACCAACCGACGTCTCTCTCTCTAACAAACTCATACCGATAATTTATCTTACCTCAAGATCGCGCGACACGGCCTTCTCGTTTCGCTAAGCGTTAATCTCCTGTAGCTACGCCGCGATGACCGGATCTTCGTCCCTCCGCCTCGTTGTCGTCTTCCTCCTTACCGAAGAATGACGTCTTTCCTCGCGTGAACCGCTCAACAGTCTGTCTAACCTCTCCAGCTCCTCTCTAGATTCAACACAAACAAGCTGTTCTTCCTATATTACCTAGAGAGAGAAAGGCAGAGAAAGAGAGAGATTGGACAGCAGAAAACCCTTTAAAGATCCATGTGCAGCGGCGTAGCTCGTCAACAGAGGAGTCAATTGTCGCGTAGCGCACGTATCTTCATTTATCGTATCCCTATAACTGGAGTTCTTGAGTTCTCATGCTTTTCCGTCTTCGCCCTTCAAGTTCTTGAGGATAAGGCTAGAGATTTTCGGAGGCATGGCTGGGGGCATCGCCAGCAGCGATCCGGGCAAGAGAGCGGACCTCTACCAAGGCCGCATCACCGGTTACTTCATCTTGGCCTGTCTCGTCGGGTCTCTTGGGGGATCCCTCTTCGGCTACGATCTCGGCGTTTCCGGTAAACTTCACCATCGTCATCGCCATCGTATCATCATGGCTATCGATATTATTCTTTTCTTTCTGCAGGCGGAGTGACGTCAATGGATGACTTCCTGAAAGATTTCTTCCCGAAAGTGTACCAGAGAAAGCAAGCCCACCTGCTCGAGACAGACTACTGCAAGTACGACAGCCAGATCCTCACTCTCTTCACCTCCGTCCTCTATTTCGCCGGACTACTCTCTACCTTCGCCGCATCCCCCGTGACGAGAAAGCACGGCAGGAGAGCCAGCATCATGGTCGGCGCCGTCAGCTTCTTCTGCGGAGGCGCCATCAATGCCGCAGCTATGAACGTGACCATGCTCATCGTGGGACGCATTTTCCTTGGCATCGGAATAGGCTTCGGAAATCAAGCGGTCCCACTCTATCTCTCGGAAATATCTCCGCCCAAGATCAGAGGCGCGGTGAACCAGCTCTTCCAGCTCACCACTTGCACCGGAATTCTCGTCGCTGATGTCATCAACTACTTCACCGAGAGGATCCATCCATGGGGATGGAGACTCTCTCTCGGTCTAGCGTGCGTTCCTGCGACTCTCATGTTCGTGGGGGGCGTGTTTCTCCCGGAGACGCCTAACAGCTTTAGTGGAGAGAGGAAAAATGGTGGAAGCGAGAAGAGTGCTGGAGAGAGTGAGGGGAACCCGGAACGTGGAAGCGGAGTTTGAGGATCTGGTGGAGGCGAGCGAGAAGGCGAGAGCCGTTAAGCACCCGTTTAGGAATCTTCTAAGGAAGAAGAACAGGCCGCAGCTGGTGATAGGAGCGCTGGGAATTCCTGCTTTCCAGCAGTTATCTGGGATGAACTCGATTCTCTTCTACGCGCCCGTGATCTTCCAGAGCTTGGGTTTCGGATCCGGGGCTGCTCTTTACTCCTCCATTATCACGGGCTCTATGCTTGTTTTTGGCGCGCTTTTGTCAATGGCGACGGTCGATAGAGTGGGTCGGAGAGCGCTCTTCCTGGAGGCCGGGGCACAGATGATCGCATCGATGGTGAGGATTAATCTGAAACTCTTATCTCTGCTCTCTCCCGTCCTGTATCTGAATATAAATTTTGCAGGCGGTGGTGGCGATAATACTGGCACTGAAAATTTGGCACCGGCGAGGAGCTGTCGAAAGGAATGGCAGCTGCGCTGGTGGTGGCAATATGTGCCTTCGTGGCGGCCTATGGTTGGTCGTGGGGTCCTCTAGGGTGGCTTGTTCCCAGCGAGATTTTCCCCCTGGAGACGAGGTCCGCAGGCCAGAGCATGGTGGTCTGCGTTAATCTCTTCTTCACTGCAGCCATAGCCCAGTGCTTTTTGGCTTCTCTCTGTCATCTCAGATGGGGAGTCTTCCTTTTGTTCGCGTCTCTCATCCTTCTCATGTCTCTCTTCATCTTCTTCCTCCTCCCCGAGACCAAGCAGGTCCCCATTGAGGAGATGTTCCACCTCTGGGGCGATCACTGGTTCTGGAAGCGGTTCGTCCTCTCTTCTGAGGACGATGATGATGCCCATAGCAAGATGCCCCGACAGGTTTGATTTTGACCTGGTCTTTCTCCGTATCATTAATTGATTCCACGTGGTGTTGATTTCTCTCTCTCTCTCTCTCTCTATATATATATATATATATATATATATATATATATCTTGTGAGCATCGATATCACAAGATATTCGTATCACCATATCTCTTGTCCGTCAATCTCCATCCCTCTCCCTCTCTCCTCAGAAATGAATACCGCAAGGAAAATGCAATGATAGAAGATGGAAAGCAGAGATATTTATCCACCCCGGAGACTGTTTCCAAGTACACTCGATAAGAAACTACAAAATTTCTTTGGAATTCGAAGCAGATCAAACCTGCATGTCTCCATCTGATTATACGAGGGAGATGGTCAAGAGGCTTGCCCCTGCTCCAGGCTTTTCCTGAGGAAGTCGGATAGCTTTGCGCTGGCAGCTCTGCCGTAGTCGATAATGCACATATATTCATTCACTGAAAATTGGCGATCAACATTAGAACGATTCCAATACAAACAAGATAAAGAACATTTCCAATTTTAGACTCCTGCGACAGAGAGTGAGATAGTGATCTCCTGCCCCGGTGACAGTTTCCAGTGCTCATATCAGGGGGGATATCTGATGCTACTACCTTCATCAGGACACTGGATATTGGGATTCATCCAGTACCCAATATCCATTGCGGACATTGGATATCGGATAGAGTACCTGCATAATCTGATATCCGATATCCACCTGAATCTCAAATATACTTATGTCCATGGCATTGCGATGCTGAGACCAGATATCCTGGGCGGATATCAGATATCTACCAATTTTTATTAATTTTCTTGCAATTTTTTGAAGTTTTTCTTTTTTCCCCTGATATCGGATCCGATATCTGGCAATATCTGTGATATCCACCATCCGATATCTGGCATCCAATGATATCCGTCCATGTCCCACTAATAGCAATATCCGTCATTCCATCCAATATCCGTCAACCTAACGATATCTGTCTGATATCCAATATCCAGTAGGATCCTCGGTAGACCTTAATATTGGACACCAGACGTCGAACAGATATTGGGTGGGCAATCACTGGACTGACAGGCAGGCTCGGAGAGAGACAAGGAGCGAAGAGAAAGAGATGGCCAGATTGACGGTGAAGAAGCGGAGAAAGAAAAGTCTGTGCCAGTATGAAAGAGGTGAAAGAGGGGTGGAGGCAGTTTGTGTGTGCTAACACAGAGTTGATAAATAGAAAAACAGAGAGAGAGAAGAGAAGAGACGGAGCAAGAAATTGTGCGAGAGAGAGAGAGAGAGACTTGGTGGGTGAGAGAGAATTAAGAAAGAAAGGGAGGGTGAGTGGAAGAGAGATAGAGAGGGAAACAGAGTGAAATGGATAAAGAAAGGGAGAAAGAAGATAATTGAAAGAATGTGTGTGAGCGCGATAAGAGAGAGAAAGAGAGAGAATGGATAGCAGAGAGCAGAGAGAGGGGGAGAAAGGGAGAAGAGTGAGAGTGGGAGAGAAGTGAGAGAGAGGGAGGGAGGGAGAGAGAGAGGGAGACAGAAAGAGAGAGACAGAGAGAGGGAGGGAGAGAGAGAGAGAGAGGCGGAGAGAGAGAAGGAGAGAAAGGGAGGGAGGGAGAGGGAGAGAGAGGGAGAGAGGGAGAGAGAGAGAGAGAGGGAGAGAGAGAGAGAGAGAGACGGGGAGAGACACGGGGAGAGGGGGAGAGAAGGAGCGAGGGGGAGAGAGGGAGAGAGTGAGAGAGAGGGAGGGAGAGAAGTAGGGAGAGAGGGAGAGAGAGAGAAAGGGAGAGAGGGAGAGAGAGAGAGAAAGGGAGAGAGGGAGAGAGAGAGAGAGAGGGGAGAGAGGGAGAGAGAGGGAGGGAGGGGAGAGAGAGAGGGAGAGAGGGGAGAGAGAGAGAGAGGAGAGAGGAAGAGAGAGAGGGAGAGAGAGAGGAAGAGAGAGAGGGAGAGAGAGAGGGAGAGAGAGAGAGAGAGAGAGATTTACCCGACATCGAACCATAAGCGGAGCAAGAGATAAGGCCGTGCTCCAACGGCTCACTCTGTGTAGACGTCAATTCCTGGGGGAGAATCGTCAACGGAGAGTTGGGAAAGGCCATGCACACCAACCCCTGCAACTCCTGCCTTGCCGCAATACCCAATCATAGAGAGAGAAACATGAGATGAGCAAGAAAACTCCAAGCACATAATTACAAAAGCATACTACTTATATATTCCATTCATCCAGTTCTTATTACCTGCTCTTCAGCTTTTGACGGGTCGAGAATAAAAGACCCATCTTTCATCAAACCACAAGACACCGAAACTGCCCAATTTCATGAGGAAAAATTACACCCGGAAACGGAAGAGAGATGAAAAGACTGGTATCTAACAATCTATCCGCATTGGCCCAACCAGAAAGATGTCTCAGTGGTAAACCAGCATCCAAGAGCGCGGCGCATGATGCATTTATAGCACAGGGAAGAAGCTAGTCGATCTCATAAAGGAAAACTAACTACTGAATAGCGTCAATCACAAAAAAAACCAAAGGATACAGCTCCATCATCACTGATAACCTGAAAAAGTAAAAATCGGAAGCATTAGCATGAAGGGGAATATTTCACTTTTCCAAAGAACCGAGTCACCTGAAGAATTACAGAGGTTGTGGTGTTTGGGTGAATGTTGAAAATACATATGCTCTGAAGCGTTCTTCTCAAGATAGTTTCATACTCTTTCTCCGTTTTACCTAATAAAGGGAAAATTTCAGTTTTGAAATTGAAGGAAATTCAGAAAGAGAAAAAAAAAACATCACCAATCTGTCCAGTTTTCGGCTTCCAAAGGACTTCAATCGACATTTTCTCAGGATTTTCCCCTTTCTTTGTTCCCGCTTTGGGCCCATAAACCGCGGCCAATACAATAGTGTCCCCTGATTCAGGAAAAAAAAGTCAGAAAACAAAATGGAAAGCAGAATAAACGGCAACCCAAATCGAAACTTCAAACCTTGAGACCACTGAGCAGAACCGTGAGCACGATGGAGCAGATTTCGGGTGAAGGCAAGGGCTCTCAGCTGAGTGCGAGTGCGTCCGTCAGCCCTGACCTCCTCTGTAGTCCCCATCAATGCACCTGTCTCTCTATCGTTACAAAACTGTCCTCGAAACAGAAGATTGAATGAAAAAACAGAGGTAGAAGAAAAGAAAAACAAAGATACCTCGACTCGCACGGAATATGTCCTGCTCAAGGGGAACTGCGAAGAGGAGGCCGGCGTTGCGGCTTGCGACTTGCAAGGGAAAGCCCTTTCAGGAAAAACGAAACAAATTAATCTGTCATTACCTGAGTAAAAAGGAAACTTTTAACCGGTGGACCATCAGCAACTCAGACTCTGTCCGAGTGAAATCGGCAGATCGGATTTTTTTATCAGTGTCACTTCTCAATCCTTCTGATTATTCACCCAATCAAGATTCGACAGGTAGAGAAAATGCCTCTTCTACCCCTGCAGTGAATCTAGTGATCCCAGATTCCCAGTTAGCTGTGCTGGGGAAGTCTAGCAGCGGGAGCTCTGAGCTTGCTCGATCTCGGTCCGTTTTCCTTCCGCTAAGCTCTGCGCGCGGCTCTCTCCTGACATGTATGTCTCTTTTTCCGCTGCTTTCTTGAGCTTTTCTTGTTTCTGCGGGAATTCATGCCGCTTACATTCCGTGGGAGAGATTTGTCAGTGCATTCAGGGAAACTTTAGCTTCTGATTTTTAACTCTAGAGCATATTTTGGTCGTGCTGTGGCGCCTGATCTGCTCAGTTTTTGGGAAGTCGCTGCTTTTTATGGCTCCTTTGTTTTTGTGAATTCGCGTTGCTGTTTGAATGTCATTCCCTGTGGTCAGCTAAGTAAGGTTTTCTTTTCCTCCAGAAGTCCAGATTTGGGCGAATTTCCTTTCATCGCGTTCAAATTGAACTGTGGAGTGGACATTCTTAGCCTCAACCCACCTCTCTCCCTGCTTGCTGATGATTATTTTTTGATTTCCTATAATAATCTGCTCAAGATAAATTCGAAGGACACTGATTCGGAATCTTTTCTTCTAGCAGTCAGCAATGGAGGAATGACTGCAGACATGTCGATGATACTCACTCTCAATGTTGAACAAACAGAACCAGTCAAAATTCAGAGTCAAGACTAACGGACAGCGATCCAGATATCCTACAAAGACAATGAGAATGGAAGAATCGGTGATCTGCTCTCGTAAGCTCTCCAGAACCCGCAACATAAGAACAGTTCTGGTCAGCGGGATGATGGCATCCCTGATCATCTTATTCCATTCATTCACACCCCCTTCAGCGAGATCCCTCTCTCCTGTTCTTCCCTCTTCCAAGTTTTTCAGTTCCCAGCAGGCCATTACTCGACTTTCCATTCTAATTGACTCCGTGAATGCTTCCATAGCAGATGAATCAGTTGTTTCTGATATGACATCCGTGGAATCTGATGTGGATGATGTAGACGAGAACAGTAATCAAAATCAGGATATGGTTGACGATGACGACAATCATGACCGAGAATTCTTATTGTCGGATCCTAACACCAGCGATGGTGTTTTGGATTCTTCTCTGCTCAGTAAAGTCAACTCTTCTGTTGATTCTTCACTTGATGCGAGTCAACAAATATCAGGAAACGTTGCCATGGTCAGCCTGACAGATCGTACCAAGGGTTCTAGTTCAAAGATGTTGGAAAATTCTGTGACCGTTGGAGTTAATAATGTAACTCTTCTCCAGAGTGTTCCCGTGATGAAGAGGCGAGCAGTCCCCACTAAATCCATTCAGGAAATGACAAGCATATTGACGAGGAACTATGCTGCATATCATTCAACGGTACAACGTCTTTGTTTTAATGGAAATTGTCAAATTGGTGATGAATTTTACTGTCATTTGTATTATTAAAATTTCAGAAACCTCGCTGGAATTCACCACGAGATCGTGAACTCTTATCCATCAAGGTGCAGATCGAGAATGCGCCCATCGTTAGGCATGATGAACTCCTTCATCTGCCTGCATTTCGAAATATTTCAAGATTTAAGAGGTGAAAAATTTTCTGGGTCAACATCAGATGTCTGGGTTTTCTCATTGGTTAACTGTTTTTACAGGAGCTACCAGTTGATGGAACGGACTCTGAAGGTTTACGTGTACAGGGATGGGAGTAAGCCAGTTTTTCACCTGCCCATTACGAGGGGGATATATTCCTCTGAAGGATGGTTCATGAAGCTCATGGAAGGTAACCGTCACTACGTTGTGCGAGATCCACGCCGGGCACACCTCTTCTACATGCCATTCAGTTCACGCCATCTTCAATTCGCCACGTACGTTCGTGGATCCCACAACCGGACAACTCTCCGTGTTTTCCTTCAGAAGTATGTCGACTCCATAGCCTCCAAGTACCCCTTCTGGAACCGCACCGATGGCTCTGACCATTTCCTCGCTGCCTGCCATGACTGGGTAATTTATCAAAGATAAGAACGGTTCATGTTTTCAAAGTCAGCGGGTTGACTCCGTTGTCAATGCAGGCGCCGTATGCTACGCGACACGTGATGGCAAAATCATTCAAGGCACTCTGCAATGCGGACCTGGCAAACGGGTTCAAACTGGGCAAGGACGTGTCGCTGCCAGAGACCTATGTGCGGTCAGCGAGGAACCCACGGAGAGACCTGGGAGGTCCGAGCGTTGACCAGAGACCAACTCTGGCTTTCTATGCTGGAAGTCTTCACGGCTATCTTCGGCCCATTCTTCTCCAGGAATGGGAGAACAGAGACCCCGAAATGAAGATCATGGGCCCCATGCCTCCAGGCGTACAGCGCAAGATGAACTACATCGAGCACATGAAGAGCAGCAAGTTTTGCATTTGTCCGCGTGGGTACGAAGTCAACAGCCCCAGAATCGTGGAGTCAATTTTCTACGAGTGCGTCCCAGTCATCATCTCCGACAACTACGTTCCTCCTTTCTTCGAGGTGCTCGACTGGGCAGCGTTTTCGGTCTTTATCCCGGAGAAGGAAATTCCGAATTTGAAGGAGATTCTCACGGGCATTTCAGAGGAAAACTATCGATCTCTGCAGCTCGGTGTGAGACGGGTGCAGCAACATTTTCTCTGGCATGCTACCCCTGTCAAGTATGATCTTTTCCACATGATCCTGCACTCCATCTGGTACAACAGGGTTATGAACATAAGAACCAAATGATCTGTAACAAAAATGATGGGTTCATCAACTAAGATCAACTCCGAGATCGCTTTTTTCTTTACTACGATCACATGAACTTGTTTGACCCCCTCGGTAATAGTCCCGGTCAAGTGCAATCATCTAACCTTGCCGGCATAGTTTCTTCCTGGACTTTGAAATGAGCGAACACCTGTGAGCTTTTGCAGCATGCACTTTCTTCCCGTGATGGCAGAACCCTAGTGTCTATTGACCATCAAGTAAAATGATGAAGTAAAACATCAATCATTGTGAAGGTCTCACTCTTCTTTGAGTAGAGCCCATTGGCCATCATCACCTACAAAACAAATCACACTTATTCATGAATAGATATCTCTTCATATAAAGCTATCATACAGCCATGAATGCACTCATAATGTAAGAAAAATAGAGTACGCTAGTTTTCCTTGAGATCATTTAGAATCCCTTTTATCCAAACCATTTTGTTGTTACATGGATCACAGCTTGGATTTTGCATTTTTACTTAACATTGCGACTATCTCTTATTTTTCATTTGTCCAAGCAATGAGGTTTCCGGCAAGGAAGATCTAACATCCTTTTTTATTGACCTGTGATCAATAAAAAGCCCAAAAATATAAGCATCTATATATATTTTTCTAGTGTGCACATACCTTGGCCTTTGAATGTACCTAAAGACATAGTGTGATTCTTGAAGATGATATTCTCGAGTTGTGTGCATGAATTTACTAAACATATGTATTACATATGAAATTTTAGGTCTAGCATCACCTGCCATAAATTGATGTCATTTAATTTAGTAACAGCAGATATTCGTATCTTAGACCCAAGTTTGGCCAAAGCATCGAAGCGATGCCCAAGTTAGGCTGCATCCTCTAGCGATGAATGTCATGATTGTGGTCACATCGTCTAATGTAGAGAAAACTTCAATGGTAGCAGATCTTTAGGATGACCCGAGTCATTCTTGTACCCTTTGATGGAGAGACCATCATCGCTTGTGGGGCATGTACCTATCTAATAAGTCAAATTTTAAGGTT
Source organism: Lemna minuta (assembly GCA_024174645.1). Taxonomy (NCBI): domain Eukaryota; kingdom Viridiplantae; phylum Streptophyta; class Magnoliopsida; order Alismatales; family Araceae; genus Lemna; species Lemna minuta. The sequence goes on from CM044105.1 coordinate 14,207,434, forward strand.
TACATATGTTGGTTTTTGCAATATGACTTATGTAGTAGTATTTTTAAGATTTCATATTAATTACAAATGATCATGTACAGAGTGAATAAGGTGTCAAACCACCAAGAGATAAGTCACTAGATCTAAATGAAAATTTGAAGATTTTTGTGGAGACAATGAATGAAAATGGATGAGAGGAGCGATATGAATGTGAAGCAATATAGAGAAATGATCTAAAATATCCATAGTCTTCTTTCAAAAATGAAAATATACAAGGTAAGTGATGGAAAGGATTTTTTTCTTCAGTTTTATTCAAAAAATAAGATTCAAGATTGAAATGAACAGATCCTAATCTATTTTGTATCAAAATGTAATTGCTCCTAAAAATAAAAAGGTCCCAAAAAATTAGAAAATTCAAAAAAATCATCTATTATCGACAAGTCATCGGATGATGCTTGTTTGTCCTTTCCACTGAACAAGAAAAATTCTAACCCCTCCTACCCTCAATGATAGTTATGCTCTCATCTAATATTTCATTTATGTGCTCATGCCAAGTAGGAGAATTCACCAAGGGTGGTGGGGCAGGGAGGGAGGGCAGTGAATGTGGAAAACTCACTCTCTAAAAAGATCATGGGTAGGGGAGGGGTTACAACTTTGGGTGTAGATTTTTTGGGAACTAGATCCAAGAAGTTGAAGGTAGATCAATGACACATGCATTTTTCTCTCCTAGTTTGAGGATTGGAAACCATCAAGCACTAAAATTTTCAAGCTTAGTGGCACTCCTAGGAGAAAATCTCTCCTTTTTGAGTTTTTTCATTACAAGATCCGCTGCAAAGGCAAGAAAATATCAGTATGACTCAACAGTTTTCTTATTTGATGCACTACTGGTAGTGATGCACTAATGAATATCCTCATGAAAACTTCTATTATGCTTGTCAAACGACTCAACATTATCTCAGACACTATGATGCTTTGGCCATATTGAAGAGGTCATTAGGCTTGCATAGTGGTAATTATACACAATCTCAAAAGGCCACTTGCCACTGGTTAGTTGATGAGGTGTTACAAGCAACCTCGATGTAGTGAATGATCAAATCCCATGACTTGAGGTTAACTACTTCAATTTGACCATATGATAAGTGAATGAAATATAAAGATTTAAAGAAAAGATCATAATCTAGTTGTTAATGGGGCATGTTCAATGACTCACACTAGTGGTACTCTTGATTCAATCATTCAATGGAGAGGTTTTACATTTTCCTCGGACTAGGTGTCAAGAATCTACAATGAAGAATAAAAGTAATGGAAAAAAAAAGTAAAATGAATTTTCATGCACAAATAATGCATTTTTATGGCATCAATGATGCTAAAAGCCAATGATTGGAGCATGGAGCAAAACATTAAAAATCCTAAGCACCACCTACCCTTTTAATGATCAAATGATATATACAAAGTTGAAAAGGCAAATCCATCATAAAAATTTCAGCTTAAAACTCTTTTTTACTCAAAGAATGAGCCTTCAAAATGGAGCATTTTTTTGATCTCTTTCTTTCTTTTAAACTCCTCAAATTGCCAAAATCCAATCCAAAAAAGGTGGTCATCTAAATTGACACTTTGAAATTCTGAACCCAAAGCATGTCATGACTCCCTAACCTTAAAAAATTGAGCAGTGACAGGGGGTTGGAGGACGGGGGTAAGTAGGACATGCCACTAGTGATTGGGGGTTGCGGTGGGGCCGATCAAATTAACATTGATGATCACACACCATGCGGTGTGATTATGTAAATATGATTTGAAATTAAATATATTAATAATTTTTAAATAAAAAAATCATATTCTTGATTGTATGACATCCAAATAACATGAATAAAGAAAATTATAAGTTTATTAGAAAAATTTTCAAGCCTTAATAACATGCATTAGGATTTTTTTTATAAATAAGTGCTTGAAATACATGATAATCAGGTTGCAATTTGCATTGTCATCACCTCAAAAATATTAAAATCTCAGTGAAGATGATTGTATCTATTGGGTTTTGAGGTCGATACGCCTTCCAAAACTTTGATCAAAACATAGAATGCAACTGAATACATTGAATCAAATATTCAAAATACCAAGGCACCAAGAATAGATGATCTTATCACCTAGTATGTATACGAAAAACATACTTACAGGGTTCAACTAAAGAAGTCCTTGAAGCTCCTCAAGGATACCTTGAAGCTACTCTATTAGTATCCACACAATATTTGGATGATTAGTTGAAAGCTCTTCACCAAGAGAGAAAGAGAAGAAAGGAGAAAATTCTCGCAAGGCTTGCATGAGCACCTTCAGCTGTCATTGTTCTCCCTTTTATAGACATTTGTTATGTAAATTTTTCATTAAAATCATGATAATTATGTCTATATCAACAACATATATAGACATTATCTGTTTGACGCTTTAGGTCCTTATATCTCATTTATTAATAACTCTATAGACCCAATAGCATCTTATTGGTCAACTTTTATTAATTATCTATGTCAACATATATATTAATTAATTAAGGATCGATTTAACCGAATTGATAGGTTAAGTTACCAGCCCGTTGGGTGTCGAGCTACACCACGTACTCTATGAGATATGTAATATATAAGAACTCTCATATAAAACCTTACCATTATCGATTACCATGAATGTATAATCCTTCATCTCCATGAAACTTATGAGATATTTAGTATATGGTCAACTGTCAAATCTTAATCGATCACTCAAGTTAATATTGATGCATGAAAGAAATCATCAGGAACTACTTCTTTGATATTTATATTATCATAGCCACAGATTTTATCACATTTTATTCCTTGAGCCGATCTCCTCAAATACCGAGGGACGACGATCCCATCTTGACCGCACAATCATCTTCAAGGAATCCATGTTGTATCCAATATATGACATATTAGAGATCCCCTGGATTGAGATTCATAAGTCATAATCAAGACATGCTCATCCATCCACAAGATATCTCAAGTCAAAGGATCACTACACAAATGTGACATGAATCAATCTAATTGATAGTTATGTATTGTACGATTCAGGGATTCATATGGATCAATTCAATGAACCCTTTATGTAAAAAGCACTAATTATCTATCGTTAGTATGTCCACACTGGTGGCTACTAGATTAGCCATACTCATCATATAGTTGGATCAAATAATGTTATTATTTTTTAATAATTCGATGTCCTTCTTGAATATCCCATGAATATGAATATTAACAACATATGTTTAAAGACCAATGATCACTGCATTATGATCTCATCATAATTTACTCAATCATTGCATATGTTCATAGACTTCATTACAATATCACAGAAGAATGACAATAACTACATTTCATTTCAGTGAACATAAACGAGATATATGAACGTGTGATTGACCTATAGGCCACATTGATGGATATCATGTGGCCTATAAGCCAATCACACTTTCATGTATCTTGTTTATGTTCATTGAAATGATATTTATTCATTGTCATTCTTGTGTGATGTTTGAAATAAAGTTAATGAGCATGTGCTATGGCTAAGCAAAATTATGATGAGAACATAATATTGTGATCACTGGTCTATAAACATATGTTCTAAACAATTCCTATTCATGGGATATTCGAGAAGGACATCGAATTATCCGGAAAGAATAACACTATCTAATCAATCTCATATGATGAGTATGGCTGATCCTATAGCCATCGGTGTAGAGACACTAAGGATAGATAGTGGGTACTCTTTAGAGAAAGAGTTCACTGAATTGATCCGTATGAATCCCTGAATAGCATTATACCTAATTGTCAATCAGGTTGATTCATATCATGGTTGTGTATGTGGTCCTTTGACTTAAGACACCAAAGATATCTTGTGGATGGATGATCGTGTTTTGATTATGACTTACGAATCCCTAGCCACAAGATATCTAAAACGTCATATATTGGATACGACATGGAGTCCACGAAGATGATTGTGTGATCAAGATAGGATCATCCACCCTCAGTATTTGAGGAGATTGACTCAAAGGAATGAGATGCGATGAAATCCTTGGCCAAGGTAGTAGAATTATCGGAGAAGGAGTTCCTGATGATTTCTACACGCATCAGTACTAACTTGAGTGATCGATTAGGGTTTGACAGTTGACCCTAAGTCATTCATGAGTCTAATGTGGATGAAAGATTATACATACATGGTAATCGATAACGGGAAGGTTCCATAAGTGAGTTCTTACATACTCCATATCTCCTAGTGTACGTGGTGTAGCTTGGCACCCAACGGGCTGGCAACTCAACTTATCGATTAGGTTAAATCGATTCTTGATTAATTAATCTATATGTAGACGTGGATAATTAATTAAAGTTGACCAATAAAGTGTTATTTGGTCTATAGAGTTATTAACTAGTGAGATATATGGACCAAGAGGGTCACACACATAAGGTTTATGGATGTTGGTGGATATAGACATAATTATGAGGGTTTTTATGAACAAACCTCATACCAAATGTCTATAAAGAGGGGGAGGACGACCAAAACTAAAGGTGCCCATGCAAGCCTTGTGAGAATTCTCTTCATTCTTCTCTTTCTCTCTTGGTGAAGAGCTTTGAAAGAGGAGATACAACCATCCGGAGACTTTGTGGATACCGCTAGAGGCTAGACACTTGAATATCTTCAAGAACTCCTTCAAGAAAACCTGTAAGTATGTTTTCTCATACATATTAGATGATAAGATCATCTGTTCTTGGTGCCTCAATGTTTTGAATATCTGATTATATGGATTCCGCTGCATTTGATGTTTTTTTATCAAAATTTTGGAAAGTTATCGACCTCAGATCCCATCAAGAACCACATGTATACCACTAAAGACCACACACACTAGCACTTTAGGCATTTCAATTTGTCATTTTATTTTATTTTTGATTTTTCATTTTTGATATCTTCTACATTGCCTATTAGTAGTTTTATCATTTGAGGTAGTTTTATCCTAAAATTTAGTGTAGTTTATATCCCTAGTCACAGTTATTCATCATTTGATACATTTTATATCAGTGTATTCATTGAAATGTATTGATTTGAGATTCATTAGATTAATTTATAAGTGTAGTCACATGTCAAAAATAAGCTTTGTGTGGTTTGAATTTATATTACATCAAGCTGCACATTTAAAATTCAGAGTTCACAAGTCATTCATAACATAGTCTTGTCTTCTGAGTTTCCAAAGAAATGATTTCTGTTCTAAAATCCAAAATACATTAGGTAACTTAAATCAAATTTTTTTCTAGAATCATCAATGTTTAACAACAACTTTGAGCTTAAGTTTGCAATTAGTGTAGTGGTTAAATATGTTTGAAATAAAGAAAATCTCACTTAATCTAGAATTTAATTATCTATTCGTTTTAGAATTTTTCTTCTCTATATGTGATCTAATTTTTTATTGAAATACTTTAAAACTATTTAAATATACATTTATCCATTTGAGAATTTCCATTTGTCTCGATCTTTCCATGTTGCGTACTCCTTTCTTATTTTAAACTTTTATATACCATATATCAGAGTATACTGCAGACGTATTCAATCATAGAAATGTATACATACAGATATATTCCATAAGCTACGCTATTCATTGGATTTTTGAGGTAGAGATTAGATGAGCAATTTAACATAGAAATTGGGGTCAAGGTTTCACTCTTAAAAGTTATTTTCAGATTCCTATTTTTAAATGATATTCATTACTAGAATATCGTTTAAGTTACCTAAAGCTTTTCATCTTTAGTAGCATCAAAGTTACTATACTTTTCATAGATTATTTTTCAATGTCTTTCCTCAGCATGATACCTGACAATCTTTCTAGTGATCTTTTTAGGTCAACCTCTACAAGGTCTTGAAGGAATCAAGTGATCATCAAGCAAGGATAAGCCATTTATTTTTCATACCTTACATTTGAAGGTTAATTTCCTTAGTTGGTTTTTATGATAGTTCCAGAAAAGGCCCAATCTCATACAATACTGAAAAAAGGTTCAAGTCAACCTCCAGTTAGCTCAAGATCAAAGTCAAGGTTAAAATTCAACTCAAGAGACAAACCAAATTCAACTTGAGGACCACTTCTAAGTAAACACATCAATCTTATAGGTGGAATCAAACACAAGGTAGAAGGGAAAGTCCATCCAAGACATGTCAACCCAAGTCAAGGGTCATCCACCTCAAGACTAGTCAATATGAGATCAATAATGGAAAAGCCCTAGTTGGGTAAATTTTAGCTCATTCATATGAAATTACGTCCATATATATTTAGCATCCATATTTTGATAAGATAGAATTGGATTAGAACATGCATATATCCTATATTCATAGGGAAGAACCTGTGCAAGTTGAACTTTAACTATGAGAACAAGAGAAGGACTCACTAGGAGTCATACATACTTGTGAGGGTAAGATCATGACTTTAGGTAAGACATGCTTAACTCGAGGTTTAGTGGATGATTCTTGGTGAGTCAAGCTACCTCTCATATTTTTGCAATGAGCTTAATCATGGGTAAATTGATGTCTTTTTCTGAGTCAAAAAGACACTTGATAAGTCAAGCTACTGACTCTATTTGAGTCAAGTAGTTGAAAAATTGAGCATGGGTGACCAAAACTTGCAGATTGGAGACAAAAAATGTATCCCAAAGAGAGTAGGGAGCAGAAACCATAGTTATAGAAGTCAAGACCATGAGTGATGGAAGGAGCTGAGAGATAAAATTAGAGGTGTAGAGACATGTGAGGAACATAACCCACTACTAGTGGTAGCATTAGAATGAGTTAGCTGAGATAGAAGGGAACCAGTGAATGAAGCGCAGTGAATTGACTCCAAGGGAGTAGGGAATGCTGAATGGAGCTTGAGAAGTTGATGTGTGGTTTATGGGGAAAGTATGAAGGATTTATATGATATCTAGGAAATTGATGTTGTTAATGGTATTCTCACATTGCACATAATGTATCTGTAGAAACAATTATTGTTTAGTGATTTTCTGGAAATTATTTGTAGACAATTGTACTCAATATCAGTTAGAATTACGAGGCATTAGATTTTCCAAAAAAGGGGAAAAATTATCCACTAAGTTAGAAAGTTGAGAGAATTATTAAAGAATCAATATTTAATTAGGAAAATACAAATATATCAAATTAATCATTCACCCCTCTCCACTTGGTTAAACATTTCTCTATCAAAATTTTTAGAGGTATGTGGCTTTTTAGACTAGGGTGAAGAGGGCCTGGTGCCATCCCCTTTGGGATGCTGAACAAGTCAACTATGAGCTCTTTCATATGATCCTCCATTTATGTGGTTCAACTAGGTTTTCTAGCTCTGGTATGACCAGACTAAGACAATGTTAGAATAATTATTTGATTGTGAGTGGTTACTAGAAATAAAATTCAATTGATACATTTAAAAAAAAATTCCAAGGAAGATTATCTATTTACTGGAAATTAAAAAGTTGGTGTTGGGCATATCATACAGAAACAACTACTTTTTTAATGATGAATGCAGGGATATTTCATGTAGGATGTTGAATGATAACGAGCAAAGGATGTGTCGACTTTGACTTGTCTCCCTCATGAAGCGGCTTTGGCTGCAAGGAATATCAAGTCAATGAGTTCATATCTTGGCTGGATTCAAGTAAAACAAGATAAATGGTTGACATGCTTACAAGCCCAACTTGCCATGGGTGAGATGTGAGATCCTTGAAGTCAGTGGCGTCAATTTCCTGAGTCGAAGTGAACAGTCAAAAGAACCCTCGAAGAAAGTCAATATTTGTGCCCAGAATCTTAACAATCAAAGATAGATGAAAAATTCTGACTCAAAATCCAAAGAAAAAGTCCTTATCTTCTCCAAAAAAACCCAATTATTCATTCAATGACAGTAAAAGTGTCATGAAAAGCTTACAATGCGGTAGACTGGAATGACTCTTCTGCTCTTAACGCTAGGCATAATGGAGAAGAGAAACGAGATCTCCTGTGGCCTGAATATCCATCTGAAAATAACATTTATATCCTTCCACTCTTCAAAATTATCCCCTCATCCACGCAACGCGAAAGAATGAAACTCCGTAATCAGAGTTTTTCTAATAAAATATTAAAAAGCTTACCCAATGTAGATGAAGATGCAGAATTGCGAACATTCCCTTGCTAGCATCCTGAACTTGTAATCATTTGCAATGTCGCCGATATTCATGTTCATCTGAAATAAATTGGTATAATTATTGCAATAATAGAATTAATCTCTTTTTCCGATAAAGCCGAAAATTCATACCATGATTTCAGCCATAGCAACAATCTGCATGGCGCCTTGGAATTTCCTGAAATAAGATAAGAGGACTTGGGAAATCGTATAAAATTACTTGAAAATTTCCTTAATTATTTATAGTTGTTTATTCAATAATTATTGAACTTTGTTGAATGTGTACTCGCACCATCTTCTAATGTTGTGGTTGACTTTCAGCAGAAAATTACAGGCACTATACATTTCACTTTGTACTTTGGCTATGTCATCATCAGACATTTGCAATTCATTGGCCGGGTCAACTCAATTCATTCATCAAAATAGAGAATATTTTAATTATCAAATAAATTTAATGAAAAATCGGCAAAACCTACTTATACATGGAAAGTTTTGCTTGAATCATATCGTGTATTCCATTATCATTTCTGTAACTTCCATCGAGATAATTAGAGCTCATCTGTTCCCTCAGAGCCGAAAGATTCTGCGAGATATGGCTGAATATCATAGAAAATGCCAAGAGATAGAAAATAAGCACAAACACCTGGAATTCAACACAACGGAGTTACTTTAGATCTTCAGATGACTGAACTAGAAAGTCAACTCATGATGAGAACATGTGCATGATGCTTACAGTTGAGTATGGCAGGTTGACTTTGTATCCGATGAGAGAGTAGTACAAGAAACAGCCGAGCGCGCCTGTTCTTCGCCGATCATTGATGGATAGATGCTCGAACAAGATGCAGTATCCATTAGATATTAGAATGAAGCATACAAACGTTGTAATCTGGTAGAATATTCCGAAGACGTAGACTCCATAGGAGAGCCACAGGGAGCAAGTCTCCAGGTGGAGACACGCGTGCCTGAAGGAAATCAAATCAATTATATTTTTTTAATATATTGATTATCAATAATCCTGTTTTTCAACCGAAAGTAGTCGTACCAGAAGAGTAGGGACATGCCAAGTTGTAGGACTTTGGTTAACGGAGCTGCAGCCAAGATCCATTGCAGGTTCTTTAGCTGCAATGTCATGCTGGAAAATATTACCACAGAAAGAAACTTGTAACAATAAAGTAACAGAAAATTACGAGGAAAAAAGGAATTTCCTTCGGGGAAGGAATGAAGAGAAGGGCTAAGTCGACGAGATGGATGAAGAACCTGGGAATGGCGATTTCTCCTCGTGTTTGAAGCCCAGCAGGATATGGAAATTATCCAGATGGACAGCAGTCCAAGGTAGAGGAAAGGAAGTTCCCGGAAAGATCCGTTAACGACGTCTTCACCGAGGATCTGTGCCTCTCGTTGACCTTCCATCGGTTTTTACAGACGTAGGGAAGGAAATGATGCAAATAAATAGGCGTCCTTCGCGCGCTCACCATGAGTTTCTGTGTGTCGAATTTGGATCATGTAATTGTTCAGCGTGCTGTGTGCTCCCTCCAACTACTTTCTCCCGCTCTCTCACCCTCTCTCCCTCTCTCTGTGAACTACTCCAACTGATGTGGTTCGGTTGGGGCATGGGGGCCAGCGTGGATCGGATGAAACGACTCTTGCCGGTGTCACGTGCCATTTAAAGTTGTAAGCGGGAGTACAGAGAGACCTGGGTGTAGGGGCCGCAGTTAGTAAGTCCGTCCCGGATCTCCTATAAACAGCTGCTCCTTGACGGACACTCACCCCGCCCCTATTTCGGGGGAAGATGAGACAAAATATAGGACATTTTTAGGAGACATGAGTAAGAGAAATAAAAGATGAAGATGTTTAAGAGAGGAATAACGTCGTGAGAAAAGAAACACCAGAGTGGGACTGATGAAAGAGGGGAACGAAGGCTGAGAGAAGCAAACTGTTGTTGTTAATCTCGCCAGACTTAGCTCCACGGACAAGAGCTCGAAGAAAAGCTGGTTGAAACGCGTCGCTTCAGTTTTTTTCCTTCTCGTAACTCTTTCTCCCATCTGTCCTTCGAATCGTGATACTGTAGCAAAGGCTGCAATCTGTTCGATCTATGCATATACATGGGTGGCCGTGTGTGTCCAGGTTTGAGTCAATTGGAGTCCTTATTGCCTTAGCAACTCAAGGAGGATGGAGAGTACATCAGAAAGATGTAAAATCAGAAATTTCAAATGACGACATCGAATAGGTGATCTATGTGGTACAGCCTGAAGAGTTTGTTAAGAAGGGGAAAAAATTGTTAAGGCTTACACAAGCCTTGTATGGCCTCTAGCAAACACCCCGACAGCTAGGAATTTCTAGCTCTAGAAAAACTCTGAAAGAGAGCAAAAGCGAAGATGAGCAGGCTGTCTACCGTAAATTTTCTAATCGGTAGAGGCTTCTAGTTGGGGTGCATTTTGATCATCTTGTGATAAGTGGATCACGTCTTCATCAGATTAAAAATTTCATGAGGTGCATGGAAGATCATTTTGATATGACTGACCTCGGGCTCTTTAGGAATCGAGGTGATATAAAGCAATGATCAGATTTGTTTGAGTCACAAGACATTTTCTAGGAGAATCCATGAAGAATTCAAGATGGATGGGATGATCCAGCCAAGACACCAATGGAAACTTGTCGAAAGCTAAAGAAAGAAGCTGACAGTGAAAATTTGCAGAGCTTAATTGGAAGTATAAGGTATCGTACTCATACACGTCCGGAATTAACGTTGGGCATTAGCTTCTTAAACAGATTTATGGAGAAACATATGACAGCACCTGCGTGACTCTTGAGATTTTTCAAGGGCACAATTGATCATGGTCTTGCACCAAAGAGGGGAATGGGATGTGATCCGGGAGAAGGCAGCAATCCCTCCCTTCATTAGGCACCGATTCCTGTCTCAACAAGGGCAGGGATCGCTCTCTCCACCAGGGCAGTGGTCCCTCTTTCAGCAATCAGCGAGAGAAACCAGAAAATGGTTCAAACCCTTTCCCTCCTTTGGCCCAGATTTAGAAATTAGGTTTAGAAATTTGTCTATGTATATGTACCAGAAATTTATCTATCTCTATATATATATATAACTATATCTATGACTCCCATATATCTTTTTATATATCCCTTATGTAATCTGCAGTATATGCCGCAAACATAATTCATGAACATCTACACATAAATATAGATAAACTTCTGGTTTTATACACTCAGACAAATTTCTAAACCTGATTTCTAAATCTGATTCCGATCTGTACAGATTTGATTATACACACAGAAATTTCTGCTTTTATGTAGATTATTAGAGAGATTTCTAAATTGCGATACATATATATAGATGGCTAAATTTTTGGCTATCTATACATAGATTTCTAAATCTGGTTCACATATATACTGATTCTAAATCAGACAATGGATAGAGGTAAATATCTGGTTATATACATATAACAGTAAGATATTCAATAGATATGTAGAGTTTTAGATATCTTCATCTGTAAAGTTCTGGATATATATATATATATATATGATAAACATATTTATAGATGCATTGAGGGACTAATTTCTGCATAAACTATGCAGAAACATACCCACTTACAAAATTCTGGCTACATATATATAAATCAATATATATGATAGATATATACAAATATATGATCATCTATAAAGACCTTGATTCTTGATTCTTGATTCAGAATGACAGAGATATACATGGATATATAGATATCTAGACAGGCAGACAGACAAATAGATATATAGATAGATAGATGGATAGGTCTATGTCTATTTAGACCTTAGCTTAGGGATATATCTAAAAGTAATATAAGACATAATCACAGGGATAAATATAGATATATAAATATATAGCTCTCTCTCTCTCTCTCTAAATATATATAGATATGTAGCTCTCTCACTCACTCACTCTCTCTCTCTCTCTCTCTCTCTCTCTATATATATATATATATATATATATATATATATATATATATATATATATGTGTGTGTGTGTGTGTGTGTGTGTGTGTGTGTGTGTGTGTAGCAGACATTTAGATAGATAGATATAGGTAAATAAATTGATATATAGATTTATCAATATATATATATATATATATATATATATATTTGTGGAGGTATATGGAGCAGTGACTTATATAGGTATGTATATATACATATATACAAATCGATATATGAAAAAATATTAGGATGAATATTCGCATTCCTATATATATTTTTATATGTTTTCTATCGAATATATAGCAGAAATATTGGGATACATATACATATTCATGTATGGTCTTTTTTGTGTAATATATACCAGAAATATTTGGGTACAAAAACCATTAAAATCTTTAATAGAAGGGGCATCAAAGTCCCATTAGGAAGGTCTATTAAGGCCATTAGGAATACCCACTAAAAGCCAAACAGTAGGCCTATTAAAACCAAATAGGAAGACACATTGAATTCAAAGAGGAAGGCTCACTAAAGGCCATCTAGAATGCCCATTGAAGACCAATTAACATGCCAATGAAAGGCATTATAGCTTGTCCATTAAACGCTAAGTAAAGGACCCATCAAAAGCCTAATAGAAGGCCTACTAAGTGTTAGATTCTGAGGAGTTGATAAGCCTTCCAAAATTTTGATCAAAATATTAAATGTAGTAGAATATATTGAATTGGGATGTTTAAAATATTGAGGCACCAAGAAGAGATGATCTTATCATCTAGTATGTATGAGAAAAAATACTTACATGGTTCTCTTGAAAGAGCTCTTTAAGCTATTCAAGTGTCTAATCTCTAGCGGTATCCACAATAGGGGCCCGGACTAGCCGGTTTGACCAGTTTCGGACTGGCCGGATCCCCAATGGGCCAGTAGATCGGATTATCGGGTCTACACAACCCAATAAGAGGATCTGCGAAAAAAAGGACAAAAAAGGAATTTTCAATTTTTGGGTGATTTTTAAATGTTAAAATTTTTAGAAAAATTCAAAAAATTCAGAAAAATATAAAATGGATTTATTGACTCAAATAAATTATTAATCTTTGATGTCAGTTAATTTATTTATTTATTATTTATTTTGAGATTTATTCAACTGAATAAATTAAGAGTTAAATTATTTTAAATTGAGAAAAATTTTATAAATCATTTTAAAGTGTTTAAATAATTATTTCCTAATTATTGAGCATGATTTTTATGTTTATTTTTAAAAATATTGATGTGATTAATTTTTACATAAACTAGATTTATTTATTTATTTATTGAGGTCTTATTAAATTTGAATGTCAAACCAAGAACATAGATGGACCTATTATAGGATCCCATATTTTAATTGTTTTTGGTTTATTGATACATTCATATTCAGTCACCACATATGACATGTATGTGTTATATATACATGATTATTGAGATAATCATATCTTAGGGTATGGTTATATATAATTATAAAATACCTAAGAAGAGACTAGATAAGCTATAAAGCCCTTGACATATTAAATTCTGGGCTGAAATGCAAGAGTTACAAGCTCACACGTGGTTCTCTCTTGTTATAGCCTCAGTATCCAAGTCACCTTAATATGGGTTGATGGAGTCGCTCCATGCCTACTTATTGAAGAGGAGAAACTAAGAACTAGTCTATGACATAAGGTCGGGGTAGAGAAACTGTCTAGTTTGGTGGAGTCACTCTAGGACTACTCACGAATCTATTCTCATCAAGTAACAAGGATATTGCCTGGACCAAACTCAATGGTTGGTGGAGTTGCTTCAGGCCACATAAGCGTCGAGGATTGAAGTATGATCAGATATTATAAATGTTACCAATCACATGAGATGAGTGCTTGACGAGCGGAGACCGCGAGTTTCGTCGATTTCACAGGATCTTGTGTCAAAAATAATTCCAAACTTACCAATTTGATGAAAACATCTCGAATTGAGGGGTATAATGGTAAATAAGGGTCGAATCCACAGGGAAATAAGAAATTTTTTGATGATCTCTTCAAAATTGATCAAATCGGACGATGAATCGATGGTAGAAATTGAGGAAAATGATAAATTATGAAAGAGAACTTCAAATCATTTCCACGGAATAAAAAATCATCGAAATTGATCTTGATTTCGCGGAGAAATTGAAGATCAAAGTAGAGAGGATTTTCCGAAATCGTAAATTGCGAATTTAACGAAAATTAGACGAAATTAAACCTTCAATCCTAATCTAAATCAAAATTAAACATAAATGGATGATAGATTAGCAAAAACCGACTCCACTAACCCAAGATTGCGATCGAATTAACACGATTAATCACCTCAATCGTCAAAAATGTGAAGAACGTGATCGTGGAGTTCAAGCTACGATTTTTCCTTCGTCTCTCAACCAAATCTCAATTTCAAACCCTCCGTGGATGCGGAAATGAGTGTAGGGGAGGATGGAATCGAGAGACTCGAGAAGGGAGGTGTCTAAAGAGATCAGTTGGATTGATTTCTAACTCGAATGCTTTACAAATCGGAAGAACATGTCTTTTTATAGGGTATTTGGGCATAACCATCCGATCGAAACGATTGACGGTTACGATGAAACGGTCCATCATGGACTGTTTTGATTATGTCGCGGCCGTCGGATCTCTGATGGAGCGTTTGGATGAAGCCAGTTGATATGCGTTATAAAACGCCTTGAATTGCACCCCTTGAATCGCGATCTGACGGTCGAGATGCGCCCCCCGTGCGTTTCATCAGAGCCGTTATAACTCCTTTAAATATGGCGTGCGCGCTGATGTGATCCAGTGGACCTTGAGTCCACGCGATCCACGCGCGGTATTTCAACACACCGTCGATCCAACGCCCTGTGTTAATCCACGTCACCTGCACTTAAAATACCGTGTGGAACTTAGTCCCACACGGAGAAAATTAAAGAAGACAATTCGGTTTATAACATGCGATGAATATGAAGGGTTAGCGAGTTCCGAATACGGAATGCTTATATGTACTATAACCCTAAGTAATAAATACATATTCTGTACACGTCACATCGCGTCGCGTAGGCGCCGCATGGGCCTGCGTGGCGCTGCCACGTGGCCTTGAGTGCCACGTCTCATCCACGTGGGTCCCACACAAAAATAAAACCCGTTTTATTTTTATTTTTATTGTTTTAATCATTAAAAATCGTAAAATTAATTCAGAAAAATTCAAAAAAATCACTAAAAATTATAAAATTCATAACTTTTAAAAGATAACTCCAAATTAATCAAAATTTCTTTCATTTGATCCGAAATTTAATTATCTATCATTCTAAAAAGGTAAAAATTGATAAATAATGAGAGTTATAAATTTTATTTGAAAAACATATTTATTCTATAAAGTGTTTTCTTTTAAGAAAATATAAATAAATGTTTATAAAATCATTTTCTCTCATTATTTTAACTCGAAAAAATCTACAATCTCAAGTAAAGATGGGTTATTAAATTATTTATCTTTAAATCATCATATTTAACCCTAATTTAAAGTATTTTTGAGATTATAATGTTTCTTTTTTATGGAATGATAGAAAAATACTCATAAATATGATAACATGCATGAAAATGAAATCATTTATGCCTTAATATGCATTAATAATCATGTTTTAATCGTGTTAATTTAGCATGTTATCACACCCCCCAACTTAAATTATTGCTAGTCTCTTAGGAATTCTCTATATAATCTCCCATAGAAGGTCTTTTCATCCTTTGATCCTACTACTATAAAGGTGGTGTATAAATATATGATCACGTTTTCCTCATAGTGTAGGCCATAATTATCTAGATTCCATCTCTAGGTTCACTTCTTTAGTGCATGTTAGGGTAGTGCTCATCGGCTAATGCTGAAGTCTAATCCTTGATTTTAATCAAGGTGAGTATATCTAAGGTATGATGCCATGGTGATGAAAATATACTCACTCTCTCATGAGTGGATGTAATTCCTTATCCTCTCCATAAATACATCACTTCTCTCAAAATGGAGGCTACTTAGTACTTAGAATTCCCCTCAACTCACTTTCCTCCTTAAAAGAGTGCAATTCAAAAAGATTCTTATCTTTAGATGCATCGTGTGAGGAGGCTGAAGGAAATAAAAGATAATATTTCTAAAGGTATGACTTTGCTAAAAACAAATATGCTGATAAAATAAAGTGGATTATAAAAGACAAAGAAGGTACCACTTATGATTATTATACTCCCAAGTGAGATGGATGGTGATGGATAGGGTAGATGGTAGAGATGATAGTGGAGGTAAAGATAAAGGTAGAAGATATTCCCACTTATTTTCCTTCTTGTAACTTCTTATTTCTCTCTTTCTTTTGACTTTTCTCCTCTTTCTTTTCTTCTAACATTTCAGAAGACTAGAATGATGATGTGGAGGAGTTTTAGGATTTCTGAAGAAAGTATGTAGAAAATGAAGTGTAGTGAAGGTATAAGTACATGTGGGGAGGAAAATGGAAGGTGAGATGGATATGTGAGTCACTTAGGAGTGTTCATGATCAAAAGTGAAGTTTTACAACAAAGTGGTGTAACTACTTGACTGCTTTGGAAGAGATAAACTACATGCATATAAGGAAAGATAGGTGCTACAAGAATTATGGATCATTGCACTCTTTAAAAGGGAAAGTCTAGAATCAAGAAATTCCTTATACTAAGTAGTTTTTGCTGATGATAGGTAGGGAATGGAATTTAATTTTCTCTCAAATACTCTTCTTTTCAATCCCATAGCATTTCAACCTCTGATTACTCTTTTTCCTTGGTGCCTATTAGGTACCCAACCCCAAAGAAGTCAACCACTAAGTATAATCCATGGTTTCTCTAGATCATTTGGCTTTATTACTCAAAATATAATCATATGGGCTATGAGGCCCTCACTTCTACATCTCTAGTAGGTCAGATCTCTAGGTGAAAAGACTTCTAAGGTGGGGTAGATTAGATCAAAGTTTTGAAAAATAAGAGTTTTTTAGAAGGCAGAATTTTAAAATTTTTGAAAATAGTGGAGCTTTCTCTAAATCCTCACCCCCTAACAGGAATCTTTCATTGACCTCAATGAAAACTATATGCTCATGTGAAAACTCATCAAATCATAGCATAAAAATAATATAAAAATGTGGCGAGGGAGTTTTAGAAAGGCTCATTATTCCATGACGCTCGTAGGATTTCGGGTGCAGATGCGCCCTTTCCTAATGTAGTTCTCCGATATCTATAAAAACTGAAAACACATAAAACTAAAAAGGTAAGATAATCTTGGGGTGCCTCCCAAGAGCACTAAGTTTAACGTCTTCAGCCAGACTAAACAAAAATAAAACCTATGACTAATGATGGGTCGAGGGTGATACCGTCACGTCCTTGAGTGCTAGAGAAGATGCAGATTTACCTTATCTGCCGGTGCGGGTGGCTCTGAAGTCAAGTACGGCTTGAGACGATGGTCGTTTACCTTGAATTGTCAATCGGTTTTAGCATCAGAGATGAGTACCGATCTGCCATCGAACAACTCTAGAACCACGTACGGACCATCCCATCTGGAGCGCAGCTTCCCAGGAAAGAGCTTGAGGCACGAATTGTAGAGCAAGACCTTGTCGTTGACCTGGAATGATCGTCGTCGGATGTGTCGGTCATAGAAGGCCTTGGTTTTCTCTTTGTAGATCGCCGCGTTCTTGTACGCATCGTGCCTCATTGTTGTAACTCTTGAAGCTGGAGAAGTCGTTCTTTACCTACTTTGTCTAGTGATAGGTTGAGCTTTTTGATAGCCCAGTAGGCTTGATGCTCTAGCTCAACCGGAAGATGACATGCTTTTCCAAAGATAAGCCGGAAGGGGGACATCCTGATGGGTGTCTTGTATGCCGTCTGGTATGCCCATAGTGCATCGGGAAGCTTGTGTGCCCAATCCTTCCCATCTGGACAAATTATCTTTTTGAGGATGGTCTTGACTTCTCGATTACTCACCTCTACTTGCACATTCGCCTGGGGGTCATATGGCGTGGTGATGCGGTGGTGTACTCCGTATTTCTTTAACAATGCCCGGAAGTGAGAATTATTGAAGTGTGAGCCGCCATTGCTGATGATGGTCCTCGGACAACCGTACCAGGCGAAGATGCATCGCGTGATGAATCTCAGAACCTCCCGATGATCGTTTGTCCTAGTGGGGATTGCCTCGACCCACTTGGACACATAGTCCACCGCTACCAGTATGTACTCTTTCCTGTCAGAAGGTGGGAAAGGTCCCTTGAAGTCTATCCCCCAAAGGTCGAAGATCTCCACATCAAGAATTGGCCGCATCGGCATCTCATCTCGCTTGGAGATGTTTATCGCCGCTTGACATTGTAGGCACTCCGTGTAGAAATGGTGGGTGTCCTTGAAGCAGGAGGGCCAATAGAAGCCGCTTTGCAGGATCTTTGTCTGCGGTCTTGCGTGCCGCGAAATGTCCTTCGCACGTCAATGAGTGACACATTGCCATGATATCTCCTTGCTCCTCCTTTGGTACGCATCGTCGGACAATCTGGTCGTATCCTAGGTGGAACAGAAGCGGTTCTTCCCAGAAGTAGTACATAAGCTCATGGAAGAACTTATCTTTTTGATGCCGATTCCAGTGCTCGGGGATCGATCTAGTGACGATGAAGTTGATGATATGCACGTTACAGGGGGCGTGAGTCGAGATGACGAGGAGATGCTTGTCCGGAAATGTATCATCGATGTCTTCTCCTCCCGAGATGTGGAGACGCGATAAGTGGTCTGCCACCGAGTTTTCGCTGTGCTTCTTGTCTTTAATCTCCAAGTCGAGTTCTTGAAGGAACAGCTAATGGATATTATGTGGCCTATAAGCCAATCACAATTTCATGTATCTTGTTTATGTTCATTGAAATGAAATTTATTCATTGTCATTCTTGTGTGATGTTTGCAATGAAGTCCATGAGCATGTGCAATGACTAAGTGAATTATGATGAGATCATAATATAGTGATTACTAGTCTTTAAACATATGTTCTAAACATTCATATTCGTGGGATATTCGAGAAGGACATCGAATTATCCAAAAAGAATAGCACAATCTAATCCATCTCATATGATGAGTATGGCCGATCCTATAGCCATTGGTGTGGAGACACTAAGGAAAGATAGTGGGTGCTCTTTGGAGAAAGAGTTCATTGAATTGATCCGTATGAATCCCTGAATGGTATTATACCTAACTGTCAATTAATGGGATCTGAGGTCGATAACTTTTCAAAATTTCGATCAAAACATCAAATGCAGCGGAAAAACATTGAATCGGACATTCAAAATACCGAGCCGCCAAGAACAGATGATCCTATCATCTAGTATGTATGAGAAAATATACTTACAGAGATTCCTTGAAGGAGTTCTTGAAGCTATTCAAGTGTCTAGCCTCTAGCGGTATCCACACGGTCTCCGGATGGTTGGATCTCCTATTCAAAGCTCTTCACCACGAGAGAAAGAGAAGAAAGGAGAGAATTCCCACAAGGCTTGCATGGGCACCTTTAGTTGTGATCGTTCTCTCCCTATTTATAGACATTTGGAATAAGGTTTTTTCATAAAAACCCTCATAATTATGTCTATATCCACCAACATCCATACACCTTATGTGTGTGACCCTCTAGGTCCATATATCTCACTAGTTAATAACTCTATAGACCAAATAACATCTTATTGGTCAACCTTAATTAATTATCCACATCCACATATAGATTAATTAATCAAGGATCGATTTAACCCAATCGATAGGTTGAGTTGCCAGCCCGTTGGGTGCCAAGCTACACCACGTACTCTAGGAGATATGGAGTATGTAAGAACTCACTTATGGAACCTTCCCGTCATTGATTACCATGTATGTATAATCCTTCATCAACATTAGACTCATGAATGACTTAGGGTATGGTCAACTGTCAAACCCTAATCGGTCACTCAAGTTAGTACTGATGCGAGTAGGAAATCATTGAGAACAACTTCTCTAATATTTCCGATACCTTGGCCAAGGATTTAACCGCATCTCATTCCTTTGAGTTAATCTCCTCAAATACCGAGGGTGGATGATCCCATCTTGACCACACAATCATCTTCGTGGACTTCATGTCGTATCCAATATATGACGTTTTAGATATCTTATGGCTAGGGATTCGTAAGTCAAAATCAAAACACGATCATCCATCCACAAGATGTCTTTGGTGTCTCAAATCAAAGGACCATATACACAATCATGACATGAATCAACCTGATTGACAGTTAGGTATAATACCAATCAGGGATTCATACGGATCAATTCAGTGAACTCTTTCTCCAAAGAGCACCCACTATCTATCCTTAGTGTCTCCACACCGATGGCTATACGATTGGCCATACTCATCATATGAGATGGATTAGATAGTGATATTCTTTCCAGATAATTTGATGTCCTTCTCGAATATCCCACGAATAAGAATATTTAGAACATATGTTTAAAGACTAGTGATCACAAAATTATGATCTCATCATAATTCACATATTCATTGCACATGCTCATGGACTTCATTGTAAACATCACACAATAATGACAATGAATGAATTTCATTTCAATGAACATAAAAAAGATACATGAAAGTGTGATTGGCTTATAGGCCACATAATATCCATCAAGGACATCGAATTATCCAGAAAGAATAGCACAATCTAATCCATCTCATATGATGAGTATGGCCGATCCTATAGCCATTGGTGTGGAGACACTAAGGAAAGATAGTGGGTGCTCTTTGGAGAAAGAGTTCATTGAATTGATCCGTATGAATCCCTGAATGGTATTATACCTAACTGTCAATCAGGTTGATTCATGTTATGATCGTGTATGTGGTCATTTGACTTGAGACACCAAAGACATCTTATGGATGGATGATCGTGTTTTGATTATGACTTACGAATCCCTAGCCATGGGATATCTAAAACGTTATATATTGGATATGACATGAAGTTCACGAAGATGATTGTGTGGTCAAGATGGGATCATCTACCCTCAGTATTTGAGGAGATTGACTCAAGGGAATGAGATGCGATGAAATCCTTGGCCAAAGTAGTAGAAATATCGAAGAAGGAGTTCTTGATGATTTCTACACGCATCAGTACTAACTTGAGTGACCGATTAGGGTTTGACAGTTGACCATACCCTAAGTCATTCATGAGTCTAATGTGGATGAAGGATTATACATACATGATAATCAATGACAGGAAGGTTCTATAAGTGAGTTCTTACATACTCCATATCTTCTAGAGTACGTGGTGTAGCTTGGCACCCAACGGGCTGGCAACTCAACCTATCGATTTGGTTAAATCGATCCTTGATTAATTAATCTATATATAGATGTGGATAATTAATTAAGGTTGACCAATAAGATATTATTTGGTCTATAGAGTTATTAACTAGTGAGATATATAGACCAAGAGGGTCACACACATAAGTTTTATGGATGTTGGTGGATATAGACATAATTATGAGGGTTTTTATGAAAAAACCTCATTCCAAATGTCTATAAATAGGGGGAGAACGATCACAACTCAAGGTGCCCATGCAAGCTTGGTATTTTGAATGTCCGATTCAATGTTCTTCCGCTGCATTTGATGTTTTGATCAAAATTTCGGAAAGTTATCGACGTCAGATCCCATCAACAGCACCCATCGTATCAGTCGTGGTTTGGCCTCTTTTTAGAGAGAAAGTATTTCAAGGCCACATGATCAGTGTATATTATGATCTTGCTCCCTAAGATGTACGGGCGGAACTTCTCGAGAGCATAGACCACCGCCAGAAGCTCTTTCTCTGTAGTCGTATAATTTATTTGAGCTTCGATGAGGGTCTTACTTGCGTAGTATATGGCCATCAGCTTCTTGTCCAGTCGTTTCCCCAAGACCGCTCCTACCGCGTGGTTCGAAGCGTCGCACATGATCTCAAAGGGTAAGTCCCAATTAGAACTTTGAAGTATCGGTGTCTCGATCAATGCTTGCTTCAACATTGTGAATGCGTGCTTCCCTTCTTCGTCGATGATGAAGTCCTTGTCTTTGCAAAGAAGGGTGGTGAGTGGCTTGGAGACTTTCACAAAGTCTTGGATGAATCTCCGATAGAAGCCGACATGCTCGAGAAAGCTCCTCAAGTCTTTAACGGTGCTTAGTAGAGGGAGGTTTTGGATGACCTCTATCTTGGCCTTGTCCACTTCTAATCTTTTGCTCGAGACGATATGCCCGAGCACTACTCTCTCTCGTACCATGAAGTGGGATTTCTCCTAGCTAAGCACTAGTCGTTTCCTGACGCATACCTCCAGTATCTTCGTCAGGTGAGCAAGACAGCTTTCAAAGTCATTTTCTAACGACGGAGAAATCTTCCATGAAGACTTCTAAGGTATCGCCAAGAAAGTCAGAGAAGATAGTCGTCATGCATCGTTGGAAGGTCGCGGGGGCGTTGCACAGTCCAAATGGCATGCGTTTGAAGGTGAAGGTGCCGAACGGACATGCGAACGTTGTCTTCTCTTGATCGTCGGGATCAATAGCGATCTGATTATAGCCCGAATATCCATCGAGAAAGCAGAAGTTACTCCATCCTGCCAGTCGATTCAAGATTTGGTCGATGAACGGTAGCGGGAAGTGGTCTTTCTTGGTTGCGAAGTTTAGCTTTCGGTAGTCGAAGCAAACTCTCCACTTCGTCGGAAGGCGTGTCTGAATTTCTTCGCCTTTTTCGTTCATCGTTATTGTTACTCCAGCTTTCTTCGAAACGACGTGTATCGGACTCACCCATTGGCTATCGGATATAGGGTAGATAATTTTAGCCATTTAAGAATTTCTTCTTTCACGGCCTCCCATACCCTTGGGTTGAGTCATCTCTGGGCTTCCCTGACAGGCCTTGACTCATCCTCTAGGAAGATGCGATGAGTGCATAGTGAAGGATCCAGCCCTTTTAAGTCCGTCAGGGTCCATCCGATTGCTTCTTCATTTTTCCTTAGTACTTCTAGTAATTTTTCCTCCTGCTTGATATCCAGCGTGGACAAAAAGATCACCGGCTTCGCTTTTTCTTCATCAAGGAAGGCATACTTGAGTGTTGATGGGAGAGTTTTGAGCTCCAAAGTTGGATCTTCCATAGGAAGCTCCTCATATCTTGCTTCCTCGTCGATCATCATAACTTCTTCTACGCAAGCGTCTATGTTTTGATCATCGGCGAAGTCGATGACGCCCAAGTCTTCGGAAGCTCGTGAAGGGTATTTCATAAGCTTGTTGATGTCGACCTTCACAGTGTGCTCTCTCACCTTGAGAATAACTTCTCCTTTCCCCTAGTCAGTAACGGCTTTCGCGGTAGCTAGGAAGGGTTATCTTAAGATAATCGGGGCTTGGCTCAGCTCCTTAGTCATTTTCATATCGACCACTAGGAAGTCTACCGGGAAATAACAATCCTCTATTCTCACGATGAGATCCATTACTAATCCGTGAGGTTTTCTAACTGATCCATCGGCTAAGCATAACTCTACTAAGAAAGGTTGTAGCTCCCCTACATGATAGCGATCAAATACGGCTTTAGGGAGGATGTTTATACTAGCTCATGTATCTAGAAGGGATCTAGTGAAGGACATTCCTCCTATCTCACTTGTGATCATGGGTGCTCCCGATCTCTCTTTTTTATCGGTAAGGAATTCATCATGATGGAGCTCACCGTCTCAATAATTTGGATCCTTTTAGGGTTTCTATGGGGAGTGCATATACCTTTGAGAAGTTTGGCAAAGGAAGGGATATGCTTGATGGCGTCTATCAAAGGAATGGTTATGGTCACCATTTTTAAAAGGCGTCTAGCAGATTGTCATCGGTATCACTATTCTTGACTTTGGGTCTATTAAGGGCTTGAGGATAAGGCATAGGGGGCTTGTATTTTTCAGGGTTATGTTCAGCCGTAACTTGTGCTTTCTCGTCCTCCGAATCACTGTCTTGCTTGACGATAATTGGCGTTTCTATTTTTTCACTTGAGCCTTGGTGGATCGGATGATCCTCGTATAGATTCTGCAGGGCTTTTCCACTTCGAAGGCTCGATATGGCCAATGTTGTTTCCACGACTTCCTCGTCGACGTGTACATGGTTTATATTGTGCATCTGGTTTAATGAGGCCCCTTGATTCCTTCGGTTTGTCGTGGCCTGCGAGGGTAATTGGTCTGTAAATATTACTTGCTTACCCTTTTTATCCGTCGTTGGTTGGACGTTCGTCTTGATGAAGTCTTGAATTTTTTCCACGCATGAGTTCATCCTCGTCATTTGTTCCATTAATTTCAAAATAGCGCCAAGGATCGGCTCGGATGCCCGTGCGGTCTGGCGTGGAGCTTGCGTGGAGCTTGCGTGAAGGCTTACGGTTGAGTCAATCGGATGAACGACGACTGTCTTTGATTAGAGTAGGTTTGTTGTTGCTGACCGTTGTATTGTTGAGGATAGGGTTGATCATTGTTCCTCCTATATCCATTATTCTGCAAAGAATTGTTAAAAACATGGTATTATAATGGTTAGGATATGTACCTGAGTAATTAGGTCGTCCCTGTTGACTTGGTTCTCCCGATGGACCTTGTCTATACATGTTTTGCCCTTGAATTGTCATCACGGGGCAATCTAATTCGACATGGTCGAATCTCGAGCAAGTTGCACATGGTGACGCTTCTTGAAGGGAGACGAGGGCAAGTCCTTCAGAACCGTTACGGATATTGAGTCGGTCCAGTAGTACGTTCTGGACTTCCGCCATTTTGTTGATTATTTTAAGGAGCATCCTCGTCTTTGCTGATTTGGCATCGATAGATTTTGGCATTGCACCTCTTCCAAATGGTTTCACCGCGATATGGTGGCTATTTTTCGTCACTGTTTTGATGAGTTCCATCGCGTCATCTTCGTATTTGCTCATGAAGGTGCCGCCACTAGCTGCATCCAAAAGATATCTATCTTGCGGGCCTAACCCATCATAAAATATTTGCATTAATTTGTGGTTAGACACTCCAAGATGTGGACACTCCCTTGTAAGGTCTCTTAATCGCTCCCAGGCCTCATGGAAGGTTCACTCGTGCCTTGGGTGAACTCGCGGATGGCTTTTCGGACGGAGGTGATTTTCCCTACGGAATAGTATTTTCTAACGAATTCTTCCTGCATCTCAGTCCAACTAGTGAATTCTTTCCCTAATTTCAAAAACCAATCCTTGGCTCTATCTCTAATGGTAACGGGAAAGAGTTTCATCTTCATCGTGTCGGCGGGGACATTTTGAAGGTGATTTATTTCACAAACTTGGGAAAGCTCATTTACATGTCTATACGGATCTTCGGAAGGTTTACCATGGAAGATAGGAAGCATACTCATAACATGGGAATCAATTCTAAAATTAGCCCCTCTAGTTAGGGGTGCGTGAATTCTAGTGATGGGTCGCTAGAGAACGGGTCTAGCATAGTCACTCAAACATTTACTGGCATTTCCCTCGTCGTTCTGAGCCATTTCTACAGGTTCGGTTGGATCTACGTTTGAATCGGTCTCGGTAGTGTCGGTTTCGGTAGTGTCGGGAGATTGCAAGGATCGTTTAAAGATGTCTATTTCTAGGGGGTTATTCCGTACTCTCCAAGCTGTTTGTCTTCTCATGAAGAGTGGATCGGATACTTTGATGGATAATAACTTATAAATACTTACAAAATATTAAAAATTGAAGTGAATCGTACTTGATGTCGGTATCCGTCAAAGTTACGCGTTCTCAACGCGATTTTGAGTAAGTGATCGCCCGTGATCCTTAGAAAAGAGGGAAATCACTTATTCTTATCGAATTAAGGATCTCAAAGATTGATTTATACTTAGGATCACTCGAAATACGATTGAATTGCATGAATTTCAAGAAATTAAGAGAAAAATCCAAGTTGCCCTAGTCAAAATTGACTAAATTGATCAAAATTTTGCCTTAAATCCCCCGCAACGGCGCCATTTGACGAGCGGAGACCGCCAGTTCGTTGATTTTCACACGGTCTTGTGTCAAAAATAATTATAAACTCACCAATTTAATGAAAACATCTCGAATTGATGGGTATAATGGTAAATAAGGGTCGAATCCACAAGTAAATAAGGAAATTTATGATGATCTCTTCGAAATTGATCAAAACGGACGATGAATCGATGGTAGAAATTGAGAAAAATGATAAATTATGAAAGATAACTTCAAATCGTTTCCACGGAATCGAAAAATCATCGAAATTGATCTTGATTTCGCGGAGAAATTGAAGATCAAAGTAGAGAGGATTTTCCAAAATCGTAAATTGCAAAATTAACAAAAATTAGACGAAATTAAACCTTCAATCCTAATATAAATCAAAATTAAACGTGAATGGATGATAGATTAGAAAAAACGGACTCCACTAACCCAAGATTGCGATCAAATTAACACGATTAATCACCTCAATCGTAAAAAATGTGAAGAATGCGATCATGAAGTTCAAGCTGCGATTTTTCCTTCGTCTCTCAACCAAATCTCAATTTCAAACCCTCCGTGGATACGAAAATAAGTGTAGAGGAGGATAGAATTGAGAGACTCGAGAAGGGAGGTGTCTAAAGAGATCAGTTGGATTGATTTCTAACTCGAATGCTTTACAAATCGGAAGAACATGTCTCTTTATAGGGTATTTGGGCATAACCGTCCGATCGAACCGATCGACGATTAGGATGAAACAGTCCATCATGGATTGTTTTGATTATGTCGCGGCCGTCGGATCTCTGATGGAGCGTTTGGATGAAGTCGTTGATATGCGTTATAAAACTCCTTGAATTGCACCCCTTGAATCGCGATTTGTTGGTCGAGATGCGCCCTCGCGTGTTTCATCAGAGCCGTTATAACTCCTTTAAATATGGTGTGTGCGCTGATGTGATCCGTGGGACCTTGAGTCCTCACGATCGACGCGTGGTATTTAAGCACGCCGTCGATCCGACGCCCTGTGTTAATCCACATCACCTGTGCATAAAATACCGTGTGGAACTTAGTCCCACACAGAGAAAATTAAAGAAGACAATTCGGTTTATAACATGCGACGAATATGAAGGGTTAGCGAGTTCCAAATACGGAATGCTTATATGTACTATAACCCTAAGTAATAAATACATATTCAGCAAACGTCACATCGCGTCGCATAGGCGCCACGTGGGCCTGCGTGGCGCTGCCACATGGCCCTGAGTGCCACGTCGCATCCATGTGGGTCCCGCACAAAAATAAAACCCGTTTTTTGCTTTTATTTTTATTGTTTTAATTATTAAAAATCGTAAAATTAATTCAGAAAAATTCAAAAAAATCACTAAAAATTATAAAATTCATAACTTTTAAAAGATAACTTCAAATTAATCCAAATTTCTTTCATTTGATCTGAAATTTAATTATCTATCATTATAAAAGGTACAAATTGATAAATAATGAGAGTTATAAATTTTATTTGAAAAACATATTTATTCTTTAAGTGTTTTCTTTTAAGAAAATATAATTAGATATTTATAAAATGATTTTCTCTCATTATTTGAACTCTAAAAACATCTATAATCTCAAGTAAAGATGGGTTATTAAATTATTTATCTTTAAATCATCACATTTAACCCTAATTTAAAGTATTTTTGAGATTATAATGGCTTTTTCATGGAATGATAGAAAAATAATTATAAAATGATAACATGCATGGAAATGAAATCATTTATGCCTTAATATGTATTAATAATCATGTTTTATCATGTTAATTTAGCAGAGTTATCAGTGCTCAACAATGTATTATGATTGGTGGAGTTGCTCCAAGTTATAATATAGTTGTTGAGATTCTGATCTATATTAGTGGATTGTCGATTCTCCCTTTTTATAAAAATGAGGCTTGTTTAAATTCCTTTATTTTATTAGGAGCATTATTTTCAATGAACATATATATGCAAAGAATTAATATTTAATTCTCATTCATCTCTTACATTCAAAGATGTCGTCGACTAACCCTCTTTGTGGTATTTGGATGCTAACCGTTTGATTGGTCTGAACCTCACTAATTGGCACAGAAACTTAAAGATCTTACTTAAGTCTAAGCATATCGCCTATGTCCTAAAGGAACATGGCCCCATTGAGCCTGCATCATATGCGTCTGAGGATGAGGTATGAGAGTACCAAAAGTGACATGAAGATTCTACTATGGTTCAATGTTATATGTTGGCCTCGATGTGCAATGCGTTGCAAAGGCATGAAGATATCGAACCAAGAGTCATGCTGCTCCATTTGATGGAGTTGTTTGTTGAGCAGAATAGAACTGAGGGATATAAGATATTACATAGTCTATTCAGGGCTCGGATGGCTGAATCATCTTTGGTACAAGCATATGTACTAAAGATAATAGAGGGGATTGAGAGGTTGGCAATGCTCGAAGTTGAACGTCTTGTTGAGATGATCACGTACGTTATTCTTCAATCTCTTATAAACTCTTTTTCTTAATTCATTGTTAACTTTAACTTGAACAAGATTTAAGCCTCTCTCTCAAAGCTGCTGAACATGCTTACTACTGCCGAGGAGAACCTTCATAAGGAAAAGACCCAAGTCCTCTTTGTTGGTGGGACCAAAAAGAAGAGTAAGGCAGCCTTTGCCTCCAAGAAGGGCACATAGAAGAACTAGGTGAAAGCAACTTCGACAAGGAGGCTAATGACCAAGAAATGTGTTTCCACTATCGCATGAAAGGACATTGGAAGAGGAACTGTAAAATATACCTCAATGAGAAAGCTTAGTGGAAACATGGTAATGCTCTAGATATCTATATGATAGATACTTACTTGTCATATAAAGATTCTACATCTTGGGTATTAGATGATTGATATACTTCTCATATATGAAATGATTTGCAGAGGCTAACATGTAAACAAAAGTTGAAAGAGGGCAAGGTGGAACTGAGAATAGGAAACATCGCAAGAGTTACCGTTGTGGCGCTAAGGGTCGTGAACCTCAAGCTACCATTTGGAGATTGTCTTTATTTAGAAGAATGTCATTATGTTCCTAGCATAGTTAAGAACATCATTTCAATGTCTAGTTTATAAAAGATGTGATATACCTTGATTTTAAGGGCAGGTGTTGGTCTATTTACTTGGGAAGTAAATTGGTTGCTACATGACGTGTCATTTTCGTGCGTCGTTAAAAAACAAAGACGATGGTCAAAAAAAATTTATAAAACCAAAATCACAAAGACAAGATATAATAATCAAGTATTGGGTAAGTATCGGGTCGATCCACAGAGAACAAGGTTGACTTAAATCCGCGAGTTGACTTCGTCAAACTTAGATTTAAAAGGAGTTTTAAATAAGAGAAAATAAGATGTAAGATATGGAAATGATATAAATAAGGTAAATAAGAAGTTTTAAGAATTGAAATCTCGGATTTGACAGAGAAAAGTCAAAAGTCAAAGTCAATGCGTTGACTTTAACCAACAGTAGGTATTCTGCAAAATCAGAGAATCAAACAGAGTCACAAGATTACGAAAATTAGATATTTGGAAACTATAGAAAAAATGGAATTTATTGATATATATTTCATAATTTTTGGATAAGAAATGGATTTATTATGAATTATTGAAAATCAATGATCAGAAAGTCCCCGAAATTAACACCTCAGAGGAAATCTTCAAACTGAATGACCAAATGAAATCCAAATCTTGCAATTTCTATGTCAATGGAAAGCTAAAAACCAGAGGAATCCAACAAGATTAAAATTATCAAATTCTGATTTGTAAATCAAAAGTAATTGACCCCGAAAGTCAACCTTTGACTTCTGATGTAAGATGAACAGTCCTTGGTCCAACGTCGAATTGGAGGGTCAAATGAAGTCAGAATTTGATGAATTTTCTATACACGGAAAGTTGATAAAAAGAGGAATCTAATGAAATTAAAATCAAGTGATTTGGAATTATAATCAGAGAGATATCCTATTTTCAAAATCAGTGACTTTTCAGACCTAAAATTAGGGAAAATGAAGAACACTATGAACTAATTTACAAAATTAAACTTCTAAATCTAATAAAAACTAAAATTACCTCTTGATAATTGATCGAATCTCACTATTAACCCGATTTCCATGAGAATTAAGCTCCAATTTGCGCAAATTGGAGTGAATTTGCTCGGATCCTTTCTCACGGATTTTTGAAATTTAAGGGGAAAATTCGATGAAATCAAGGAGGAATTCGTGATCAATCCCGCTCCAATCCCTTCGGAATCGAGTCTAAACGCAGGGGGATCACGATGAACTAAAGATCTTCCTCGAAATTTGCTTAATTCCTTCACGAATCGATCAAAAGTTAAGAACAAAGAAGGGAGAATACATGCTTTTTAAAGAGAAATTTGGCCCGAAGATCGTGGGTCATTGGAGCGGTCGTGGAGGCGATTTGCACGGGTGGTGGGAGCGGTTCCACTTGGCGAGGACGCGGCTCCAATTTCGCGACGATTTTGACCGAATTCAGCGGTGGATTTAGCTCCCATTTCCACGATTTTAGCACCACGATCGGACCACGATCGGGCCACGATCGGGCCAGGATTGGGGTTGGATCGTGGTCCTAGGTCTCCGTCAATCTTCGTCGGATCAAGTAGGGGCGATTCCGCGGCAGAAGGTGTGCGATCGCGGCTCAATCGGACCGCGATCGTGGGGATCTTCCATGCATGGTCTGCGCCGTCCGATGATGCTCCAGCTGGATGGATGATCGCGATTGGTCTGATCCCGTGCGCCGCGATCGTGAGGCGAATCCACCGCTGGCCGTCCGATGGAGATCCAACGGTCTGGAGGGTTCCGCGCATCTCCACAATGGAAGGAGGTCGGGGTGATCGAGGGCCATCCGATGAGAATCGTCCGGTCTGAAAGCATCCTCACATCTCCTCCGATCGCTAGAAATCATGACCGTCCGCGCAGTGCTTGCGATCGCGGAAGAATCACGTCCGTCTGATGAAGCTTAATTCCACGATCAAATCGCGATGAAAATTGGATGCTCCTGGTGGCTCAACGTGTCATCAGATACGCCATTGATCGTGTTCACTTAATTGCGATAATTCCTGCACGTGCTTGATCTACGATCGCGTGGACTCGGGTCCACGCGATCTAGGCCGTCTTGATGGAATCCGACGATCGCGCTACGTCCACGTCACCTGCAAGGTAAAACCGTGTGGGAACATAGTCCCACACGGAAGAAAAAGAAAACATTGGTGAGTGTAAATTAGGGGGCGGCCTAACGCTTTCGCGTTACCGCCCCCAATAACTTACCAGGGACCCACTATGCCCGTGGGCCCTCCACCTACCTGCCTGCCACGTGGCGCCCCACACGGGCGCCCACGTGGACCAGTCCGCGTGGCCTCCTGCCACGCGTCAGCGCCGCCCGTGCTCGGGTGGCCCGCTGCAGGTTAGTAAAACCCCCTTTTTTTGCGATTTTAAATAGGAAAATTTGATTTAAAAGTTAAATAAAATTCGGAAAAAGAGGCCTAAAACTTCAGAAATTCATAATTTAAAATATACAACTCCTTTTTAATTGAAATTTTCTCCATTGGATCATAAATTCTTTCCTTTTTAATATTATGCCATTTAAAATATATTTAGAAGGAAGAAATCAAGATGACTTATAATTTACTTAAATTATTTCTCATTAAACATTCTAAATCATAAATTCATCCTAAAATCATCCTTCCCAACATTTACTAAAGTCAAAACTCATTCAATAACAGAGATTAACTTCTATTAATTTAAACAAAAGATTAATCATCTATTAAACATGAAATTATCTCTAATTTATGCATAAATATCAACTTTAGCGAAATGACATGCGAATGGAGAAAATTCCTAAAAAGTATGATAACATGCATCATATTCACATAAAATAAGCATGAATATGAGTTAATTAAGATAAGAATTCAAGTTATAAATGCATGTTATCACTACACCACCATTAGTTAGTGGTTTATATCTGATTGATGTTTCTTTTTACATTCTCCAAATGGATGTTGTGATTGATACTATGTGGCCTATAAGCCAATCACACTTTTATGTATCTCTTTTATGTTCATTGAAATGATATTTATTCATTGTCATTCTTATATGATGTTTGCAATGAAATCCATGAGCATGTGCAATGACTAAGTGAATTATGATGAGATTATAATATAGTGATCACTAGTCTTTATACATATGTTCTAAACATTCCTATTCGTAGGATATTCAAGAAGGGCATCGAATCATCTGAAAAGAATAGCACTATATAATCCGACTCATATGATAAGTATGGCTGATCTTGTAGCCATCCATGTGGAGACACTAAAGATAGATAGTGGGTGTTCTTTGGAGAAAGAGTTCACTGAATTGGTCCATATGAATCCGTGAATGGTATCATACCTAAATGTCAATCAAGTTTATTCATGTCATGATTGTGTATGTGGTCCTTTGACTTCAGACACCAAAGACATCTTATAGATGGATAGTCGTGTTTTGATTATAACTTATGAGTCCCTAGCCACGAGATATCTAAAATATCATATATTGGATACGACATGAAGTCCACGAAGATGATTGTGTGATCAAGATGGGATCATCTGCTCTCAATATTTGAGGAGATTGGCTCAAGAAATGAGATGCGATAAAATCCTTAGCCAAGGTAGTAGAAATATCGGAGAAGGAGTTCCCGATATCGGATATTCAAAACACCAAGACACCAAGAATAAATTATCCTTAAGGATAATTTGAGGAGGTGAATACTTAAGTACAGAGTTCACACAGTTCCTTAAGGATAATGATATCCTAGCTTAGTTGACTCCTCCTTACACACCTTAGATGAATGGTTCTTGGAATACATATCTATAGATATTCAAGACAAGGTTGGTACAATTTGTCCATATACATAGACACACCACTAGAAATATGTATCTATAGAGATAGATCAAGGAGATTGATTGGCTTATCTCAATCCATGTACATAGACACCATTGTCAAAAGGTTTGACATGAAGAACTCTAAGAAAGGTTTCATACTTATGAGACATGGAATTCAGATATTTAAAGAGTATTTGCCTAAAAAATCTAAAGATAGAGCATTGATGGAAAAGATTATGTATTCCTCGACAATTGGATTTATCATGTACGTTCTACTACGTACAAGACTAGATGCGACATGTTCTCTAAGTGTTACAAGAAAATTTCAGGCTAACGCGGATGAGTGACACTAGGAAGCCGTGAAATGCATCCTTAAGTACTTGAGAAGGACTAAGGATTTATTTAGGCTCTATGGAGGAGAAGAGCCTAAGCTCTAGGGTTATAGTGACTCGAGTTTTCAAATAGAACAAAATGATAGTAGATCTACATCAAGATTCTTATTCACTTTGAATAGGGGAGTTGTGTCTTAGAAGAGTTCCAAGCAACGTACCACTTTAGATTTGATGATAGAGGCTGAGTAGCTTTCCACCAGTGATGCCGCAAAGGAAGTAGTCTAGTTGAATAAGTTCATCATTGACCTTTGCATCATCCTTACAATCTTAGACCCTATTCCATTATTGTGTGACAATAGCAGTGCAATTGCACAAGCGAAAGAGCCAATGTCTCATAAGAAGTCTAAGCACATTCTGAGGTGCTTTCACTTGATTAGGGAGCTCGTCGCTAAAGGAGATGTGACAGAACTAATCAATGCGGTCGTTAATTGCACACCGATTCGTGTCAAAAATAAAACCAAACTTACCAATTTTATGATTTAATAACAAATAGAGGGGTATAATGGTAAATAAGGGATCGAATCCACATGAAAATAAGGTATTTTCAAGAGATCTTTTAGAAATTGATCAAATCGGACAATGAATTGGGGACAGAAAATAGGGAAAATGGTAGATTTAGAAAGATAACTCAAAGACATATCCACAAAAAGAAAAATCACTCGATTTGGATTAGTAATCGAGGAGAAATCAAAGAGCGAAGTGGGATGAAATTTCCGAAAATCGGAAGAACTAAAACCGGAATTGAAAACGAAATTAAACTAAATTAGGATCCTAAATTACAAATTGATGATACATGATGATAGATTAGAGGGAAGATATGTTTTCTAACCTGAGATAGCGATCGAAATGATCCAATTAATTTCCTGATCGAGGGCTTTTCATTCCGCAATTTTTGAAATTGATCAGTGCTCAAGAGACAAATTCTCCTTAATCGATCGACAAAATCGCACTTTTAATCACTCGTGGACGCCGAATCAAGTCTAGAAGAGATCAGAAGTGAGAGATTCAAGGAAGGCGAGGAATAGATAGATCAATTTGATGAAATCATCCAAGAATGTTACAAAATTGAAGAACACCTTAATTTATAGGTGATTTGGGCGTAACGGTCGGATGGAGGCGTTTTAATCTCCATCAACGGTCCAGATTAATCGCGTGAATTTAAACCGTTATGAATAAATCGTGGCCTTTGGATTGCAGATGGACGCTCCTGATGAAGCCTCGCGATATGCATTATAAAACGCATCAGCTCTGCCCCCGTTGGATCGTGATACGACGATCAAGATGCATTTTTGCGCGTTACATCTAGACCGTTATAACTCTTTATTTAAGGCACGTGCGTCGATGTGATGATCCGGTGGACTTCGAGCGCATGTGATCAATGCGCGATGTTCGCCTAGATCTCATCCGACGCCTGTAATGCCGCCATGTCGCCTGAAATAAGAAACAATCCTGAAACATAGTCCCACAAGGTAAAAATAAAAGGAGATAGATGGGTTTATATAGTGCGACAAAAATAGAGGGATAGCGTAATTCCGATAATCGGAATGCTTATATGTACTATAACCCTAATATTACGAGTAAATATAAATATGCATGCCACTTGTCACCTCCGCGCCACATAAGCGCTCGCATGGGTCCGCGTGGCTCTACCTTGTGGCACTAAGTGCCATGTCGCATCCACGTGGGTCTCGCGTGAAAATATACCCCCTTTTTCCACTTTTATAATTGTTTTAATCACTTAAAAATCGAAAATAAATTCAAAAAAATCTAAAAAATCCCTAAAAATCAGAAAATTCATAACTTTCAAAATACAACTCCAAATCAATCCAAAATTTTTTCATTTGATCTGAAATTCAATTATCTATCATTATAAAAAGTCAAATTATTTAAATAACAAGAGAATAAATTATTATTTCAAAAATACATTCATTTCTTTAAGATTTTAACTTTAGAAAATTAAATGAATGTTTATAAAAATGACTTCTCTCATTATTTAACTTTAAAAACCACTTATAATCTCAAATAAAGATAGGTTATAAAATCATTTATCTTTAATTCATCATAATTCACCCTAAATTACAGAATTTTGAGATTATAACATAAAATTGCATGAAATGATAGAAATGCACTCAAAGTATGATAACATGCATACAATTGGAATGTTTTATGCCTTATTTTGCATCAATAATCATGTATTATAATGTTAAGATTGCATGTTATCAAGATGTAGTGGCAGAGAGATTTCCATCGACCGACATAGTTTCAGATCCACTGACTAAGCCTTTGGCTCAAGAAGTTTGTTAGCGTCATTTCACAACTATGAGATTCATGCACATGGGTGATTTGCTTTAGTCTAAGTGAGAGATTGATAGATATTATATGGCCTATACACCAATCACTATTCCCTGTATCTCATTTATGTTCATTAAAATAAAATTTATTCAATGTCATTTGTGTGTGATGTTTGCAATGAAGTCTATGAGCATATGCAATGACTAAGTGAATTATGATGAGATCATAATACAATAATCACTAGTCTTTAAACGTATGATCTAAACATTCATGTTCGTGGGACATTCGAGAAGGAACTGAATTATCCGAAAAAGAAAAGTGTTATCTGATCTAACTCATTTGATGAGTATGGTTGATCCTGTAGCCATCGGTTTGGAGACACTAAGGATAGATAGTGGATGCTCTTTAGAGAAAGAGTTTACTCAATTGATCCATGTGAATTCCTAAATGGTAATTATACCTAAATGTCAATCAGGTCAATTCATGTCATGGTTGTGTATATGGTCCTTTGACTTGAGAAATCAAAGACATCTTGTGGATGGATGATTGTGTTTTGATTATAACCTACAAATCCTTGGGCACGGATGAAATCTTTCATACCCTAAGTCATGTTTTGACAGCTGACCATACTCTACGTCATTCATGAGTTTCGTGTGGATGAAGGATTATACATACATGATAATCGACAAAGAAAATGTTCCATTAGTGAGTTCTTACATACTTCATATCTCTTAGAGTACGTAGTGTAGCTTTTTCACCCAACGGGCTGACAACTCATCCTATCGATTAAGTTAAATTGATTCTTGATTAATTAATCTATATGTTGATGTGGATAATTAATTAAGGTTGAAGAACAAGATGTTATTTATTCTATAGAGTTATTAACTAGTGAAATATATGGACCTAGAGGGTCAGACACATAAGGTATATGAATGTTGGTGGATATATACATAATTATGAGGGTATATGAAAAATCCACATGCCAAATGTCCATAAATAGGGGGAGAATGACCACAACTCAAGGTGCTCATACAAACCTTGTTGGAATTCTCTCATTTCTTCTCTTTCTCTCTTGGTGAAGAGCTTTGAAGAGGTGAAAATAATTTCCAAACTCATAAATTTAATATTAAAATCACAAATTAGATAGTATAGTGGTGAATAAGGGTCCAATCCACGGAGAATTAAGGTATTTTCAAGGAACTTCTTGAAATTCGATCCAATCGAACGATGAATTGAGGTGAGAAATTATAGATTTTAGTAGATTTAGATAGAGAACTCAAAGACAAATCCATGGAATCAAAATCACTTGATTTGGATCAAGATTTCGCACCAAAATTAAAGCGCAAAATTTAGGTAGAAAATGGATTTCAATGAGAGAGAAAAACCAAAATTAAATCTAAAATTATCGTAGTCTACAATTCGAAATTAAAGATAATGATACAGGACAAAAGATTAGGATGAAAACATATAATCTAACCCAAAGTTGCGCTCGAAGTGATCCAATTGATCACTAGATTAAGGGCATTTCATTTCGCAAATTCGAATACGAAATTTGGCATTTAAAAGGTGATTTCTCCCTATTCTTTTGATGAAATCTTGATTTCAAACACTCCATGGATGAAAAAATGAGTCTAGAAGAAGAAGAAATCAAGAGATTCAAAGTACTGAGTTATCTAAATATTTTGATTTACTTGAAACATCCAAGAATACATTTTTCGTCGAAGAACATGTGTATAAAAAGGCAAATTTGGGCATAACAGTCGAATTTTACATTTCATCTTCGGTCAACGACTTTGATAAAATGCTTGGATGCGAATCGTTATGATTAAGTCGTGTCCATTTGATTGAAGATGAACAAGTAAGATTTCACCACGTCACGCATGAAGAAGAAACACGTGAAACGCTTGCCATCTGATCTTGATCTGACGATCTCGATGCATCCACGTGTCCATCAGGCGATTTTAATCTCATTTAATCTTAGTTGTTATAACGCCTCAGATTAACGTCTGAGATTAAAATATTATAAAAAAAATCTTTGCCTATTAGGAGTGCATTGCGTAACCTCTCACTTAAGTGATGATCGACGATCGCGATTTGAATCGCTCGATCAGACGCTCCACATGCCGCCATGTCACCTGTGTATAAAACATAATCAAATAGTCGCACATGATAAAACTTCTGGCGATTCCACGGGTATATGAGTGATGTGTAATTAAGGAGATAGAGAAATCTTGAAAAGGGTGTTTTCTAATTAGTCACACACACGCGCGCAGGTGCATACTAAGACACGTGCACACAAGTATATTGTGTGACACGTGGCATTCTCATATGCTGCCATGTGGCATCACGATTTTGTCCGCACCACGTCAGCTGCCACATCAGCATGCGATAAAATATAATTTTTTATTCACTTTAATTAATATTAGGTCAAATTAAATTCATAAAAAATTTAATTTTTTTTAGAAAAATCCCTAAAAATTAAAAAATTCATATCTTTCAAAATATAACTCCAAATTAATTTAATTTTGTTTTTTTGGATCAGAAATTAAATTATCTATCATTCTAAAAAATCAAATTTAATAAATAACAAGAGAATAAATTCTTATTTAAATAATATACTCATTTCTCTTAAAAATTAAAACATAGAAAAATAATGAGTATATAAAAAATTATTTTATCTTACTATCTAACATTAAAACCCAATTATAATCTAAAATATAGATGCTAATAATCTACTCTAAAATATATTCTTTAAAAATGTATAATTATCCTTAAAATAGTGCATTTTGAGATTATAACTTAAAATTGAATGAAATGATAGATATGCACTCAAAGTATGAGAACATGCATAAGAATGGAATATTTTATGCCTTAATGTGCACTAATAATCATAGAATTCTATATTAAACTTACATGTTATTAGTAGATCCACTCAAAGGTGATAATCAATGGCTAAAAGCCGACGATCAATAACTTAAAGTCAAAGTTCACTCAAACTACAAGAGCAAGTCCTCTTTTAAGGGTCATCACCAAAATCAAAGTCAATCACATTAAAGGGTCAACAGTTAGCCTCACAGACTGAGGAAGTTTATTTACATTCACGTCATTTACTTATCATTTCTCTAATATGTCTTTACAATTGTTACTTTGTATCTCTAGTTAGAGAATGTAGGACAAGGTTAGATCTATCATATGCTCATATTCAAGTAGATGACTCATGGTAAGTCAATCTTTTTAGAGAGTAAGTAACCTCTTAGTGAGTCACCCTTGCTCGTGATTAAGTGGAGGACTCTTAGTGAGTCAAGTTTACTCATATATAAGTGGACTCTAGGTGAGTCAAGTTTGCTCATGTATAAGTGAAGGACTCTTGGTAAGTCAAGCTTACTCGTGAGTAAATGGAGGACTCTCAGAGAGTCAAACTTACTGTAAAGGTGAGTGTAGGACCTTTGGTGAGTCAAGCCTACTTTTTGGTAAGTAGATGATTCTTGGTGAGTCAATCTTACTTTTGAGTAAGTGGAGGGCTCTTGGTGAGTTGAGCTTACTCTAGGATAAGGGATGGACTCTAGTTTGTACTTACCTGTGAGTGTAAGGTGGTGAACTCTAGTGAGTAAGTACTCGATGTTGAGTCTAAAGAGTTGACCATAGATTCCCCTCAAGTTGTATGGTCTCTGCCTAGAGAGCAATGAGCAAATCTATAGAAGTCAACCCATGGGGTATGAGACAAGCTATGTGAGACTTAGAAGGGTTGGTTGATTTCATATGCATGTTGTGTATTGTATTTGCAAACATAATGATCATCTAGTACTTGCTAGAAATAGTTTTTCATAGGTTGGCTAACTATAGGAAACACAAGTTCCGCGAAGTGGGATAAAAGCCTTGTTTGAAGATAATCATAAGGTGAGCATATAATCAACGAATCTAAAACTCAAGTTCAAAAAAAAAACTAAAGATTATTAATTTATCTAATTCATCCCTCCCCACTTTGTTAATTTCATTCATTTTGATAACCTGATAGTGAATATTCAGACATCTAATCGTGACTGTTAATCTTGGGAGGTTATAAACATGCCCATGAAATGTTTGATAATATGACATTTGCTTGTTGATTCTTCTCGTGTAAATCTCTTCTCATTCATCTTTTGATCGTTGCTTGTGGCCCATACGTGCTTTGTCAGCCTAAAGTGGCCCCTGGCCCCATTCGCCCGGGAGGATCGAGGGGTTGCTTGGGGTCCACTGAACAAAAATAATTAATTATATGAATATTGATAAAATGACAAGTGACAGGAGGAGAGAGAAAGCGAAATAAAGAAGGAAGGTGAACTATCTCTCGCCTCGTGCAGAGTGCCCACAGCCGGCTCTCTCTCACTCTTCCTCTTACTCTCTGTTTCTCTATTTCTCCAACTGGGACGAGATCCAACACTGCCCATTCTGGCCTCGCTCCTCCCCAGGAGGCCAGCAAAGCGGGACGAGCAAGTTAAGCATATGGTCTTTCACTGTGAAGAGGTTTGAAAATCGTAATGCAGTAAAAAGAGAGGAGGCAACCTTTGTGGCCTATTCTTTCTTTGTCCTTCTCTCTCTACATTAAATAAGGATTATTATCCAAATCTAGCCCCAACTCTCAGATTTTATCCAAATCTAGCCCCAACTCTTCCTGATCCAGTTGGCAGCCAAGTAAGCCAAACGAGATCCACGTAGCACCCACGTCATAGAAAAATAAATCGACAGAGAGAGAGAGAGGCGGGAGAGAAAGAGAGGGAGGGCGATAGAGAGAGAGAGGGAGGCCAGGAGAGGGAGAGGGGATGGAGGGCGAGGAGAGCGGGAGAGAGAGAGGGAGGGAGGGAGGGAGGGAGAGCGGGAGAGAAAGAGAGGGAGGGCGATAGAGAGAGAGAGGGAGGCCGGAAGAGGGAGAGGGGAGGGAGGGCGAGGAGAGCGGGAGAGAGAGAGGGAGGGAGGTAGAGCGGGAGAGAGAGGGAGGTCGGGAGAGCGGGAGAGGGAGGGAGGGAGGGAGAGCGGGAGAGCGGGAGAGAGGGAGGGAGGGAGGGAGAGCTGGAGAGAGAGGGAGAGAGGGAGAGAGGGAGAGCGGGAGAGAGAGGGAGGGAAGGAGGTCGGGAGAGGGAGGAAGGGAGGGAGGTCGGGAGGGGGAGGGAGGGAGGGAGAGAGAGGGAGGGAGGGAGAGCTGGAGAGAGAGGGAGAGAGGGAGTTCGGAAGAGCGGGAGAGGGAGGGAAGGAGGGAGGTCGGGAGAGAGATAGGAAGGGAGGGAGAGCTGGAGAGAGAGGGAGAGAGGGAATTCGGGAGAGTGGGAGAGAGAGGGAGGTCGGGGAGAGCGGGAGAGAGGGAGGGAGGGAGGGAGAGCAAGAGAGAAAGGGAGAGACGGAGGTCGGGAGAGGAAGGGAGGGAGTTCGGGAGAGCGGGAGAGAGATGGGGAGGGAGGGAGAGCTGGAGAGAGAGGGAGAGAGGGAATTCGGGAGAGCGGGAGAGAGAGGGAGGTCGGGAGAGCGGGAGGCCAGGAGAGGGAGGGAGGGTGGGAGAGAGAGAGGGAGGGAGGGAGGGAGAGAGACGAGAGGGAGGGAGGGTGAGGAGAGAGAGAGAGAGGGAGAGAGAGAGAGAGGGAGGGAGGTGAAATTATTCATGGTTCTTCGCTCGAACATGAAAGCTCCGGTGAAATTGCAGCGTAGTAAATTTTTCCGTGACATTCAAGAAATGTTGCGAACTTTTTCCTATCAATGGAAATATTTTAGTCCCATTCATTTGCATTACTCTTTCGTCCCGCTCAAGTGAGAGATCCAGCAATTAGAGTACTCGTCTCCTTCCTGTCTAGCAGAAACAGCGGCGCTCCTCTTCTGCATATCTCTTCTCTTCCTCTGACATGAACTCCACTTCTTCCATTAAGAGGAATAACATGTTGCTGTCCTCGTTGACATCATCTTTGTGGATTTCCTTTTCAAGAGCCAGTGCCAGCGGCGTCGCATCTAGGAATCGGAGTTTCTCTTTCCACATCGCCCTCTGCTTCTTCCCTCTTAAGTG
Source organism: Lemna minuta (assembly GCA_024174645.1). Lineage (NCBI taxonomy): Eukaryota > Viridiplantae > Streptophyta > Magnoliopsida > Alismatales > Araceae > Lemna > Lemna minuta. The sequence continues at coordinate 14,249,145 of CM044105.1, forward strand.
CTCTGGCGAGTTGCTGCCTTCCCTCTCCGGGAAGGGATCCTCGATTTCTCCCGGCATCTTACTCTCTGCGTCGTTTTCGCTCTCTACGCTTTCTCACTCAACGATAGAGTTCTCCGTGTTTCCGCTCTCAACATCTTGATGGCTCGAGGAAGTGCCGCCTGCCATGGATGTCGAGAGAATTTTTGAACTTCAGAAAATGGATACAATCTGGAATTCAGATTGAACAACTTTCAACGTATCTCTTTGTCTCTCTCTCTCTCTATCTCTCTGTCTCTCGTCTCTCGTCTCTCGTCTCTCGTCTCTCTCTCTCTCTCTATCTCTCTCGCTCTCTCTTCCCTCTCTTTTTCTAGGAGACTAGATGGAGACAACGGAACAATTAGATAACGGACATTAGGGTTGTTAGGCTACGTCTTCTATATCTTGTTTCCTATTACCGAAAAACCTTCTTTCTTGGCCTTCTTGAATCACTCCCGCTCTCTCTCCCGGCCTCCCTCTCTCTCTCCCTCTCTCTCCCGCTCTCCCTCCCTCCCTCTCTCTCTCCCGGCCTCCCTCGCTCCCTCCCTCTCTCTCCCCCTCTCCCTCCCTCCCTCTCTCTCTCCCGCTCTCCCTCCCTCTCTCCCAGCCTCCCTCGCTTTCTCCCTCTCTCTCCTGCTCTCCCTCCCTCCCTATCTCTCTCCCGCTCTCCCTCCCTCTCCCACTCTCCCGAACTCCCTCCCTTCCTCTCCCGACCTCACTCTCTCCCTCTCTCTCTCCCGCTCTCCTTCCCTCCCGCTCTCCTTCCCTCCCTCTCTCTCTCCCGCTCTCCCTCCCTCCCTCCCTTCCTCTCCCTCTCTCCCTCTCTCTCCCGCTCTCCCTACCTCCCTCTCTCTCCCGCTCTCCCTGACTCCCTCTCTCTCCCGCTCTCCCGAATTCCCTCTCTCTCCAGCTCTCCCTCCCTCCCTATCTCTCTCCCGACTCCCTCTCCCGCTCTCCCGAACTCCCTCCCTTCCTCTCCCGACCTCCGTCTCTCCCTTTCTCTCTTGCTCTCCCTCCCTCCCTCTCTCTCCCGCTCTCCCGACTCCCTCTCCCGCTCTCCCGAACTCCCTCCCTATCTCTCTCCCGACCTCCCTTTTTCCCTCTCTCTCCCGCTCTCCCTCCCTCCCTCTCTCTCCCGCTCACCCTCCCTCCCTCTCTCTCCCACTGTCCCGAACTCCCCCTCTCCCTCTCTCTCCAGCTCTCCATCCCTCCCTATCTCTCTCCCGCTCTCCCTCCCTCCCTCCCTCCCCCTCTCTCCCTCTCTCTCCAGCTCTCCCTCCCTCCCTCCCTCTCTCTCTCCCGCTCTCCCGCTCTCCCTCCCTCCCTCCCTCTCCCGCTCTCCCTCTCTCCCTCTCTCTCCTGCTCTCCCTCCCTCCCCTCTCCCGGCTTCCCTCTCTCTCTATCGCCCTCCCTCTCCCGGCTTCCCTCTCTTTCTCTCCCGCCTCTCTCTCTCTCGATTTATTTTTCTATGACGTGGGTGCTACGTGGATCTCGCTTGGCTTACTTGGCTGCCAACTGGATCAGGAAGAGTCAACAATAGCGGCTGTGCTAGATTTGGATAAAAAACTGAGAGTTGGGGCTAGATTTGGAGAATACGAGAGTTGGGGCTAGATTTGGATAAAATCTGAGAGTTGGGACTAGATTTGGATAATAACCCATTAAATAATGGCTTTAATTTCTACTATTCGCAACCCTATTTCCACGGGAACCTTTATGACGTCTTCATAAACAGCCTATTATTCTAAAAATCCCGCCAACGACCTTTCTGACGTCTTCATAAACATCGTCTCCGTCTGTCTCTGTCTCTGTCTCTCTCTGTGTCTCTGTCTCTCTCTGTCTCTGTCTCTCTCTGTATCTGTCTCTCTCTCTCTCTCCCTCTCTCTCTAAAAGGTTACGAACGTAAGGCTTTGCAACTAGTTACTTAGTTAGCGGGTTAATAAATAAGATCTTTTTGTTTACTGGGCATGATCGTTTTCATGATCTTGCTGGGCCGTTCCGTGATTTTGAGCTCGACTAGTCCCGACACATGGCAATAAAGAACAGCGCCACGCGCATTTTTAATCTTGTAAACTCGTCGGCGACCAGTATATTATAGACCTACACAGCGACTAAACATGACTTATATTATATACCTTATGTTTGCAGAAGGAAACGAACACCTGTAAGTTTCTGCGAGTGGCGCTCTGACTCTCATGATCGCAGCAGGATCCTCGAGAACCGTGGAAATTGAAAGAGAGTGGATTGAGACTCTACTGCCTTCGAACTCTCCATCTACCTCGCGTCCAAGTGTATATCGTGATCGTCATACGTCTCCGTCTTCTTCTTGCCGGTGAGCGAGTTTTCTCTCCTCCTATTTGCTAGTATTCGTCTCCATTTGATGAATATCATCAAGCTTGCATACTGGGTTCAAGGAAAAGATTTACCATTTGAAGGTCTCGCTCTTCTATGAACTGAGTCCTCTGGTCAATATCGTTTTGGAAAAGGAGCTTCTTCACGAACGAAAATTTCATTTTAAAAAAAGAATATTACTCATTTATGCTTTTTCCTTCGAATTTCACCATTTTTCTTTGAAGTCATTGACCGTTATCGGCGGTTTAATCTTGTTCTCCAGTAAAAGGAGCCACCTTGTGAACTCTGAGATGCACAAGTACCTGGTCTTCCTTCAAAAGCTATGCCCCGCGAACACGAGAGCTGTATTGGTCGCAGCGATCCTGACCACCATGTTTGTTTTCGGTTTCCGCACTCTCACCGATAGCCCCGGAGATGAGTCCACGACTTCGTTCGCTGCTGTCGGTCAGAAGAGCTTGACGAACCACTCTTCATCTTACGACTCGAAGAGCAGGGAATTTCCGGCCGTAGGCAACGGGGAGACACCTGGTGAAGAAATTTGGGATTCCTCTGTCGACCTTAATAAAGAGAATCTTCATGAAAATCCATTGCCGGTGAAGAGAGAAAATAAGACGAAGAAGAAGAAGGAAAGGAAATGGCGTAAGTTTGATAGAATCGAGACTATCTCTCTAGAAAGCAGAGAACTCATAGACGAGTGTATACTCGCCAAGGATCGGCGGGAGATGGAGAGGCTGAGACAGTCTGCCATGTCTCTCTCAGACATGGACCAGCTAGCTTCCAGGAACCGAGAATCTTGTTCGCTGGTGAGCGTCCCTAATCGTTACCCCATCTCGAATCCTCTTCATGCATTCGTTCTCCAGGTACCCAGATGGATTTCTCCTCGAGATCACGAGATTCTTGAAGCAAGAAAGCAAATTTTGAACGCCCCCCGAGTTAAATTCGTTCCGGATCTCTACCCACCACTTTTTCGCAACTTCTCCATGTTCAAACGGTGAGATCTTACAAACTGCAATCTAAATATTTACATTCTCAAGCTTGATTACAATGAAGCAGAAGCTACGACGTGATGGAGAGTCTCCTCAAGGTATACATTTACAAGGAAGGAGAGAAGCCCATCTTCCATGATCCCGAGCTTTTAGGGATCTACTCCTCGGAAGGCTGGTTCATGAAACACATGCAAGAAAGCACACGTTTTCTCGTAGACGACCCGTCAAAAGCCCATCTCTTTTACATGCCGTTTGGCTCCCACCATCTACAGCAGAAGCTCTATCTTCCCAACTCCCACTCCCACGATAACCTAGTCGAGTTTCTGCAAAACTACGTCTTCCAAATCGCCGCTAAGTACCCCTTCTGGAACCGCACTGACGGATCCGACCATTTTTCGGTTTCCTGCCACGACTGGGTACTTACTTGCTCACTAGTCACTATCATTTGCTTATATCATTATTGTCAGTCTTCTTACTATTATTATTATTTACTTTTTACAGTCGACACACGAGACATGGAGAGCGATGGGGACGTCCGTAAGAGCTCTCTGCAATGCGGACACGACAGAAGACTTCATCGTGGGGAAGGATGTTTCTCTCCCGGAAACAAACGTCCGAAGTGTAGAAAATCCGACGAAGAATTTTGGCGGAAAACCGGCGAAGAAGCGTACGTATCTAGCTTTCTTCGCCGGCCAGATGCACGGTTATCTCCGCCCCAATCTCGTCCGTCTCTGGGGAAATGACTCCGACATGGCGATCTCCGGTACCATGCAGAAAAGAGGGGGGGATAAGAAGCTAGATTATGTACAGCTTATGAAGAGCAGCAAATTCTGCCTGTGCCCTCGCGGGTTCGAAGTCAACAGTCCGAGAGTCCTGGAAGCGATATCCTATGAGTGCGTTCCCGTCATTATTTCCGATAATTTCGTGCCGCCCTTCTTCGAGGTGCTTGAATGGAGGTCTTTCTCGGTCATCGTGGAGGAAAAGGAGGTTCCCCGATTGAAAGAGATTCTTCTCTCTATTTCTTATAGAAGGTACGTGGCTCTTCAGAGGGGAGTTCAGAGGGTTCAGCGCCATTTCCTCTGGCATCCTCATCCAGTTAAATACGATCTCTTTCATATGATCCTCCATTCCATCTGGTTCAACAGACTTTTCCAGCTCAAGTTTGAGCAGACGAAGTCAACGCTGGAGTAATTGTGTAATGTGCTTGTGCGTGGCTACCGGAAAGGAAATTGAATTTGTATTTTTTTTTAAGTGTACGCTTGGTTTTGGGTTTATCAAACCGAAATAAATATTTTTAGTAGTGTAATCTAGGCAGCTATCACCGTAGGATGCTGAATTTTAATGAGCAAAGAGTCAGTTGTCCTCCGGTTGTCTCCCTCAGGAGGCGGTTTTGGCTGCAAACAGAGAGAGAAAAAATGATTATCAGTGATTCCTCAGCTATGGTTGTTGGAACTACGTTGTCCTAAGAAGACCATCCTGAGGCATCAGACAACACGAAGTTTTGCGACTCTACAAGAAAATAGATGAAGTATGAGTTGGAGCTTTATGCACCTGATGAGAGCTTTGCAGAATTGGGAGAATAACTTTGTCGGATATGGTTTTTTCTCGTTCATAGATCATCATTAAAACTATTAAGCAGACATATGAGAATCGAAGAAGCATGCATGTATGACAAGTTTCATTTGTTTAGATATTCTTTATCTTTGAAAGGCACAAGTCAAGAAAATCAAATTGCATTTGATTGATTTCCTCATTTGCTCATTGGAGAAGCAATTCATAATGAGAACCACGGAGATCTTTAGGCAAAGGATGAATATTTTATTATGATGAAGGCATTACTAGATGAGGGGGCAAATCAAGCCCTTAATCACCAAAACTTCTACTCATTTGAGGGTGACAATATCATTCTGTAAGGATTGCACATGGAAATTTTTTAAAAATAGGATTGTAGAGGGCTTAGTGGTCATTTTGGGCATGATAAGACTCTTTAGTTGCTTGACAAATGATTCTACTAGCCAAATATGGAGGAACATTGGATAAATTTCCATGAGACTGTAACATTTTTTCAAGTAGATATGCATATTCTAAAAATACAAACTTAATGAAGGACGTGTTGGAGAAGAAGGCAGGATGAGATTCATCAGTGACAATGGTGATGGATCCCAAGGGCACTCTTTGAAGCAGAAGAAAAAGGCTCTTAATTACATAATATGCATGTCAATTATGTTACATAGGGGGCCTATTCATAAGCCTTGGAGTAAAGAGAAATAATAAAATTAAAATTAATTAAAAATAAGTTAGAAAATAAATCTTAATATCAGACGAAGCTCAACTTCAATGATGGGGCTAGGGTGCTTGCCCTCATTGGAACTTTTACACCATAGTTAATTCCTAACAATTTCTAACATTTAGGCAACCAATTTGTTCCTTTAGGGAGATTACATGCTTTTATACCATCATTTTAGAATATGATCCCAATTTCTCTTATGCTTTTTATCGCCTTGTGGAAACTATTTCACACCATCTCAAATTTGAGCACCATAAGTCAAACTGAGAATACGATAAAATAGGCCCACTTCATGTTGGCTGATTAGGGATTATCCTTCCCTCCCATAGAAAAACATGCCACTTGATAGTTGATAGGCGTAAAAATACGGTCGTTGAATGCGCAAATTTACGTATCAAACAAATTTATACTCAACTCTTCAAATCTGATTTTTAAATTAAAACAGTGGCAAGTCGAGGTCAAATCCACAGAGAGGAAGGTTAAAAGATTGAAATCAAAAGATTTTCTTTGGTATTTTTAGATTTAGAAAGCGAAAATGATCGATGAAAGGAAGACATTGTGTGTGGAGATGAAATGAACTGAACAAGTGCTTCCAAACTCCTTTTTTAGACTGAAATCCCATGATCGAGGGTGGAAAAGTGATTTTTAGGGTGTATAAATGAGAAAATGTTGATAAACAGATGAAAAAAAATAGAAGAAATGGATAGAAGTTGATCCTAATATAAATATTCGTGATGAAAACACAATCTAGTGATGCTCCCTAAACAAAACATACCTTGGAGAGCCGTATATTTCTCCCGGACTTGGCGTCTTGCATCCAACACGAGGAATGAATAGAAGAGGGAATAAACTCATTGAGAATGATGTTCAACACATGATGAATGATCAATCATTGTTTTATTTCCTTCTTGCTAGCCAATGCTAGAAGCATACAACAAAACATTCATAACCCTAATTTTTTTGCCTCAGAACTTAAAGTCAGCCCTAGTAGATTTGTGGAGATTGAAATGACGATCATGCCCACAAAATTTCAGATCTTAAATCAATCGGGATCATAAGATATCGCGATTTTAATTTGGAGCTTTTCTAGCAGTTGATCTGACCTTCTCTCTCCTTAGATCGCGCTGATCAACCCGCTCCCGTCGGTCAAACTTCTCTAAAACTCAAAAAAACTACGTTAAATGCCCTCAGCTCTCTCATATCTCTTCTCTCTCCTCTCTCGTCTCTCTTCTTTCTCTTCTCTCAAAAAAGGAAACAAGGAGATGAGGAGAGAAATTTTCGCGCGCGAGACGAAAGAAACAGGAAAGCGCAAAAGAAGTGGAGGACGAGGGTGACAGAGATGGTGATGGTGGAAGAGAAGGATGAAAGAAGAGGGAGAAGGAAGAGAAGCGAAGGAGAGGGGGAAGACGAAAGAGAGGAGAGTGAGTTCTCCTCACGGTTACCTTGCGACGGAAGTAATTTGCGTCGCAAGGAGACACGAGGAGAGAAAGAGAGGCAAGACGGAAAGGTTTGTCTCTCCGTCTCGAGATAGAGAGGCTCAGGAGAGAGAGAAGGAGAACAAGAGGGAGAGGCATCGGGAGAGAAAAGGGGAGAGAGGTGGAGAAAATTTTCTCCCCCTCACAAGCGCATGCACGCGCGTGCAAGGAGACAAGAGAGAGGAGAGGGGGAGTGCAAGAGATAAGGAAAGAAGGAACGGGGAGAGACGATTCTCTACGAGGAGGAGAGAAGGGAGAAGAGAAGAGGAGAAATCTCCCCCTACTCCTCTTACGCATGCATGCGCGCGTGCATAAGAAGGAGTAAGTGAGCAAGAGGGAAGAAGAGAAGAAGAGGAGCAAGAGGGAGGCGAGAAAGAGAGAGAAAACGGGGAGAGAGAGTGAGAGAGAAGAGCAGAGATCGTGGAGTGGGAGAGGGGAGAGATCTTCTCGCGACAAAAATTTTCCGTTGTGAGAGAGGAATCGCGTGCCACAGAGAGAGAGAGAGAGAGAGAGAGAGAGAGAGAGAGATAAATCAGAAGAAAGAGAGGGGGAAGAGCGTGGGAGAGAGAGGAAGAGAAGAGATGAGTAGGGAGAGAGAAGTCACGAGAGAGGGGGAGAGAGAGAGCGGGAGAGAAGGAAGAGAGGGAGAGAGAGGGAGAAAGAGGGAGAGAGAAGTCACGAGAGAGGGGGAGAGAGAGAGTGGGAGAGAAGGAAGAGAGGGAGAGAGAGGGAGAAAGAGGGAGAGAGAACTTTTAATTTTAATTTTAATTTCTAAAATTTCTTAAAAATTCTATAAAATCTAGAAAATAAAATGCTCATAATATCATTAAATCAATATCATAAAATTCTCATAAAATACTATAATTTATGAGAAATCAAGAATATTATCTAAAATATAAGAATTATCATTTTATTCATTTTAAATCGTGATAACATGCATTTCTAATTAGATTTTTAATAAAAAAACACATAAAATGTATCATAGTAATGCATGAAATTGCATGTTATCATGACTCTTTATCTTTGAATATATGGATTGTAGGGTTTTGGATAATTGGCTATTATCAAGTGAATTTTCATCATTGTTAACCAATTTTAAGGGATAATTGGCATGAATTTATTAGATTTTTTAATGTGCTCAATTTATGTTTGTGTTCATCATGTATTTACATTTATTTGACATCTTTGCATAAATTAGGGTGAAAATGGTAGAATTTTGATAACATGCATATTTAACTTGAATTCTTATCATATTTAACTAATATTCATGCTTATCTTATGTAATTATGATGCATGTTATAATAAGTTTTATTATATTTCTCTATTAGCATGCCATTTTACTGAAGTCCACATTTTTGCATTATTTAGGGTTAATTGTGTTTTATTTATGTTTGACCTTTTGCAAGGTCAAACAACTTGAGATTTACCATTTTCTTTGATTTCATTTTGACTTTAGTTGATGATTAAAAGAAGACATTAGATGTGATGAATCAAAATAAAACCTTAAGTTTATATTATTCTGAATTCATCGAGGGAGAAGGTAGAATTCGCTGCTTGAACTTCAAAGTTTTGTTTTTCGAAACATGGAATCAAAAATCTTGATCCAAATTAGATTATTTTGATAACATCCAATTTATACTGGTAATTATATGATTATTAATACAAATTAAGGCATAAAAATTTCATTCTTATGCATGTTATTATACTTTGAGTGCATAACTATCATCCTATACAATTTAAAGTTCTAATATTAAAATACATTATTGAAGAGATAATCATGTAAAATTAAATAACATATTTTAGAGTAGATTATTCCTATCTTTAACTGAGATTATAATTAAGTTTTAACTTCAAATAATGAGAAAAATATTTTTTTATACACATTGATGTTGGACGCTCTAGTAAACCCAGTCGGGCAACAGGACTAAGGGGAATCTAAGAAAGAAGACCTAAGGCAATCTAAGTATGCTGAGATGCTTGCTCAAAATTATCCGATAGGCTGCCTCCTCGCACTTCGTCCCGTAGCTCATGGGGTGCGATGTGTAATGGCAGCCCCCGCGAGTCCATGTCTTGGCGGGCGTGAGCCTTGGATCGTCAATGATAGCTCGATGGTCAACAAGACGGATCAAACCACGGTCTCGATCCCCTCGTATCACCCTATAATCTAACCTAATCTAGGTTCCGAGGGTGGAGGTAACAGTTGCGGGAACTACTGTAATAAATAAAGGAACTTTGAAACAAAGGGGAGGGTATGTTTGCCTAACCTGCAGGGCGCGAGCCTGGTCCGTCGTGATGACGAAGCTCGTTCGTACGCAGCACATATGATCAGAAAAAGTAGGCTGGATCAGGCAACGTCGTGGGGATAGGGGAAATCCTTGAAGCGATGGCCCGGGGGGTGATAACATGCTATATTTACATCATAAAACATGATTTGTGATGCATATTTAAGTATAAATGATTTCATTTTCATGCATGTTATCGTACTTATATGTATTTTTCTATTATTCTCTTAAAAAGTCATTATAATCTCAAAATACTTTAATTTAGGGTAATTTTGATAAATTAGAGTTTAATAATTTGATAACCCATATTTTTCTTGAGATTATAACTGTTTTTTAAAGTTAAAATAATAAGAGAAATAATTTTTATAAACATTCATTGTATTTTTTTAAAAGTTTAAAATCTTAATAAATGAATTTATTTTTGAAATAATAATTTTAACCCTTATTATTTATTAAATCTGACTTTTTAGAATAATAGATAATTAAATTTTGGATCAAATGAAAGAAATTTGGATTAATTTGTAGTTATATATTAAAAGATATGATTTTTACAATTTAGGGAATTTTTCTGGATTTTTAAACTGTTTTTCTTATTTTATTTTTTATTTTTAAACCCATTTTTAATAAATAAAAAATAAAAAATGGGCGCGGGGCCGCGTGGATTCGACGTGGCACGCAAGGCCACGTGGCAGTGCCATGCGGACCCGCGCAGCGCCTACGTGGCGCGTAATATATTTATAGTATATTATTATTATATATATAAGAAAATGGGTCTTCAGCCTTCCCTAGATGGGAAGGGTATTAACCCTCTTAAATGTCGGGAGTTATATACCCGACATTTCCTCTTATTTCTTTCCGTGTGGGACTAATCCACACATCTCTCTTACTCTGCAGGTGACGTGGCGCGATGATGGGTGTTGGATCTCGTGGATGGACGATCGACAGGCATCAATCGCGTGGAGCGCGGACCACAGAAGATCAATCAAACACGTGCTTCTTTAAGGCGAGTTATAACGGTCCGATTCGCCGCAACGTGGCAACATCACACGCGTCGATTGCGTGGAACACGGATCATCAAAACTTATCAACGCACGTGCTTAATCGGAAGCGTTGTAACGGTCCAGATCAGATGATGTAGGATATTTCTAAAGTGGATAATATTCCTACAAATTAGGGAGGACCTATGAATGATATCACTAGAAATGTATTTCAATTCAGTGAGAATAATATTGGATAGATCATTTAAAATAGATATAATGATGTATATGAAGAGAAGAGGTAGAAATAATATTAATAATATGAGAGATTAAATTATATAACAGTGAATATGTGGAAGATAAGAGAATAATTATGATGATAGGGAGGATAAATAAGAGGAGAAGAAGTATGGAATGGATAAGACGGGAATAATGGAAGATGTAAGTAAGAAATAGAAAGAATAGATAAGAGAATGCATCTAATGTGGACTGACAGATCTTGGAGATGAACTATTCTCACCAAAGAAAGATAAGGATGATACCTTCTGTTACGGTGAAGAGAATGCTCGTGGAGATATCAAGATTATCCGAAATTTCCGCCGATTGCGTCTGGACGTAAAGTGTTGAAAGCGGACAGAATGGGAGGGAGAAAGGGAAAGAGAGATAGAACTCGGGAGATGAGAGAAGGTGGAAGAAAGGTGGAGAAACAGGGAAGAACACGAACACAGGTAAACGAACCAAGTAACCAAACTTTTCATTCAAAAAAAACTGTCGTCTTCTCTTTACAAATCTCCTTTTATAGATTGCGGAAAGGAAGAGGAGGATAAGAAGTCGCGTCGCTTGAAATTCCGCGTACGAGCGGGTATATGACTCGTGGAAGTTCGTTGCTTGCTTACGTGGCTTCTGTGGTGATCGCTTGATGACAACGCGATTTGTATCGACGATGATGGTCACGGCGTGCGTGGGACGCGGACGGTCCAAAGATTTTATCTCATCCTTCGTTTTCTTTTCTATACGAGAACGCCCGCGGGAACGTTTCCGGAAGTCAACGCCCACGATAGTTTTCTCTTTGGAGCGTTGTGGAAGCTTTGTGTGTTCTCAACGTGCTCATAGCTTCCATTAGAAGAAAAGTGAGTTTGCCGATTTGGTTGACCGAGACATTTCAATATCCTCTCGTCGTCCGGCTTCTAGTCTTCCTGAGATTCATCCGGATAACGTACTCGGTGACGATAATAGCGTTAGTCAGCCGCCTGGCGTCCCGGCACTGGACGACCGAGAATCTTCATGTCCCAATGGGATTTCTTCATGTCAGTCTTGTTACTAAAACTGCATAATAATAACTTTAGGTGAGGAGAACCCGCCAGGATTTTGACTGGCTTCGATCCTTTTGCGGATTTCCAAGGTAAGGCAACGTGACATCGGGAAAGTCTAACGATCACAGTGTTGATATGTGCTCCTTTGACGGGGAGGCTTTCCTTGAATGACGTGGAGACCGTGTGGATGTTGCTCTCGTGGGGGATAATCTCGGATTGAACCGTGAGTGCAATCTGTCTTGCATGAAGCTTCAATCCGTGAAGGTCTTGGTAGAAGTGACAATTATCTTTAAGAGTCTTCACTGTCTTTAGAGATCATGGTTTTATTATCTCATAGGGGTGGCTTTCAATATATCTTCTCTGATGGCAGCTCTATAATGCTTGTTTATGTTGAGTTGTCTTCCTAATAATCTTGGACAATTAGGAAAGAGACCTTTGATGACCATCTTCATTTGGATAGCTCTCTTCCAAAAGTAGTAAATACTAGATCTCTTCTAAAATTCTATATAAAGGTGGTTTTCAATGGAAGAAGGGATATTTCACAAAAGTGTTCCTCTTATTCTTTTGAGATCATTACTAAATTACATAAGGTACCTAAGATATGGTGGAGAAGTTTTGGAAATTAAGGACCATATTTCAAAGTAAGATGGTGGTTGACTTGGTCCATTCAAGGGATTCTAAGTTTCTAAATATAAGGGCTAAATTCCTTGACCAAGTCAATCTTTAGATCTGTATAAAATAGGAAAAAGAGGGAAGATAATTCCCTTTAGATCTACACTCTCTTTATTTATTTAGAGAGGTCTTCTTCATCCATTTAATGAATGGATAATCTCTCAAGTTGGTGGATAAGGAGGAGGAGGAGGAGGAGAGGAGGGGGGGATAGGTTCACTTAGAACCCTTGTGTTCATGTTTTTTAAAATAATTCTCCATCATCAGATCTCAGAGGAAGCATCTGGAGCGTCGGATGAAGCTCCAACGGACGCGATTCAAGGCGTTTTATAACGCATCTTGGGGGATCAAATCCGGACCGTTGATCAAGATCGGACGGTCGCGACTTAATCGAAACGGTCCATGATGGACCGTTTCATCGTAACCATCGATCGAAACGATCGGACGGTTACGAAAATTTGCCCTATAAAATGACTCGTTCTTCACGTTTGTAAGCATCCGAAGAGAGTTCAATCCAATTGACTGTCAAGACACCTCTTTCTCTCGTTTCTCTTGATCTCAACGTGTTCTTCTTTCAATTCCGCACCTCCGGAGCGCTTGAAATCAAGATTTCATCGTGTAGTTTGGTAGAAATTGCAGCTTGAACTTGTCGTGGCATTTTTCGGTATTTTCGTCGATTAATCGGATTAATCGAGCTAATCCGATCGCTAATCACGGTTAGTGGAAGCGGTTTTTACCAAGAATTAGTTTAATAAGGTTTTATTTCAATTTCGATTAACATTTAGAGTTTAATTTTGTTGAATTTTAGCTAAAATTGCGATTTTCATATCCGAAAATTTCTCTTCACTTCTAACTTCAATTTCTCCACGAAATCATGATCGTTTTTGATGATTTTTGATTCCGTGGATTCGTTTTGAAGTTATCTTTCATAAAATACCATTTTCCCTAATTTCTTCCATCGATTTCTCGTCTGATTTGATCAAATTTGAAGAATACGTCAAGAAATTGATTAATTCCCTGTGGATTCGACCCATATTTACCATTATACCCCTCAATTCGAGTGAATTTTCTAAAATTGGTAAGTTTGGAATTGTTTTTGACGCGATACTGATAACATGCATTTATAACTTGAATTCTTATCTTAATTAACTCATATTCATGCTTATTTTATGTGAATATGATGCATGTTATCATACTTTTTAGGAATTTTCTCCATTAGCATGTCATTTCACTAAAGTTGATATTTATGCATAAATTAGAGATAATTTTATGTTTAATAGATGATTAATCTTTTGTTTAAATTAATAAAAGTTAATCTCTGTTATGGAATGAGTTTTGACTGTAGTAAATGTTTGGAAGGATGATTTTAGGATAAATTTATGATTTAAAATATTCAATGAGAAATGATTTAAGTAAATTATAAGTCATCTTGATTTCTTCTTTCTAAATATGTTTTTAATGGCATAATATTAAAAAGGAAAGAATTTATGATCTAATGGAGAAAAATTTTCGATTAAAAAAATGAGTTGTACTTTGAGAGATATGAATTTTTTTGAAGTTCTAGGCCTTTTTCGATTTTTTTATTTGATTTTTTTAATTTGATTTTTTTACGAATTTTTTTCCTATTTAAAAATTACAAAAAAATGGTTTCTTACCTGCAGGCGCTGACGTGGCGAGCGGGAAAGCTGGCGCGCCGACACGTGGCGCGTGGGACCACCCAGTGGGTGCGACGAGGCGCTGAGGCCACGTGGCAGAGCCACGGGTGGCCCGCGCGTGGCTAAGTGGCGCACAAATTAAAGGGGGTGCGGCAACGTGGCAAGTGGCCACGCGACCCATAGCTCCACGTGGGCGCCCGTGTGGGGCGCCACGTGTACTGGATATAGAGGAGACATGAGGACAGTTAATAGGGGAAGCCACTCCCCTATTTAAGCACGTCCTGTCCCTCCACTTAATCCGTGTGGGACTATGTTCCCACACGATTTTGTTTTTTGCAGGTGACGTGGCGGCTTGGCGGGCGTCTGATCGGATCAGAGCGGCGAAGATCGCGTGGACCAGAGTCCACGCGATCATCAATCAAGCACGTGGCTATATGCATCTTAAGTGATCCGCTTGATGGGTGACACGTGGCAGAGCGAGGAAGCTTGGATCACGATCGGATGGCCTCAAATTTTCGCGATCAGGCGAACGATCGCGATCACCCGATCGTCATCGGATGGTCGCAATCGTTCGCGATCTTTGGTGCGTCCGATCTCCATCACGCAGATGCCTGATCTTCATCAAGAGAGGATCACGATCGGAAGGCTAGCGGAGAACTCAAATCGTGATCAAGGCGCACGGGATCAGCTAATCGTGATCGCTCATCTAAACGGGAGTTCATCGAACGGTGGATGAAGCCTTACGAAGAACCACGATCGACGCGCGTTCGTGGCTCGATCGCGCGGCGATCGTGGCCTATTCATCGCCAGATCGGGAACCACAGCGTCGCAACGTGAAAACACCCCCACGACGCCATCGACCCATGCCCACGATCCTATCAATGGCTCAAAAATCAGGCGGGATGATCAACGTCAAACTTTGAGAAATCGCCGCGATCGGGGCTGATTCAGCAGAAAAATTGAAGCGACGACGCCTCAAATTAATGGCCCATGATCCCCGCGCGATCGTGGCCATCGATTCCGCTCCACGACCGCATCAAACGGCCGGAAATTTCGGGCCTACTTTTCCTTTTAAAACCGGTGTATTCTCCCTTCTTTGTTCTTCAACTTTTGATCGATTCGTGAAGGAATTAAGCGAGTTTCGAGGAAGATCTTTTGTTCATCATGATCCCCCCGCGTTTAGACTCAATTTCGAAGGGATTGGAGCGGGATTGATCGCGAATTCCTACTTGATTTCATCGAATTTTCCCCTTGAATTCCGAAAGTCCGTGACAAAGGATCCGAGCAAATTCACTCCAATTCGCGCAAATTGGAGCTTAATTCTCATGGAAATCAGGTTAGTAGTGAGATTTGATCGATTATCAAGAGGTAATTTGAGTTTTTATTAGATTTAGAAGTTTAATTTTGCAAATTAGTTCATAGTGTTCTTCATTTTCCCCTAATTTCGATCTGAAATTTTGCTGATCTTGAAAATAGGATATCTCTCTGATTATAATTGCAAATCACTTGATTTTGGTTTCATTGGATTCCTCTTTTCATCAGTTTTCCGTGGATAGAAAATTGATCAAATTCCGAGTTCATTTGACCATTCAATTTAACGTTTGACCACGGACTGTTCATCTTTCATCAGAAGTCAAACGTTGACTTTCGGGGTCAATTACGTTTTATTGACAAATAAGAATTTGATAATTTCGGTCTTGTCGGATTCCTCTGGTTCTTAGCTTTCCATTGAAATATAAATTGCAAGATTTGGATTTCATTTGGGCATTCAATTTGAAGATTTCCTCTGAGGTGTTAATTTCGGGGATTTTCTGATCATTGATGTTTAATAATTCATAATAAATCCATTTCTTATCCAAAAATTATGAATTATATATCAATAAATTTCATTTTCTCTCTAGTTTCCAAATATCTACTTTTCGTAATTTTCTGACTCTGTTTGATTCTCTGATTTTGCAGAACATCTACTGCTGGTCAAAGTCAATGCTTTGACTTTGACTTTTGACTTTTCAGTGTCAAATCCGAGATTTCAATTCTTAAAACTTCTTATTTACCTTATTTATATCATTTCCATATCTTACATCTTATTTTCTCTTATTTAAAACCCCTTTTAAACCTAAGTTTGACCAAGTCAACTCTGCGATTAAAGTCAACCCTGCTCTCTGTGGATCGACCCGATACTTACGCAATACTTGATTATTATATCTTGTCTTGGTGAGTTCAGTTTTATAAATTTTTTTTGACCATCGTCTTTGTGTTTTAACGACGCACGAAAATGACACGCCAGATACCACGTGAAATCGACGACCTCGCAGTTTTGTCTCGTCAGGGGGGGGTAGTGATCGCGAACCCGAGACAAACCGCACATTAATCAAGAATGGCATTACACAGGCACGAGGCGGCAGGAAGCAATCGCGGTGCGGCAGACCGCAACAACACAGTGAAGTAGGGCGCGGACATGGGGACACAAGGCGCACTCGCGGACGCGAGTCGGTAGGGCAAGCGTGGGCGCGGGCAGCAGGGGGTGCGCAGACAGCAGGGTACATGCAAGCAACAAGGCGCATGCGGGCGCGAGGAGGCGCGGGGCGCGCCAGCGCGGGCTGGCAGAGCGCATGCGGTCGTGGGGCGGCAAGGCGCGCGCGGGTGATGAAACGATTTATGTGGTCATTGAAACACAAGATCGTCGTTGAAGCAAAATTTATAATTTTAAACTCTCAAAGATTTCAAATATGAAATCAAGTACAGGGAAATGATCGCGTCGCTCTAGAGAGAACACGGTTGACTTTTTATCATAGAGTTGACTTGGTCATACTTAGGTCTAATTAGGGTTTTAAAGAAATGAATGAGATTAATTATTAATGAAAATAATAAGAATATATCAGAGAAGATATTTTAAGAAATTTAGAAAATATTTTTAGAAGAAAAGTCAAAAGTCAAGGTTAAGGCATTGACTTTGACCATATGTTGACTTTCTATAAAATCATAGAGGAAAAGGTGGTAAAATATATGAAAATTAAATATTCAGACATTAGAGAG
The DNA here is from genome assembly GCA_024174645.1 of Lemna minuta. Classification (NCBI taxonomy): domain Eukaryota; kingdom Viridiplantae; phylum Streptophyta; class Magnoliopsida; order Alismatales; family Araceae; genus Lemna; species Lemna minuta. Next base: position 14,266,189 of record CM044105.1, read on the forward strand.
AAAATAGAAATTTTGATATAAAATATGTGATTTTTATAGAAGAATTGGATTTACTATGATTTATTGAAAATCAATAACAATAAAAATCTTGAAATAAAGACCTCGGTCAAAATCATAAAATTGACTAACCAAAGGATATCCAAATCTTACAATTCATATATGAATAGAAAGCTTATGATCATAGAATTCTATAGAGACCAAAATTGTCGAATTTCACCTTATATTTTAAGAGTAATTCCCCTGCAATTTAACGCCCAAATTCGGATTAAAAATGAACAGTTGTTGGTCAAAGGTCAAATTGAAGGGTCAAATGCTGATGAAATTTTACGAATCAAATATGCACAGAAAGATGATGAAACAAGAAATTCAATGAAACTAAAATCAAGTGATTTGGGCTTAATATCACGGAGAAATACTTGTTTGAAAATCAGCAAAAATTCGCACTCAATTTGGGCGAAAAGATGAAAATTCCGATTTCTAAACTCTAATTACCTATCTAAATCTAATCTAAACTACATAAATTGCAACTATTATGATTGAATCACACTGCTAACTGGATTGACACGAAGATTGGGCTTCAAATCTCGTGAATTATAGACTATTTCTTCGGTTTCTTCTTCGACGTGCTTGGGCGTTCCAGGGGAGATTCTAATCGATTCGTGCAATGATGCGTGATCAATCCTACCTCAATATGATCACAATTGAGTCTGTAATGCAAGGGGATCACGAAGAACTTGAGATTTTTTTTCCAAAATCACATAATTTCTTCACGTTTCAATCAAAAGTTCAGTTTACAAAGAGGGAGACCATCTATTTATAGAAAATTATTGCAAAAATTGTGGTCCATCCGATTCACTGAAGGACATTTGGATGGGTGAGATGGCACAAAATTGATGTGGATTCCACTACTCTTCGATTACGACCGTTTGATCTTCATCAGAGTGTCCTTATGCAGCCACGTGTTGATCCATGAGTCGCCGAATGCACGATTAAATCGCGGCCATCCAATGTCACTTAAGCGATCGACGGCTTATGAATATGGACGTGCCTTTGATGAGGATCTGGTGGACAACAGTCCACGCGATCGACGTGCATTAGTACGTGCGCTTTGATCCAACTCACCATACTTTTCCACGTTGCCCGAATCGAGATTTAAGATAGAACTTAGTTCCACAAGGAGAAAAATAAGAGGAAGTGATGGGTATAAAAGTTAGAGGCTCCTTAAGCCTTTGTGTCCCCCGCATGGGCTTAGTACGCCCACCCATCTAACCTGGGGCCACTAACCCGCGGGTCCATCAACTGCAAGCCCAATTGCACCCACGTGTCCACGTGTGCGTCCACGTGTTCACGTGGCCTTACGTGGCTCTACCACGTGTGCATGTCCTGCCATGTCAACTTCGCGGGTCTCGTGCAAATAATAAACCCCTTTTTGCTATTTTTATAAGGAAATAAATCCAAAAAATGCCTAAAAAATCAAAATAAAATCTAGAAAATTCTATAAAATTAAGAAATTCATAACTTCATTTCTAGAACTTCTTTTTTACTCAAATTTTCTCCATTGGCTCACAAATTTCTTCATCTTCAATACCATTCATAAAACTACTCCTATCATTTAAAAATATAAATTTAAGGAAGAATAAATTATGAATTCAAAAATACTATTAAGTGAAACCTATCATTCACTTATTTTCTTTGATTCCTCTATCATCTTCTTCTTCTCCTCCTCCTTTCTTCTTTTACTCATCTTCACTAAAGAAAAAATAAAAATAACTAAAAGTGGTTAAGTTTGATTTGTTTGATCTTGTCAAAGATCAGAAATCATGAAAGCACATAATTAACTCTAAATTATGCAAAAAATATGAACTTTAGTAAAATGACATACCAATGAGAAAAATTCATAAAACTATGATAACATGCATCATAATTACATAAGATAAGCATGCATATTATTTAAATATGATAAGAATTCAAGTTAAATATGCATGTTATCAGCAGGCATGTGGGCGTGGGGCTTCAAGGTGCACGCGGGCACCGGGCGCCATGGCAAACCATTTTTGAGGTAGAGGTTTTTGGGAGATTGACTTTATGGGACCATTTCTACCATTGGTAGAAAAGAGTACATTCTTGTAGCATTGGATTATGTGTCCAAATGGGTTGAGGCGATACCGACCTGGACAAACAATCATCGAGTGGTTAATTAGTTTATTGTTAACAATATGTTTTCTCGATTCGATTTTCCTAGAGCGATTATTAGTGATGATAGATCTCATTTTACTAACTCTCATTTCAGGAATTTACTTAAGAAATATGTAGTTCACCATTGTGTCATGACCCTGTATCACCCCCAAGCAAATGGCCAATTAGAAGTCAGCAATACAGAAGTCAATAACATATTGAAGAAGATAATTCGCACGAATGGAAGCAATTGGGCAATGAAGCTACCCGATGTTCTATGGGCCTACTGCACCGCATTCAAGACACCCATCGGGATGTCTCCATTTAGGCTCATATATGGCAAACCTTGCCATCTCCCGTCGAGTTAGAGCATAGGGCTTATTGGGCTATTAAAAAGCTCAATCTCTCTCTTAAGCAAACCGGGAAAGAAAGACTTCTACAACTTCAAGAGCTCCGAGAATTACGGAATGAGTCATATCAAACCGTAGAGATTTATAAGGCCAAAAACAAGGCCTTTCATGACAATCATATTAATACAAAAACTTTTCATGTTCATGACAAGGTATGGCTTTATAATTCTCGTCTTAAACTCTTTTTAGGGAAGTTGGGCTCTAGGTGGGATGATCCATATGAGGTCCTTGAAGCAGTTGACAATGGATCAGTCTTGATTTTAGATCCTAAGATTAAAAATTCCTTCAAGGTAGATGGACATAGATTGAAACCATACATTGGTAAAGAAGGATGATGACATGTTAAATAAACATTATAAAACATGATTATTGATGCATATTAAGGCATAAATGATTTCATTTCCATGCATGTTATCATATTTATGTGTATTTTTCTATCATTCCATGAAAAAGTCATTATAATCTCAATAATAATTTAAATTAGGGTTAAATATGATGATTTAAAGATAAATAATTTAATAACCCATCTTTACTTGAGATTATAAAGGTTTTTAAAGTTAAAATAATGAGAGAAATCATTTTTATAGGCATTTATTTACATTTTCATAAGTTAAAAACTTTAAATTTGAATAAATTTGTTTTTGAAATAGAAATTAAAACTCTCATTATTTATTAATTTTGACCTTTTTGACTGACAGATAATTAAATTTCGGATCAAATGAAAGAAATTTGGATTAATTTGAATTTATATTTTGAAAGTTATGAATTTTCTAATTTTTAGAGATTTTTTCTAGATTTTTATGAATTTATTTTTCGATTTTAAATGTTAAAATAATTCTAAAATAAGTCAAAAATGGGTTTATTATTCGCGCGGGGCCACGTGGATGCGACGTGGCACTCAGGGCCACGTGGCAGCGCCACTCGGACCCACGCGAGTGCCCACGTGGTGCGACGTGACGTGCATATTTATATTTATCGTAAGTATAGGGTTATAGTACATATAAGCATCCAATATTTCATATATTACGCTAACCCTCAAAAAACGTCCACATTATATACCCGCTTGTTTCTTTTAATTTTCTTTGCGTGGGACTAAGTTCCACACGATATTTGAATGTGCAGGACACGTGGCCGAAGGAGGAGTGACGAGACGAGACCGCGATGTCGTCGATTTCACGCGGTATCGCGTCAAAAATAATACCGAACTTACCAATTTGATGAAAATGTATCGAATTCAAGGGTATAATGGTAAATACGGGTCGAATCCACAGGGAATTAAGCAATTTCTTGATGTAATCTTCAAATTTGATCAAATCGGACAGGAAATCGATGGAAGAAATTGGGGAAAATGGTATTTTAAGAAAGTAGACTTCAAATCGATTCCACGGAATCAAAAATCGTCCAATTTGGACTTGATTTCACAGAGAAATGAAATTTCTAAGTGGAGAGAAATTTCGGACCGAAGAAATCGCGATTTTTGCTAAATTTTGATAAAATTAACATCTAAATCCTAATCTAAACACAAATTAAACATGATAGGGAGATAATTAAGGTAAACCCGCTTCCACTAAGCCCAATTAGCGATCAAAACGAGGTGATTAAGCCGATTAATCACCGAAATCGTGAAGAACACGAACGTGAACTTCAAGCGTCGATTTCTCCCTCAATTTTCCACCAAATCTCGACTTCTACCCCTCCATGGACGCGGAATTGAAAGAGGAAGAGGAAGAACTCGAGAGAAACGAGAGAGAGAGGCGATTAGATTGAATCTCAAACTCGGATGCTTACAAATATGAAGAACTAGTCATTTTATAGGGCGAATGTTCGTAACCGTCCGATCGTTTCGATCGACGGTTACGATGAAATGGTCCATCGTGGACTCGTTTCGATTAAGTCGTGACCGTCGGATCGTGATGGACGGTCACGATTGAATCTGGAGGTGAGCGTTATAAAAACGCCTCAAATATCACCCCTTAGATCGCGATCCAACGGCCGAGATGCTTCCGGGGAGATTAAATCTCGGCCATTATAACGCCTCATTTAAGGCACGTGCTTGATTGATCTCCGGTGGTCCGTGCGTCTACGCAATCGACGCGTCTGATGCCACCACGTCGCTTCAATCGTAGCCGTTATAATCTTTTAATTCAGCACGTGTCTTGATCATCGCCGGTGGACCGCGCGTCCATTTGATCGACGCGTGTCGATCGATCATCCACGAGATCCAACGCCCATCGTCGCGCCACGTCACCTATAGAGTAAGAGAGATGTGTGGATTAGTCCCACACGGAAAGAAATAAGAGGAAATGTTGGGTATATAAGTCCCGACATTTAAGAGGGTTAATACCCTTCCCATCTAGGGAAGGCTGAAGAACCCTTTTCTTATATATATAATAATAATATACTATTAATATATTACGCGCCACGTAGGCGCTGCGCGGGTCCGCGTGGCGCTGCCACGTGCCCTTGCGTGCCACGTCGCATCCACGCGGGGCCCCGCGCCCATTTTTTTATTTTTTTATTTATTTATTTATTTTAATTATTAAAAACGGTTTAAAAATCGAAAATAAAATAAGAAAAATAGTTTAAAAATTCGAAAAAAATCCCTAAAAATAGAAAATTCATAACTTTTAATATATAACTCCAAATTAATCCAAATTTCTTTCATTTGATCCAAAATTTAATTATCTATTATTCTAAAAAGTCAAAATTAATAAATAATGAGAGTTTTAAATTTTATTTCAAAAATAGTTATTTTTAAACGATTTTAACTTAGGAAAATATAAATAAATGTCTATAAATGCTTTCTCTCATTATTTTAACTCTAAAAACATCTATAATCTCAAAATAAAGATGGGTTATTAAATTATTCATCTTAAAATCATTATTTTTAACCCTAATTTAAAGTGTTTTTGAGAATATAGTGACTTTTCATATAATAATAGAAAAATACATATAAGTATGATAACATGCATGGAAATGAAATCATTTATACTTAAATATGCATAAAAAAATCATGTTTTATGATGTAAATATCGCATGTTATCAAGGAGCATTGGATTAGATTAAGAGCGATCGAAGTGCGTTGCTCGGGTGAACTCGCGGTCCACCGGATCGCATCAAGACGCACGTGGCTTTAATCGAGAGTTATAACGGTCACAATTTAATCGCGTCGGGAGCATCCTGACCGTTGATCATTTTGATCGAACGGTTATGCCCAAAACTTGTATAAATAGAGATGTTCTTCCGATTTCCAAAGCATTTGAGATAGAAATCAATCCAATTGATCTGTTTAGACACTTCCCTTCTCGAGTCTCTCGATTCCATCATCTTCTACACTCATTTTCGCATCCACGGAGGGTTTGAAATCGAGATTGGTTGAGAGACAAAGGAGAAATCGAAGCTTGAACTCCATGATCTGGTTCTTCATATTTTCGACGATTTAGGTGATTAATCGTGTTAATCTGATTGCAATCTTGGGTTAGTGGAGTCGTTTTTGCTAATTTATCATCCATTCATGTTTAATTTCAATTTAGATTAGGAATTGAAGTTTAATTTCGTTTAATTTTTGTTAAATTCGTGATTTATAATTTTGAAAAATTCTCTCCACTTCAATCTTCAATTTCTCCGCGAAATCAAGATCAATTTTGATGATTTTTTATTCCGTGGAAATGATTTGCAGTTCTCTTTCATAATCTACCATTTTTCCCAATTTCTATTATCACTTCATCGTCCAATTTGATCAAATTCAAAGAGATCATCATAAATTTCCTTATTTCCCTGTGAGTTCGACCCTTATTTACCATTATACCCCTTAATTTGAGATATTTTCATCAAATTGGTAAGTTTGGACTTTGTTTTGACACGAGACCATGTCAAATCGAGGACCTCACAGTTTTGTCTTGTCAAAGGACCACCACCTATCCATAATGAAGAGCTGCAACTTCTTGAGATATCATCCATTAATTAGTCGTTAGAGAGAGTTGAGTCCAGCTGAAGATGTAAAACATAGTGCTTGTCGGGAGGCAACCCAACCTTACTTTTGTTTTTGCATTTACTTTTTTTATCTTATTATTTTTTTGCTTTTGCATTTAATTTTATTTTTACTTTTCTATTTTTTGTTTACTTTGATGTTTGGTTTTTTTTAGGCTCCATAGACACTAAGGAGGAGAGAACAACAAAAGAAGGAAATGCATCCCCACAGAACTCCACAAATGAAGAGAGAATGCACCCAATGCAAACTACTCGCTAAGTTTTTTTTAGCCCCTTTGTCTCATTTCCTATTTTTTTTTTTGAATCACATGAATTATGATTGACATCTCTTTTCCATGAGCATACTGATTTTTATTGAGTACAATAAAAGGAATGAGTGTGGGGGGAGGGAGTTTTCTAGAAAACTTAAAATTTTTGTATTTTCTTCATTTGGTATTATACATGATCTGATTTTAAACCATGTGAGCAACAACATGATCTTTCCAAAACCACATGAAATATGAAAAATATAGAGTAAATTAACACCCTCTAATGCTTAGAAAGTCATGGGAAGAGCAACCTTAAATGTTATATTGAGGTGGTTGTAGAGTCGATGGAATTATGGATCTAGGTTTTCCTTTGGGGAACCATAAAGTCTAATCTAAGAATCTACTCAACCTCATAGTATGATTTTTTAAAATTTCTACACTTCTCATCCACTCGTTCTTCTTTCTAAATCTTGAGTTAATGACTCTTTGCACGCACATCCTTCCGCTCTCCATAGCAAGTCGTAGCTTATATCATCTTTTTCTTGGCACTACTATTATTGACATAGTGAAGCTTTTTTATCCATAGAGATATTAAAACCTCTTCGGGGGAATAAGCTGCATGTCTACTAAGGACGACTCATGGGTAGGTTAAGCACCATGGAATGAGTTAATATTTTTTTTAACAAGTTGCATAAAAAGCCTTAGAAATTTTAATTTCGGCATTTACTCTGCATTATCTAATCCCTCTCTTTATAAAGGCTTGCAGCAAGTAGAAATAGCATGTGTAAAAACAACTAAGAATTAGGATGAAAGAAAAAGAAATTAAAGTAGAATTAGAATGGTAAGCTGTCTCCCATGTGTTTTAGCTGGTTCTATCTAATAGCCATTATGTATGTAAAGGATGATGCTTGTTTCTTCTTCTTGTGGCTTGATCATTCATGTCCATAGTGCAAGGAGATCTACAATAGATTTGGTAAGGTGAATTATTTTCTTAAGTTATTTATATCCTTATTAGTATTGAGAGCTAGAGGATTCTTTGTTTATTTGGTAGATTAAAGTGTTCGCCGAAGGAATGTCGTGACCCTAAATTTCTAGTGCACTACTATCTTCTTGACATTAATTAAGGTAGAACATTCATTTCATATTCTACAATGCTTAAACCATGATTTTCTAAGGTCATTTGTTAGTCTTATTACACATTCTTTATATTTCCATTGCTAAGGGACTAGCAATGATTTAAGTTGAGGGGTATGATAGCATGCATATTTAACTTAAATTCTTATCTTATTTAACCAATATACATGCTTATTTTATTTAATTATGATACATGTTATCATAATTTTATGAATTTTCTCCATTGGTATGCTATTTTATTAAATTCCATATTTATGCATTATTTAGGGTTAATTATGTGTTTTATTGATGTTTGACCTTTTGCAAGGTTAAATTATTAGAAATTAACCACTTTTCTTAAGTTATTTTGACTTTAGTAGATGATTAAAATAAGTAATTTCAAGAAAAGAATGATGGGATGATAGAAAATATAATTCTTAAGAGATTATTTAAGATTATTTTGAATTCTTGTTTGAATTTACATTTTTTGGTGGCATGATATTAAAGATGAAGAAATTTATGATCTAATTGAGAAAATTTGAGTCAAAAAGGAGTTATATAAGTGAAGATATGAATTTCTGAATTTTAGAGATTTTTTGGATTTGATTTTGTTTTTTCAGGTCTTTTTTGGATTTAGTTCTTTATTTAAAAATCGCAAAAGTGTTTATTTAATCACGCGGGACCCACGAAGCTGATGTGGCACAAGATGCACACATGGCGGAGCCACGCGAGGCCACGTCGATGCGTACGTGGACGCGTGGACATTTGGGCTAGCAGTTGATGGGCCCACGGGTCAGTGGGCCCAAGTGAGAGTATTGGGGCGTACTAGGCCCATACGGACGACTCATCCATCAAAGGGCTTCCACCTTATATACTCATTTTTTCACTTTACATTCTTCTATGTGGGACTATCTTGTTTTCTTTCTTCCCTAGGACACGTGGCAGAGCGTGGTGCGTCAGATCAATCGCGTCAAGTGAGGAGCGTTAATCTGGTGGATTGCGGTCCACCCGATCATCATCAAGACATGCGCTTAAATCGTGATTTAAGTAAAGATTCTACGGTCGCAATATAATCGCGTATTCAACGAATAATGGAGCGACACATGGCTTCATATGGACGCTCTGATCAAGATCGGACGGGCAAAAAAATCGGGAGACGTGGGATCGTGACCCATCAAAATTGCGCAATCTTAGTCGTCAATCATGCTTCAAGCGAATCGGACGTTCCGCATTTTTCACGTAAAATTTCCTATAAAACTGATGTTCTTCTCCTTGTAAACATACCTTTTTGATTGAGTCGTGAGGCAATTAAGTAATTTTGGGGTAAATTTTAAAGTTTTTCATGATCCCCAAGCGTTCTAGAATCAATTGTGATCATATTGAGGTATGATTGATCACGAATCATTGCAAGAATCGATCAGAATCTCCCCTTGAACGCCGAACGCACACCAAAGAAGAAACCGAGCAAATACACTTCAATCGACGTGATTTGAAGCCTAATCTTTGCGTCAATCGGGTTAGTATTGTGATTTGATCGTATCCCTTACAATTTATGTAGTTTATGATTAGATTTAGGTAGTTAGTTTCATGTTAAAAATCGAATTGTTCATTGTTTCACCCAAATTTGGGTGTGGATTTTTGCTAATTTTGAAATAATAATTTCTCCCTGATCTTAAGTCCAAATAATTTGATTTTAGTTTATTGGCTTCCTTGTTTCATCAGCTTTCAGTGGATATCTAATTTCATCACCGTTTAACCCTTCAATTTGACATTTGACCATTAATTGTTCATTTTCAATCCGAATTTGGGCGTTGACTTGCAGGGAAATTACTCTTAAAAATACAAGGTGAAATTTAATAATTTTGGTCGCTTTGAAATCCTCTAATCATTAGCTTTCTATTCATATTTAAATTTCTTGATTTGGATATCATTTGGTTAGTCAATTCGAAGATTTTGACCGAGGTATTCATTTCAGGATTTTTTTGATCCTTGATTTTTAATAAATCATAATAAATCCAATTCTTATCTAAAAATCATGAATTATACGTCAAAAATTTTCATTTTCTCTCTATTTTCTGAGTATATAACTTTTTAAAATTTTACTCTCTCTTTCTTCTCTAAGTTTACAGAAAGTCAACGTATGGTTAAAGTCAACGCTTGAGCTTGACTTTTGAGTTTTCTTCATCAAATCATTTTCTAAAATTCTTAAATTATATTCTCTGATATGCTTATTATCATTTCTATTAGTCATATAACACTTTTATTTCTTAAAAATCCAAATTAAACCTAATTTTGACCAAGTTAACCCTTCGATCAAAGTCAATCGTTTTCTCTATGGATCGACTTGATCTTTACACTATACTTGATTTCAATTTTTTTTTATTGTGAGTCCGGAAGTATAAATTTTTTTGACCGACGTTTGTGTGTTTCAACAACCGCATAAACGTTACGTCAATGTTGATAAGGGTGATTTTGTTGTTAAGGTAGAACCCCTCAATACTAAGTGGAGTTTACGATAAGAAACAATGTAGTGTACTCTTTAGCTAAGGTGGAAAGTTGATTGTTAGAAAAGGGGTATTATGATAATTTTTATTGCATTAGTTATAACTAGAGAGACTGATTAGGGTTGTGTGGTTGATTAGAGAATAAGTCATTCAAGAATTTTTTATTGGGCAATGTATTATATGTATTACGATACCTATCAACACAAAGGTTCTATGTGTGAGTAACATAAACCCATTTCCTTTCAAGACATGCAATGTAGCTTGGCAACTCACGTGCTAGTGATGCAACATATGGATTGGATTGAATCAATTGTGATTAATTAATTAATATTAGATATTATCAATTAATTTGATTGGCTAATACAAAGTTATTTGGCCTATAGAGTTATTAATTACATTTTTACTAGGGCCTCGAGGGTCATTGACAAAACGATTTCGTGTGATTGTTGAATACACACAATCTCGTGCCAAAAAAATTTCAAATGCACTAAATTAAAGATTAAATCACTAATCAAATAGTATGGTGGTGAATAAGGGTTGAATACACGAAGAAATAAGAGAAATTTTGAGATGTCTTTGGAATTCAATCAAATCAGACAATGAATTGAGATAAGAAATTAGGGATTTTAGTATTAAGAAAGATAACTCCAATACGAATCTACATAATCAAAAATCATTGAATTTGGATTTGAATTCCCACAGAAATCGAGATTTGAAATTGAGAAAGAAATTCGATCACAAAAATAGATAAAAATCAAAACTAAAACTAAAATTAAACTAATCTACGATTCAAAATATAAATCCAATGCTAAAGGAAGATAGATTAGGATGAAAAAAATGCAATCTAACCCAAAATTGCGCTCGAAATGATCCAATTAATTTCTGGATTCAAGTCTTTTCATTCAGCAATTTTGAAAACGAGGTTTGGCATTCAAGATGTGATTTCTTCCAATTCTTTCAACCAATTCTTGATTTCAAATACTCGAATGCGGAAATGATTCTAGAAGAATTAGAAATCAAATGATTCTAAGACTGTGGTGTCTAAACAATACTATTTGCTTAAAAATCTAAGAACACGTTTTTCTATCAAAGACCATTTCGATTTTATAGGCAAATTTGGGCGCGACCGTTGGATGTGTCGATTTGATTTTATCAATGGCTGAGAATAAACGATGATCCATGGATCGATGTCTTTAAGTCACGTCCGTCCAATCCACAATAGAGCATCCAGATTGTGCCACATCGCGTATGAAGGAGAAATGTCATTTGATGTTGTCCGTTGGATCTTCATTGGATCATCGTGATGAATCCACGTGTCCATTGGGCGCATTTAATCTCAACCATTATAACTCTCCAAATCAACGACTCAGATAAAATTTCTTTAAATCGAATCATCGCCTAATCAGATGTCACGACTTACCCTTATGAGTAAGTGACATCCGACGATCGCGATTAAACCGCGCAATTGGACATCTCTCGTTGCGCCACATCACATGTAAATAAAAACAAACACAAATAGTCCCACATGGAATAAATTATAATATTTAATTGCGCATATAACATATGAGAGCTTAATGGGTTAGTGTAAAGTCATTAATGGATGCTTAACCCACTAATCACTCTCACGCACACAAGTCTGCACACGCCCACACACACATGCACACATGTCAAACACAATGCCGCATACACGCGGTGCCACGCGGCATGCACACGTGTCGCCACGTGGCGACGCTTTGTCACATCAGCTCGCGATTAAAAAATATTTTTTTATTATTTTTAATCATTTTAAAATAAAAAATAGGTTTAAATAAATTGAGAAAAATTCCTAAAACTTAGAAAATTCATAACCTTTCAAAAATATAATTCTAAATTAATCCAAATTTGTTTTGTTGGATCAGAAAATTGAATTATCTATCATTATTCAAATTCAAAATATATAAATAAAAATAGAGAATTAATTTAATTTCAAAATTACGCTCATTCCTCTTGGAAAATAAATTTAGAAAAATATATGAGCGTAAATAAAAAATTTTCTCTTATCATTTAATCAAGAAAATATAATTATGATCTCAAATGTAAATAGGATTTTCATTACATTATTTAATTATGCATAATTATCCATAAAATGATATATGACGAGACGAAACCGCGAGGTCGTCGACTTTCACACGGTCTCGTGTCAAAAATATTTCCAAACTTACCAATTTAATGAAAATTAATCGAATTGAGGGGTATAATGGTAAAATAAGGGTCGAATCAACATGGAAATAAGGAAATTCTTGATGTATTCTTTGAAATTGATTAAATCGGACGATGAATTGATGATAGAAATTGGGGAAAATGGGAATTTGAAATCGTGAAGGAGGACGAGACCGGACTCCAAGACAAGGAACAAACCTTTTTCATAACAAATAACAGGGAAATCATAACGCCGATGCTTTTTCTTCCTAGGTATTCCTCTAAGGAAAACCGATTTAAGAAAAAAATTATACATTTAATGGTACAAAGGGATAAACTCAATTCAAGCTGCCTCTCACTCCTAAACTTTGCAATGATACCCTTGGCAAAGGGAAAAGTGGAGCTCAAGATGGGGGGATCCACAACCCGAGATGAGCATCTGGACCGGGTCGAGAGCCAAATCAAACTCTACAACTCCAATTTGGTTGATACCAAATTATGAAAGAGAACTTCAAATCAATTCCACGGAATCAAGAATCATCGAATTTGGTCTTGATTTCGTGGAGAAATTGAAGATTGAAGTGGAGAGAAATTTTCGGATGAAGAAATCGCCAAATTGACTAAAATTAAACCAAATTGAACTTGAAATCCTAATCTAAATTAAAATTAAACATGATAGGAAGGTAGATTATGAAAAACCGCTTCCACTAATCTCAAATTGCGATCAAATCGATGCAATTAAACCGCTTAATCGCCTAGAACACGAAGAATTCGAGGAGGAGATTCAAGCGTCATTTTCTTCTAATATGTTCAACAAAATCTTGATTTCAAAGGCTCCGGTGGTGCGGAAATGAGAGTAGTAGACAATGAGATCAAGAGAAATGAGAGGGGAGGTGTCTAGACAGATCAATTTCTTTATTTCCAACTCGAATGTCTTAGAATATCGAAGAACATGTCTTTTTATAGTACATTTGGGCGTAACCGTCCGATCGAAACGATCGACGAGTTACGATGAAACAGTCTACTATGGACCGTTTCAAAAATATCGTGGCCGTTAGATCTTGATGGATAGTCCGGATGAAGCGTTTGAGATGCGTTTGTAAAACGCCATTGATCTCCGCCGTTAGACCGCGATCCGACGCTTCGGATGATCCCCGTGTGATGAAATCTTGGCCGTTATAACGCTTTTAAAATGCCACGTGCGTTTTGATGTGATCGGTGGTGCGCACGTCCATGTGATCGACGTGCCTCGATCGTGCTTCATCTTGATCCAGCGCTCCACGATTGGCCACGTCACCTGCATATTTAAAAACCGTGTGGAACTTAGTCCCACACGGGAAAAATTAAAGGAATTCGAAGGGTTTTGGTGGCGTACGACCCCCGTCGCCACCAAGGCATGACACTACGGCGCCAGAGGAGCCGACACCCACGCGTCCAGCCCCCTCGACAGGTGAAGACGAAGGATGCCGATTTTCACTACACCAAGTGAGGACTTCATCTCGCCACGACACATCTCACTGGGCTCGCGCGCGCGTGGAGTTATCGTTCTGTCTTTTCTTTTGTTATGAACTTTCTTAGCCTGCACGTGTTTAAGTGGGCCTTTGCATATCTTCTTCTTTCTCTTTTAGGCCTTTGGGTGGGTTCCCGCCTTTTCGGGACCCCAATCGTAAGGCTCTTTCCCTTTGTGAACCTTTACATTCTATGATTATGTTTAGGTGTGGGTTGTGGGCCTCAAGTGGGCCCTTTCCTCTCTCGGCCCACTATGGGCTCTACAAGAGGGGAAGGGACCCCCCCCCCCACAAACCCTAGCCGTCATTTGAAGTAAGAAAGGAGCATCCTCCCTCTCAAGTGGCTGCTCAAGGAAGATCAAGGAAGGAGACCAAACGCCGCCTTTGCCGCCGCACCACCACGTGCCACCGCCGTGCCCGCCGCCGAGACCGCCGCCTCTCGTTGCCTTGATCGCGTGCTACTTGCGTGCAGCCTCCCGCCGCCGCCGTTGCTACTGCCGGACCGTTGTGCCGCACCCCCACCCCCTCCACGAACCTCCTTCTCCATCCTCCTCCCATCAATTCCCCGATCGGCCATCACCTCTCAGATCACCCCTTCCCCTCTCCTCCTCATCTCCACCACCATTGCCGATTCCCCCTACCCCATTCCCTTTTCCAACTCTCTGCAGAACACCGTTGATGGAGAATTATTTTGAAACATGAACACAAGGGTTCTAAGTGAACCTATCCTCCTCCTCCTCCTTATTCATGAGTTTGAAAAATAATCAGTTCATTAAATGGATGAAGAAAACCTCTCTAAATAATTAAAGAGAGTGTAGATCTTAAGGGAATTACCTTCTCTCCTTCCCCTATTTTATACTGATCTAAAGATTGACTTGGTCAAATATTTAATCCTTATCTTTAGAAACATAGAATTCCTTGAGTGGACCAAGTCAACCACCCTTTTACCTTTGATATAGGTTCACTATTTTCCAAATCATAACCACCATATCATAGGTACCTTGTATAAATTAATGATCTCAAGAAGGAAACATCAATAGGAACACAGTTGTTATCCCATCCCTCTCCCTTTGAAATCCACCCTAGTTAGTAGATTAGAGGAGATCTATTTTATGAAATTACATTATCTTCTTGTTCTACTTCAAGACAAAGCCTTGTGCATGAATACACCCATGCATGCATGAAGATCAAGCAACACCAAGAGAAGCACCATAATCAAAGGATGAATTAATGTGAAAATCTCCATAGCAGCTCAAGTCAAAGCCCACAAAGACAGTCATGATTTCTATCAAAGAAGATCTCAACAAGGAGAACTATCTTCATCTAAACTAGATCCTCGCCATCTCTTATTTAAAGAATTTACCTTCATGGTTAAAGTCAAAGAAGACACTTGAATTGAAACCTGTCCAAGACCCGACCTCCTATCAGCTCATGATTTCCAAGCTTATTTCAAACCCAATGAGATTATACATCTCTCTCAGCTATCAGGAGGGCATCGAAGAAATTGAAAATATGATTGGACGTTCAACTCTCCCGACGATCATCATCTCATCCTTGTTATTCCTCGCTGCCGCGGCATCGTCCTGTCCAAGAAAAGATTCGTCATTGGTAAGGGATCTGAGCAGGGAACCCCAAAGCAATTATGGGAGGGGTGGTTTCTCGCATCTAACCGTGATTGGCGCTGCTATGCACGGGATGAAAGAGGTTGAAGTTTGTCTTGAAACATTTGCTCCCGGATCAAAAACCCCAATTCATAGGCACTCGTGCGAAGAAGTATTTGTTGTTTTGAAAGGAAGTGGGACTCTTCTCCTGGCTTCAAGCTCGCACAAGTACCCAGGAGAACCGGAGAGATTTCAAATTTCCTCGAACAACACGTTTTCCATTCCAATGAATGATTCGCACCGGATTTTGTTACAATTCTGTTCCGAATGGGATTTACTTCAAGAGCAAGAAGATTACAAGAATGTTAGCAATCCTTATTGGAAGCTAAAGTCTGATAGGAATCGGTGGACTTCTCTGCAGTTAGACTTCTGAAGTAGCCTCCCTTCCCAGATCTGGAATACTAGTGAAGAAGAAGACTTGCATGTTGTAGTAGTGATATCACGTCCATCGGGAGGGACGACAATAACATCGGATCTCCTGTCATTGCGAACCACAACGCCGTCAGAGTTAACCAATGAAACCGGCGATGGAATATCATCGAGACCTGAGTCCGAGCCAACTTCACGTCGAATTCTTCTCACCAAGTTATCGGTTGTGAAGTTGAAGAAGTGGAACCTTCCCCGACAACTGCACGGTCTCCTCTTCCTCCAACGATCGGAGAAATGCCCGATCGTTGGAATATCCTCTCCAGCAAGGACTCCTGCTTGGACCGATGAAGCTCACGTCTACGGCAACTTTAATTTCCCACACGAAGCACGATCAGACGCCTTCCTCATCATGGGTTCACTACAAGACAAAAGAGACGGAATCCACGTAAGAAACAACGACGAAACTTCCGCGATTTTTGTACTGTCCTACGCGGAATTAAAACGACGCGTCTTTCCAATTTCACTCCTCATCTCCGTAGTCTATAAAAGGAGATTTGCAAGAGAAGAACAATATGTTGAATTTGATAAATTTGGTTACTATTTGGTTCGTTTTTACCCATGTGTTCATCGTCCTCCTTGTGTCTCTCCCACCTTCTCTCCTCTTCGAGTTCTATCCCTCTATCTAATCTCCCTCCCGCTCTGTCGTCTTCTCCCATTTCAAGCCGGAAGCGATTCGAGGTCAACCCGGATTATTGCGAGAAGTCCAACGGCGTCATTTTACGTCAATTCCCAGGTAATCGTCCTTTTCCATTTTCGTGGTAAAGGCTCAGAAATCTAATATCGTAAGTCCAACAAATCCTCCATTTTCCTCACAGCTTCAACCTCCCTTTCCGCCGCTCGTGATCCTCCCGTTCCATCCATTTCATCTCTATTCGTCTATTCACTCTTTCTTTCACATCATATTTCTTTCCCCATTCACGTCTCTTCTTTCGCGATCAAGACTATCATCAATACCATTATTATTCCTACCGTTATCTTCTACATTCACATCTATATATATATAGTTATTCCTTCACCATCTTCCACCCTATCTACTCTCCATTTCTTCTGTCTCAACCGAAAATCCATCTCAGTCACCCTTATTCTATTCGCAACCTATCTTATTTCATTTCTTCTATTGTCTCTCTATCTTCTATTATCTCATCTATCCCGCTTACTATTCTCATCACCACCGACTCTCTCACTTCTCCTCATGTTCGTCTCTCTTTCTGTCTTCTATCATATCTGATCCACCTCTTTCTTACTTTTATTATCTTCTCTCTTATTAATTGCCAAATTCTTCTCTATCAAACCGTCACTGATTTATAATCCACATTCATAGTGATATCATTCATAGATCCTTCCTAATTTGTAGGAATATTATCAATTTTAGAAATATCCTACATCAACCGTCGTGCGCCGGTAAGCCTGCGAATCCTTTCACCACTCCCGCGAACCCCTCCACTCCACTCGCTGGAAATTTCCCCTTCCATCCTCTAGCCACGCACTCCCGCGCCCATTCATTTCCCCAACATCGCTAAACCGCACGAGCTGTCCCGACGTCCGCCTCCCTGACGGACCAACTACCACCTCCACGCTCCTGCCTCCCGGCCGCATTTCCCTGCCGGAAAATTCCCCGATCCCGTCCCGCAAATTCTTCCACCATTTCCCGTACCCCGCTTCCCCGTCGCCTACCCCTCACCCCCCCCCCCCTGTCGACGCGCTCACTTGTCAGCAACTCCCAGAAAAACTGCCGACGCCCCTTTTTCCCTCCTGAATTTACCGCACTGCCCCGTTTTGGCCCCACCATCCAGTCTCCCCAACGGAAATCACACAGCCTTCCCCCTCCCCCTACCTACAATTTCCCCATTCCGTAATTTCACACCCCACGCAATTACCGACCCCCTCTCTCTCCACCTACATTACCTACAACATCCCGACCTGTACACGACGCCCTTCCCTCTACCCCTCCCAATTCCAACTCCACAGCGGGTCGGGCCTCTACAAACACTCCTCCCCGCGGTCTCTTCAAATGCTGAAACCCCGAAGTTAACTCCCTCTCCTCGCCGCTAGTCACAATTTCTGCTCCGCCACCTGCCGACTGCCGAATCCTTTGGGCGCGTCGCAAGTTCCCATCTGTGGGAATCGCCCTTCTTCTGATTGAACTAGAAGAAGAGTACAGGATGCATTTCTTGGGATGAAATCTCATTGTTTAAATAGGGAGTAAAGGGAAGATGAAAAGATGCTGCTATGGGAGTGGGCGCGTCAGTTGATAAAACTGACGCCTCTTCACGATCTGGGGAGAAGTCTAATCGCTTCAACTCCTCGCCTCTTCAACTTCCTTCCGTGCAGCTGCGTTACGGGGGAGATCAATTTTCCAACATTCTCCCCTTTTGATCAATTTTCCAACATCAGACATTCCAATCAAGTTCCGGAAGTAACAAAATTTCCCTTTTCCGAGAGACTTAGTTAAAATATCCGCCCGCTGTTCTGTACTTGGAATGTGAATAACTTCTACGTCTCCACTTTGTACGCACGTTCGTACATAGTGATAACGAATTTTGATATTCTTGGATTGACTGTGAAAGACTGGATTTTTTGCTAGATCAATCGCCGATTTGTTGTCAACAAATATTCTTACCGGCTTCACGCATCTTCCAGTGAGTTCCGCGATAAGATCAGCCAACCATACTCCTTGGCAGGCAGCAAGTGTGAGTGAGATATACTCGGCCTCACACGAAGAAAGAGCAACGATTCTCTGCTTCTGTGACATCCAAGTTATGATGTTATCGCCGAGGAAGAAAAACGCACCCGAAGTGCTTTTCCTATCAACCGAATCTCCTCCGTAGTCGCTGTCGCAGTAGCCTACAAGAGACATCTCTTTGCCTTGCTTGTAAGATAAACCAAGATTTAGAGTCCCTTTCACATACCTTAGGACTCGTTTGGCACTTGTGAAGTGCTCCTTCGACGGACTTTCCATGTACCTGCTCAAATATCCTGTGCAGAACATTAGATCGGGTCTTGTGTGCGTCAAATACCTCAGTGATCCCATCAAGCTTCTGTAGGTAGTTGAGTCCACCGGATTCTTGGAGTCGTCTTGACTGAGCATCGTCTTCACTTCGAGTGGTGTTTGAGAGGAGTTGCATTCAAGAAAATTGAAGTCGGAAAGGATCTTCCGAGCGTATGAACTTTGCGGGAGTGTGATCTCCCCTTCAAGCTGATTTACTTGAATGTCACCGTTATTTGTTCTAAGTCAGATAAGCTTCAATTCCTTCTCTCTTTCAGCCTGTGCTTTGAAGCTTTTGAAAGCTTCGAATGCCTCTAATTTTTGCTTCAACAGAGAGACCCATAGCATCCTAGTGCAATCATCTACTAGTAGGAGAAAGTACTTACTCCCATTGAGAGTTTCCGAAGCAAAAGGTCTACAAAGATCACCGTGGATCAGTTCTAGTGGTCTTGAAGCTCTGAACTTGGCTGATGAGGGAAACAATTTTCTTGCTTGCTTGGAGGTGATGCAACTCGAACATAGTTCTCCTCGTTTGTGAATTGTGGGCCGTCCTTTGACCAAATTCTGAGAAGAAAGGATCTTGAGAGAGGCTAAGTTCAAATGTCCATACCTCTTATGCCATAACCAAGTGCGATCTTCACTGATTTGGAGGCAATGCTCAATGATGTCTAATTTCAAAGGGTATAGTCTTCCCGAGCTCCTTTGAACTTTGGTGAGAAGAAATCCTCTGTCGTCGTGAATGGTGAGAAAGCCTTTGTGAAGGCGGATATCATATCCTTCTTCATCCAATCTGCCGAGACTGAGTATGTTGGCTTTTAAAGACGGTGTGTACAACACATTCTTCAGAGTAATGTGAGTATTGTCTTTAGAATTCAGGATAATCTTACCCTTTCCTTCGATGGAGATCTTCGACCCATCTCTGAATCGTACTGTACCTTTGTAAGAATCGTCGAGATCACAAATCAATTCTCTAGCTCTTGTCATGTGTCCGCTTGCGCCTGTATCAAGGTACCACATACCTTTGCTTAGATCACACTGAGAGATGCCTTGAAGCAGGATTTCATCCGAAGTTTCTATAGCCATAAGGAGAGTGGTTTCTTTCTCTTCTTTGGATAAGTGAGCTATCTCTTGAGAATCCTTCTTCGATCTTTCTTTCTTGGGCTTTCTGCACTCATTTGCAAAATGCCCTTTACCTTGACAATTGTAGCAGGTTACCTTTGATTTATCCTTGGGTTTCTCGTCCTCATCTTCCTCAGATGAGGAACAATTTTGAGGATTTTTTCGGCCGCGACCTCTGCCGCGACCTCTGCCGCGTCCTCGCCCACGGCCTCTGCCATTCGAAGGATCATGGTCCTTCTTCTTCTCCTTGATGAAAGCTTTGGCCAATAAAGCTTTTTCTTCTCTCTTGACCATGCGAGCTTTCAGCTTATCTTCATGCACTTTTAGAGTGCCAATCACTTCTTCGAGAGTGATCGTTTCAAGCTCCTGAAATTGCTCAATCGAAGTAAATATCGCGTCGAACTTACCAGAGACGGAACGTAGGAGCTTTGCGGCAACTTCCGCGTCGGTAATTACTTCACCGAGGCTCCTTAGTTCATTCACCACACAGGAGAGTTTTCCGAAATAGTCAAGGAAGATGTCATCATCATCCATGCTAAGGTTCTCATAATCCCTCTTCAGAGATTGAATCCGCGCCTTGCGAATCCGAGACACGCCTCCGCTCTTGACTTTCAGAGTAAGCCACGTCTGCTTGGCAGTTTTCTCGACATCGAGTTCACGTGTGACCTCATCTGAGATCGTGCTGAACAAGATCGACATCACTTGCCGATCCTTCTTCCTTACCACATTCTCAGATTCGATGGTGTCCCAAAGCTCAAGCCCTTCAAGATGTAGGCGCATCCGTGATGCCCATACTTGATAGTTGAGTTTGTTTAGGATTGGAAAGGTTCCGATTTGAGTCGGTTGATCGGCACCTTTCAATCCTCCAGTAACGATGAGCTCTTGAGATGAACTCTCTCCTCGTCATGGCGCCATTCTTTGAATCGTTGGATCACAATCGCTCTGATACCAACTGAAGGAATACCTACCGCTTGAAGGGCAGGAGATAACGAGAATGAGAAGAGGAGAGACTGAAGAAACTTCTGATTGAACTAGAAGAAGAGTACAGGATGCATTTCTTGGGATGAAATCCCATTGTTTAAATAGGGAGTAAAGAGAAGATGAAAAGATGCTGCTATGGGAGTGGGCGCGTCAGTTGATAAAACTGACGCCTCTTCACGATCTGGGGAGAAGTCTAATCGCTTCAACTCCTCGCCTCTTCAACTTCCTTCCGTGCAATTGCATTACGGGAGATCAATTTTCCAACACAACCCGACTCGCATTCATCCTCCCCAATCTCACGTTCGCATCAATCCCTACTGCGCTCAGAGTGGGACGTTGAAACCCCTAGAGCGCCCTTGTCTTCTCCTCCTATACCCGCTGCGACGCCCTTAACGATTGTTTTCCACCTGAGGCCGAAAGTTACGCGTGACAATCTCTCAGAGACTACAGTCACCTGCCGAGTCTGTCGGAAAAAACTCAAGCGGAATCTGTTGACGACCCTCCGGCGGACCGCCACGTCTAACCGTACACTTCGTCTCCCCTCACTCTGGGGCCGTCGCCAGCTGGAGATCCCAGACCCCTTCCTCTCGTGGTGAGTTCCAGATTAGTCCTCTCCAACATCAAGCCGCCCTGCCCGTGTTTTCCGTGACGACGTCCACCCGATTCACTACTGCCGACCGTCTGTGCTTCGTACGAACGACCTTCCCCACCACGACCGACCGGGCTCACGCCCCGCAGGTTAGGCACGCATCCCCTTTTATTATCGAAGTGCTATATCTCCTTCAGTGTTTCATGCACTTGCATCTACCGCCGTCGGGATTTAGTCCAGGACGAGTGATTAGTCGACTCGATAGGGTTGCGACCGTGGTCCAACTCGTTGTGTTGATAGTCGAGCTCCCCTCGATGACTCACGGTTCAACGTTCGCGAGGACGTGGACCACAAGGACTCCCGGACTGTCCCTACTCGGCGCACCCCAAGAGCTACGGAGACGATGGCGATTCAGTACCCTGCTTGTCGGCATTATTAGATCATCATATCATTGTAGGAGTCCCCCATGAACCCCCCCCCTTCCCTAGTCACACCCTTGGTAGCACGGAGCTAGATCGGTGTTGTACCCCGGTCCGGCATCAGGTTTATAACACGCGACATATCTAAGGGGTAATAATCCCCTTCCGATAAACGGAAGGCTATATATTATAAACTATATAAGTATATATAAATATTACGCACTTGTCACATCACCGTGTAGGCGCCGCATGGGCCCGCGTGGCGTTGCCACGTGGCCCTGAGTGCCACGTCGCATCCACATGGACTTGCGCGAAATATTAAACACTTTTTGCATTTTTTCATTTAATTTTAACATTAAAATCACAAATTTAATTCATAAAAATCCTGAAAAATCCCTAAAAATTAGAAAATTCATAACTTTTAAAATTTAACTCCAAATTAATCCAAATTTCTTTCATTTGATCCGAAATTTAATTATCTATCATTCTAAAAAGTCAAACTTAATAAATAATGAGAGTTTTAATTTTTATTTCAAAAATACATTTATTCTTTAAGAATTTTAACTTAAGAAAATATAAATAAACTGTTTATAAAACATTTTCTCTCATTATTTAAACTTTAAAAACCTCTATAATCTCAAGTAAAGATGCTTTATTAATTATTTATCTTTCAAATAATCATATTTAACCTTAATTTAAAGTATTTTTGATATTATAATGACTTTTTCATAGAATGATAGAAAAATACACATAAGTATGATAACATGCATGTAAATGAAACCATTTATACCTTAATATGCATCAAAAATCATGTTTTATTATGTTAATGTAGCATGTTATCAATATCTTTTTAGATCATAACCTTAAATTACATAAAATGATAGAAATGCACTCAAAATATGACAACATACATACAAATAGAATATTTAATGTCTTAAATTGTATTAATAATCATGTAAATTCATTTATAAATTGCATGTTATCAGTCATACTCAATAATGTTCTACTCTTCCTCAAATCTATGTGATGGGTGATGTTTTAGGGTTTTCTATGGAACATGGCTTCATTGGGTAGCTTTTGATTCCATGCAAGGAGAAAATCTATGAAGATGAGAGATTTGTGGATGCTTCTAGATGTCAAGCATGTGTGTGGCTTGTAGCATTGCATTCAAAGAATCAAAAAGGGTTGTGGATCAGATTCTGCCCAAGGTGTCATCATCACATCCTATTTTGTTCTTCTTGTTTTTTTGGTTTCCTCTTCTCCCCTTCTCTTGAGATTGAGATGATATATGATTCATTTTTTCTATGCATATCTTTTTTTCGAGTGCCTCAAATCCTAAAAAAATCCCTATGGTATGTCCCTTAGGGGGAAAATTCAAGGGTTTGTTTTGCCATACTATTCATGGACTAAAAAAAGCCCTCATTCATGGTTTGTAAAGTTACTTATTTACCATCTATGGCATCAAATCATGCACTAAAATTTATGTTGTAATGTAGAAGACCCCCTCTAGGGGAGACTGTGGTACTTGCCCTGTATGTTGGGACATTGCATTGACTAACAGCTGATGAGGCAAGTATGTTTGCTTAAAAAGGCCTACCTCCATTAGTACTTTTTTAATGCGGGGCCTTTTAGAAAACATATCACTTCCTTAACATAGAGTTTACTTATCAATCTAATACAATCTTTCGCTCCTAATAGAAGTATGCACGAGATATTCATAAGCAAATATGGTTATTCGATTCTGAAACCAGAATCTTCGCCATTGGGGACTTAGCCCAAGTTCTAGAATACTAGCTCATGAATATTTGAGGATGTCAATCAATATTGCCATCGATTGAAGAAGATAATGTTTTTTTGTCATTGGCCTTGACATCATCTATGTTGTTGGTGTTTTTAGATAATTTATGCAAGAACCTTGCAATGCACATTGGCAAGGTGCTTGTAGGTAGTTGATAACATGCAATTTAACATGATAATTAATGCAAAATAAGGCATAAAACATTCCATTTATATGCATGTTATCATACTTTGAGTGCATTTCTATCATTCTATGCAATTTTATGTTATAATCTCAAAATGCGTTAATTTAGAGTTAATTATGATGACTTAAAGATTAAAGATTTTATGACCTATCTTTACTTGAGATTATAAGTGGTTTTTAAAGTAAAATATTGAGAGAAATCATTTTTATGAGCATTCATTTAATTTTCTAAAGTTAAAATCTTTAAGAAATGAATGTATTTTTGAAATAAGAATTAAATCTCTTGTTATTTAAATAATTTACCTTTTTAGAATGATAGATAATTAAATTTCAGATCAAATGAAAGAAATTTGGATTAATTTGGAGTTGTATTTTGAAAGTTATGATTTTTACAATTTTTAGGGATTTTTCTGAATTTTTTCGATTTTATTTTCGATTTAAAACGTTAAAAATAATTAAAAAGAAATTACAAAAAGGGTTTAATATTTCGCGCAGGTCCCACGTGGATGCGACGTGGCACTCGGGGCCACGTGGCAGTGCCACACGGGCCCACGCGGCGCCTACGCAGCGTATATTTATTTATATTTATATTATATACTCTATATATAGGGGTATTCAGCCTTCCGTAGACCGGAAGGGTATTCGAACCCTCTAATCCGTCGGGGCTTATAAACCCGACGGGTTTCACTAATCTTTTCCGTGTGGGACTAAAGTCCCACACAGTTGTCTTAAGTGCAGGCCACGTGGAGCGATGTAGAGCGTTGGATCGGGCGGAGCGCAGAAGATCCGTGCGTCGATCGCGTGGACGCAGACCACCGATCTTTGATCAAACACGTGCCCTATTAAATCGAGTTATAACGGTCATGATTTTACGCGATCAAACGCATCTGAAGCGTTAGATCGCGATCCGACGGGCGTCGTTTGATGCATTTTATAACGCATATTGCAAGATCAAATCTGAAGCGTCCATTCAAGATCGGAAGGCCTCGCTTTAATCGTAACGATTCGCCGTTAGAAACGCATCTGGACCGTTGATGAAGCTTGTAACGCACTGATCGGACGGTTTTGCCCAAATTAGCCTATAAAACGAAGTGTTCTTCGTGATTGTAAGACATTCGAGAAGGATTTCGCTTAATCGACCATTCTAAACCCTTCCTCTCTTGAATCTCTCACTTGTAATCGCTTCTAGACTCGATTTCGCGTCCACGGAGTGTTTATAAGTGAGATTTCGTCGATCGATTGAGGAGAATTTGTCTCTTGAACACCGATGTTCACGTTTGAATTTGCGGAATGAATAGTTGTCGATCCGGCGATCAATTGGATCGACTCGATCGTTATCTCGGGTTAGAAAACAAGTTTTTCCTCTAATCTATCGTCATGTATCACCAATTTCTAGTTTAGGATCTTAATCTAGCTCAATTTCGTTCTTAATTTTCATTTGTGTTCTTCGCGATTCCGAAAATTTTGTCTCACTTCACTCTTTGATTTCTCCGCGATTACTAATCCAAATGAAGTGATTCTTGATTCCGTGGATAGATATTTGAGTTATCTTTCTAAATCTACCATTTTCCCTAATTTCTCACCTGAATTCATCGTCCAATTTGATCAATTTCCAAAAGATATCTCGAAAATACCTTAATTCCCTGTGGATTCGACCTTATTTACCATTATACCCTTCAATTCATGATTAATTCCCAAAATTGGTAAGTTAGGCTTTATTTTTGACATGAGACCGTGTGAAATCGATGACCTCGCGGTCTCGTCCCGTCAGTAGTGTCGTGTATCAACCAAAGGCTCTTGAAAATAGCTTATCTAAAAGCAAAAAAATTATATTCATGATGAGACTTATTCTAGTGTCAGATATGTTGGGCTCAAAAGAGACCGAAAATCAACCATTAGGTACTACCAGTATGTTGATGGAAATATGGACATTTGGGAATCCATAAAACAAAAAATGGTTTCCCCTTTTTGTGGAGAAACAAGTATCGTGCTATGGCTGATAATGGATGTATCATGGTGTGGCTGCAATCTCTTCTATAAGACTTGGGCATTATGACTCAAATGCCCATGCTTATATAGTGATAACCAAACAGCTATTTTCACCATTGGGAATCTTACATTCCATGTGTGCACCAGCATGTTATAATCGATAGTTACTTCTTTTGTGAAACAATGTTGAATAGAAAATACCTTCATGTGACTAGCTTGATAACATCTTCAGTAAGATAATGAATAGAAAATATTATGACTCATTGGGCACCGAGTTGGACATGTTTCATCTATATGCTACAACTTGAGGGGCAGTGTTAGGGTGTGGCCCAACTGGCTTAGCCCATTCAAATCTGAGTCCCACATTGGAGATATCCTCTTCCTTTGTCATCTTTATCTCAATATATAGAGGCTAGAACCCTTCGTTTCCACTATCTATTATCAAATGCTTTACCCATTTACAACATAGAAATAAAATTAAAATACCTTATGGACCTAACACGAAAGTGAATTTGGTCCCATAAGAGTGAACTTTAAGATTTAAACAGATATTTCCTTTATGGACTCTAAATGCAGTAAAATAATTTTAATAAAACTATGGGAAGTTCTCATATCGATTATGTCTGTGGATGATATCATTATTATTAGACATGATTAAAATGTAGCAATGAATGTAGCCATGAAAATCATTGTCTTTTCTGTAATTCCCTTTAAATTTAATTTGTATTTAGGTCTACAACTATTCTCTCACAAAAAAATATAAATTCCTAATACCCAAAATGAAATCAAGTTTATAAATAGCCAACCATTGATACTCATCATGCTTCCAATCATTAACTAATGAAAGAAGATATTGAGATTGCAGCTCGTAGGTATTTCCTACTATGCAAATTTACTTTGAAATGGTTTACATGTGTTGCTGTAATAATAATCTCACAGAGGAAACACAAAGATTTCTCAGATATGCAAAAGGAGCTATGAATTTCTTAGAGGGAGAGAATTTATGTCTCTCAATTTATACTGATTTGGGTTATGTCATCTCTTTAATCAGTCACTGGTCAACCACAGAGTCTTTGCTCCTTTGGTGGCAATCTAAACACTTGAGCTAATGACAAGAGGTTGTATCTAGATGAAGTGCAGGAAGAAAATGTGGAGCAATGGGACAAGAAATCAATGAAATTTCATGGATACAAGATCTAAGATACTCTGAAAAATAGTGCTCCTTTACCTAGATGATCAATTTGTGATAGTAGATTATCCGTTATTAATGCTTATGACCCTATCAGCATGATCATAAGATCACATCAAAGTGGAGAGATACATCAGGTCAACGGAACAATGTGCTGACACTCTTTCCCAGGGACTCACCGGGTCACAAATCAAGAGATCTCAAGATAAGAAGTGTAGGAACTCAGAGGTCCATGCTTTGAAAAGTTTTCTTTAGAAAGAGGTCAACGGAAAGGTTCAAAAAAGAGCACACACAAGGACTATGCCCTATTTCTTGTGCCCTGTGTTGGATCTTCTTCGACAGCCAGGAGGAGAGGAACGTGACAGCAGAGGTCCACCTTCCTTCCTGGAGCAATGGGTCACACCGCCGAAGGCATTCGTACCCCAGATCTTCTCCCAATCAAAGACCAAAAGATCAAAAGTCAACGCCGTGGTGCTGGGTGATGACAATAGATAAACGCCAGAACCGTAGGTTTTACTTTCAGGAGCTTAGTTCGTCAGCAACTCTTAAAGCCGATCCTTTGCGTCCCCACCCGCCGCTAAAGATACAGGTCTACCCGATCATGGCTGAAGGAAAATAAGGGGCAATGGGCTGGAACGATAACGATTTCTTCGAAGTAAACTCCGTCAGCAACTGATCTCCCCCTACTCTCAAGACATTAAGTAAAACGAGTGTTGATCAATGTCAGCGAGATAAATTGCGGTCTAATAATGACCGCTGGCCAGACCGTTAAAAAATTGAATAGGAAAATGACAACCAGTAAAATTGACGTTTATATTGTATGTCCACGGTCAGCCTAATTGGTAACGGCCTATCACTGTTCAATGACATGGATCCTCCGCATTAGGAAAAGTGAAAAGAAAATAATCTTTACTCTCTTAAATCTTTTTGAAGCCGCCGTCATTCGGCGTCATCTTCTGACCCTTGTTCACTCTGCAGAATTTGCTTCAAGAGCTGGTTAGAGAGAGAATTTTTAGACGGCAGCGCCGCCGGGAATCGGCGGATTCATTTTTTAGCCGCCACGTTCACACCAAGCAGCTTATCCATCATCCAGCTTCCTTCCACAGTACAAACCGCAACCGCTCGAGCACGTTTTCCTGTGACGTTCTCTCCATGATATCGATAATAATGAAAGCAACGTAGAGCTTCACTAGGTCGGATATTGATGATATTCCCAGAAACCCTCTCTCCTTTTATGAAATAAAAGAGGATCCAGTCTACCTGTTTTTTATGAGGATGAACAGCAAAAGTAAGCATCCGGAAGCCAGTAATCCTCCTTTGGGGGAGATCCTTTTCTTTCTGAGTACGTTCACAGCTTCATCTCTGACCGGCGAATCCCGCACGACTAGCCGTCGTCGATAATTCTGACATACATTGGCCGCGGGTTCAGGAACCGCTGCCATGATTTTTCTCGCCGAAGGCAAAAAGAGGGGTCCTATCGAACCTTTTCTGCCGGGGAAGGAGACATAAGAAATCTGGAGTCCAAAAAGACGGAAAGATGCGGGAGCCACGGAAAGATGCGGGAGCCACGGAAAGATGCGGGAGCCACGGAAAGATGCGGGAGCCGAGGAAAGCCACGATATCCTCGGAAAGCAAGAAAGTGGATGCCAGGAAGTGAAACTCTTAAAGCTTTGAGGGCTACATCACTCTACTCATTTTCTTCCAAAATTAGCCGTCCCAAACTTTGAGAACTTTAAACTCTAGGTTTCCGTGATTCCAACCAACTTCCATCTCCGGTAAGATCGTAAAGAATGCGAAGCTTTCACCGAGTTGTCTAGGTCTTTACAAGATTGACGGCGGTCTCTTTCATCCGCAATCTTTCTGATCGCAGCTCAAGCGCGTAAAAGCTCAGTCACGATCGCACCAACTCAGATGACACGTCATAAACGGCTCTTGAGGCTGTTCTATTAATAACGTTTAAGTGATTTGAAAACTAAGGTGTCGTCGACTCGTCGTCGTTCGTCTTTCTTTCCCCGAAACCCGGACGACTAAACCGCTGGACAAGTGTATGGCTGCGGCGAAGTTGGGATTGTGTTTTCGCCTTGAATAGTATGAAACGCGTTCGCTGTAGAGTTGTTTCCAAACTGAACTCAACAGAAGAAGAGATACGGCTTCTGCTCCACAGGTTACGAAGATCACGGTATTCATTGAAGGGACTGCATCAACATTTCGCTCATGTCCATTAAATTCGCTGCTCGTCGGGCCCTCTGATTAATCAAATCCGGGGATCCGCACAGAGAGAGGAGGAGAGAGAGAGAGAGGCTCCGTCTCCTTGTGATTCAACGTTCATACGGACATGATATTGAATTGACAGAGTGCTCGTCATCCTCCCTGAATATTCATATTCTGCTTTCGAACACATGTAAGAAGAGATGAGCCTTTTTTTTGGAGCCCGATGAGTTTGCCCCATACTGAAACAGAAGGGCTTGAGTTGGGCTCTTGGCTCTTCTCTGAGTATATGCCCGCATAGCAGAGGTGTGGGTAAGAAGGCAAAAATTATTCGGTTGGAGGACGTTAAAAAACTGAATGCCAACTTTTCGTCGTCCTCGAGGGGTCACCCTCTCTCTCTCTCTCTCTCTCTCTCTCTCTCTCTGCCTTCCAAGTCAAGGACTGATGACAATTGGATGGGTCGAAGGTCGCCTTCAATCGCGCACCGTCTGCTGGCCCCTCTTGTAATAAAATCCCCCCATAATCGCCCTCCTCCATATTTCTCCTGTCATCGCGCTTTCCCTTTATCGCTCCCCTCACTCTCCTTCACTTCTCTCTTCCTGGTTCTTCCAGGAGAAGCTCTTTGATCCCAATGCTTGAAACACGGCTCGTAATCGGCAATCTTTCCTCCTCTTTACCTTTCGACAAACACCCCTGTATGGAGAAAACATAGAGAGAGAGAGAGAGAGAGAGATAGATAAGGGAAATATGGCAAAAGAGAGAGGATTTCCAGCAACCTTGCTTTTCTCCTGACGTTCCAATTATGCGACGATACTACACGTCTTTCCTTCAACCCTTCTTCGATTCTGCTGCAAGGTACCTCCTTTAACTTATTTTTGAAGTCTCCTTCCTACAATTCCTCCTACACATTGAGGGAAGCTAAAGGGCTTTCCTACAAAACCACCCGACCCGGCCGCCACTTTACAAATCAAGTGACCTCCCACTATTACCGTCTGCATCATCTCATTTTCCCGCATTACCCCAATCTCTTGCTTGTGTACCGCACTCGATTTTTAAGGAAACAAACGTCAGGAAACCAAAAAGAAGAGGGGATGACGTCATCCGATCCTGAGAGCAGCTCATGCTCCATGTCGCCATCGTCCCCGACCACTTCTTTCTCTCAGAGCCTTCACAATCCTGCATCAGTACTATCAACCGCCGCAGATGAGAAAAAAGCAGTCAAAAGAGCTCGCGACAGCAGCAAGCACCCGTTGTACCGCGGCGTGAGGATGAGGAACTGGGGGAAATGGGTATCAGAGATCCGCGAGCCACGCAAGAAGTCACGTATCTGGCTCGGCACCTTCCCTTCTCCGGAGATGGCGGCTAGAGCGCATGACGTGGCGGCCCTCAGCATCAAAGGCAGCGCCGCGGTGCTCAATTTTCCTGAGCTGGCGCACTCGCTCCCTCGCCCCGCGACGCCATCACCGCGAGACGTGCAGGAAGCTGCCGCGAAGGCGGCGGCAATGGAGCCAAAAGCTGTACCCTTCTCGTCTGCGACGACTCCGACTTCGGAAGAGCTAGGCGAGATCGTTGAGCTTCCTCGTCTTGGGCACGAGCTTTCTGGAGACTTCGGGGATGGGAAACGAGATCGTTTTCCAGGAATCGAGCGAGTCCTGGACTTCGTACTCCCCGCCGTGGATGCAGAGCGTTGAGGATTACCGTTCCTTGACCGATCAAGCCTGGCTGGCGGAAACTCCGCTGTGGGATTACTAGCTGGATAGAACTTTTTTAAAATTTGTCTTCTCCACAGAGAAGCAAGGAGGGAATAATAATTGACCTCGATCAATCTCTCTGTAATCTTGTTTTGCAAATTATCCCCCCTAAGTGAACATTCGCTTTACGTCCTTAAAACATGGAGTGGTGGTCGTTCCGATTGTACAGTTATGCGGAAATGAAGGATCTTGCCGTCTCTCGCGTCTTTCTAGCCGAAGTTCAGTTCCCCCTCTTTGCCAGCAGAGTCAGAAGCTACAGAAATAGTTAGATTGCGGCAACTGTGCGCGTGATCACAGCGCCTTGTTTATCTTATCATGCAGGGCTGAGTCGTCCAGCGTTTGCCGAGTCTCCTGCAGATGCTCCCTTGACTTTTTAACCCAGTAGACACCATCCGGAAATCCCTCCGAATTTTTAATTGTTTTTTGAACAAGCCATATTTTTCAAATGAAGTCGATCTGATCGATGGCATTGTCTTAAAATCGAAGTTCGGGTCTTAAGAGCAATCCTGTCGTCTGTAAAATCGATGCTCCAGAACAACATCACTGTCTGTAAAAATACGGAAAAGAAGAATAACCAATCGCTCCACGTTTGACTGTATTTCTCAAAAATTTTAATATAATACAGTCACCCGGAAAGCTACTCTTAGATCAAATATGGTTACTTTTCGAACAAGTAGAAGAGTTGACTTTTACCGATCGAGATTCCAATTCAGATTGAGATTCGCGAAATCTCAGTCACGTGTGATCGCTTGTCAAGGCGTTAATCATCGAACTATAGCCGTTAATCATCGAACTATTTCCAACCATATCTTTCAATAATTATCCATAATTTAGTCGGATCACGCAGATATAATAGTTACTGATCTCGAAAAGTGGAAACACAGAATGGTTATATATATAAACTCCCAGTCCCCTCGCTACAACCCTCTTTAATTATATGTATAAACTCTCGATGTTTTTTTCCACCAAGATCGCTATCGGCTGGGTGAAAAAAACTAGAGCCTGGTGACGACGGCAAGGAAGGGGGACGGGACGCAATGCCGGCATTATCCCCTGTCCCAGCCGACTAGGCCACCGAGGGAACTCGGCGGTAACAGCTGGCTGGGCAACTTACCTGAGACTTGCTAATATCGAAGCCAGGATGGCAGGACATACGTCTCAGACGGGATAAAAGTCAGTCGGCAAGATCCCGCGGCAATTATTAAGTTGTAAGGAAGAAGAGAGTCGGAGAGGAGGAAGGCAAAACCAAAGGGAGTAGCTTTTCCGACCGTGTCTGACGGAGACAACGACAAGCAGAGAGACTGACTAGTAAGCGCATCTCGTTGCCGTGT
Source organism: Lemna minuta (assembly GCA_024174645.1). Taxonomy (NCBI): domain Eukaryota; kingdom Viridiplantae; phylum Streptophyta; class Magnoliopsida; order Alismatales; family Araceae; genus Lemna; species Lemna minuta. The sequence continues at coordinate 14,298,948 of CM044105.1, forward strand.
GGACTTGGGCGACCCGTGAATAATGAAAAATAGGTGGGTCCGGGGGTGGGGGATGCAACTGGTCCTTGATGTAGACGAAAGAATTGGATTTTCATTTATGAGGAGGTCGGATTTTGTCCAGATTCCAGGAGCAGCGGTCTCCCGTAGTTGCGCTTCATCGAAAGAGCTGAAGAAATTCGCATCCACTTTATTCGAAAGACAGTTGCCGTACGCCGTCGCCCGACTACTTGTGGGAGACCCACATACTATGAACCGTTTTGGTCCATTCTTTTGGCCCGATTTGCCCTAATGCCAGGTGCGTCCCGAGTGTCGTCGACCTCTGCTACACGGTCCCGACCTTCACAGGCTGGGAATTACTTGCGTTCGCGGATGCACGGCAATCTTTAACTTGTCTTTCCTTCAAGATCTGACACGACCATTATAGAACAGTCGAGAATGGTTGCTACCATGACCAGTATAATAAGGTGCGACTAGCGAGTAGATCGGTTTCATTAATTGACGGGTGCAATTAAATTATAGAAACCTTACGTCCGAAATTCAGAATACCAAGATAGATCCCTCGTATTCGATGCCAAACACTCTCTGTAACTGGTTTTACAACACGTTCATTGTGAACTGTTTTTGTGTCACCCCCCCACGACAAGTGTCATGTGCCCTTGACCTAGAGAGATTAGGCGAGAGAGAGAGAGAGATGAAGTCGATGATGACGATGATGATGATGCTGAGGGTAAGTGAACGAAGGAAAGAACAAAGTCTTCGATTTGCGAGGCAGAAACAGGCTCTTTTTCTCGGAAGTCAGACAGGACTTTTGGATCCGTCTTTCATGCATGGAGACGGTGAGTTGGAATACTTTATTGAGAAATATCTCAATATTACGTCATCCATTTTTGTATTAGTACCATTTGTTAAATGATCAGAGTTGTCACTCTGATGAGAGCCAATTACTTAAATGACCATCACGTTGACGCGTCGTCCAAAGATTACAAAAGGCATGCAGTAACTTCTGGTTCTCTGCAACTAGCCTAATGCGCCTGACTTTTTCTGGCATGTGCATTTAGGAATGCCTGCCCGATACGTCGCTATGGATCTACATGAAAACCAGGCGGAACTTCGAGCCATTTCCCCCTGCTCGAGGTGGACTACGCAGAACGATTAATAGTTCATTCAATTATGCGGTGAATTAAGGTCTTAGAATCACGGGCAGGAATTCTTTTCTGGTGTCGCGGTAGACGACGTGTGGTAATTATGGTACGAAGAAATAACAGCTGGCGATCGTCCTTTTCAACGAGGCTACACATGCTTTGCTTCCTCCGACGAGGCCCAGTTAGCTTTGGCAGATGTATGGTTCGTGTGTGCATCGTGTTTCGGGATGTGGCCCCGGTTTATGCACCGTGTTCCCTCGGTGGTCTCTCTCTCGCAGAGACTGCCGAGCCCTTGCGATTGGATTATCGTTCGAGGATCCTGATTGGCGGAAGGACCAAAATATTGATGAAGCATAGACCGAGCTGCCCGATGTCGGCCCCTTTTCTAAGACCGGAGGCGATCCGATGTCAGGATGAAGATTTTCCACGTTAAATAATGCGCTAACGACCGTCGAGTAGGCTAGATCTTCAGGTCATTACGCAAAGACAGCCTGGCTTCCTTTCCAAGATCGGGCAGTCTTGCCTGATAGGCTGAGGATTGCTATTTCCTTCTATGGAAGGACGGAAAGCGACTGTCGGCGCCCCTGTCCTACTGGCACCCCCGACTGGACCAGCGCATTGATGCGGCAAGAGACTTTCCTCCGCATGTTTTTAGTGCCCGTTTCAGCCTTGAAAGTTATCGACGTTCATCTCGTTTCCGTTGAAAAGGAAGCCACATGATTTCTTGTTTCATCCTTTTCTCAGAGACGGAGGTCAGAAGATAAGATATTTGCAAAACTAGAGCTGCTCATAACCTGGCAGCAGTTCTTCACTGTCGATGACTCGTGATCCACATAAAATACTGACCACTAAAATTTAAGCGAAAAGACTGTACAATTCGATCCAAAACTGATGATCAAACAACAGCTGCCTTGATAGGAATCTTTGGCGTTAAACAGCCGACGGAAGCCAACGAGTCTGCAACTTTTTAGCCACAGGAAGAGGGAGAAGAAGAGATTTGAGCCGACGGATTACGCGGGCTATACCGATCAGCTCTGTTGGCCATTCCCTTCCGCGGTCCAAAAATAGCCACGGTTTAAAACGCAGATGAATATCTTCCCGATGAGTACGCTCGACGCAGACCATTCAAATCCTGCAAAGGCCTTCGCCTCATGATTATCTTTCCGCTCAGTCATCAATTCTATTAATTTAGTACTCTCTCGCAGTTTCTCTACATCCACTTTTCGCCTCGTTGTCTCGCTCTAGTCTCTTCGTCTGTGCTCTCTCTCTGACTCTCGTCGGAGACCTTGTGGTCGGATCTTCTGTCCGGGCAATCGTAACCCTGGCCGTCAGATCCACCAACAAGGCATATGATTAGTATTTGCTGCACAAAGGCGTCTGTTCTCAGTTTGCTTTCTATCATGTTAACTTGATGCCGTCGGATCTTCTGTCCGGGCAATCGTAACCCTGGCCGCCAAGGAAGCCAGAGTTCACCTTTCTTTTCCAACTTCCAGTAGTAAGAATCGCCAGCTTTTTGAGAGAGAATGAGATCTTCCACTTTTGGGGAACTGGGCCTTTCCCAATCGTCAGAGATTTGCCAGAAAAGATCTTAAGGACGAAAGAGAGAGACACTTAGAAACATGGTCTTCGTGCTTCTCTGTCGCACATGGAAATATCCCTTCTTCATCTACTTGCATACGAGGAATGACGCTCTCTCAGAAGAGAAGGCACAGGAGAAAGTGAAAAACGATTTTCCTTCTCAACGATGTACTGCAAGTGATTTAACGACAGGCTGTAGAATGCAGCAGAAAGAAGCCCACTTTTCCTGCCTCCAAACATCGAAGACCAAACCTGGCAAATAGGGACCGAGGATAAGACTAGTTTTATGATAAATTAGGGTTTACGGTTCTCTACCGGGCTTTGAAAAATTTAGGACCCTCCTTTATTAACAGAAAAATTAGGAATATTAATTCATAAATCAACCTTCCCGGAAACTATTATGATGGATGGAATACTGGCCGTCCATACCCCTCGATCCAAAATTTTGTTCTCGGGTCCATAGTAGCTAGAATGACAGCATTGAAGATTAAATTGAGCACTGGATCATTGAAGAATGACTATAAACAGCAAGCAGTTTTTGAACAAGTATAAACAGCAAGCAGTTAACAAACACAATCTAAACGAATCAAACAGGAGCACATTAATCGTCAGTCATCAATTTTCTAAGCTGTTGTTGTCGTCGCCACTCGTTTGACAAATAGATGACTTTGTCATCAATTTTATCAGCGTAAGAACACGATTAACAGAAAACAATTGAGAGAAACGAATCAAAGAGATCCAGTTTCCAAGGAAGACAGATCTCAGAGGTTGAGAATTCAAACGGGTCCATATCAAACGACTTAAATACAGCAATCTTTCTTATAATTGATTGCGTGAATTACGAATTAGGCATCAACTCCGGAATTTTGCTCACAGAAAAAAGTCTACATGGGCCTATTGAAAGACATAGTTGCACCTTTTACGTGCTGGTAGAACAAAGATACCGAAGTAAGTATTCATTTGAAGAGCACATATCTGATAAATCCTGATGTAATCTTGTAAGTGACTTATGCAAGTATCTCAGATCCGAGAACAAACTGTGAGAATTCTTCTGTAAGAAATCACCATGAACCTTACATATTTCCTGCCAAAATTTCAAAGACATCATTATAAGTGTGGATGCCCACCCTAAGCAAAATAAAAACAGCTTCAGTACCTGGCACCAAATAAGGATAAGTTCTAAATGGGGACAGCTCTCGAGAAGATCGGCGAAAGCTTTCACTAATCTTTGGAGATATTTGTGGGGTATTGATGAGGTAACCGCAGAAATATCTGATGGACTCACCGAGAGAACGCATTTCTTAATCAATGAATCTTCATTGAGGCGTACACTGAGTAATAACGCTCTTTGGTATTGCTTCTTGGAAAGAGCTTCATCAACTGCCTGAAATATCCAGCCTCTTGCATCAAGATAAACAGATAATATCTTACTCATGAAATCATTAAAATAGCAAAGAAAGAATGGTACCTCAGGAGTAACATCAACATCAAGATCTGTGGGATCAAAAATAAATGATTCATCCACAGAATATATCAAAACACCTTCTGTAGTAGCGGCAGCCCAGCATCTACCAGTTGGTGCTATTTTCAAGGATTTTGTTCTAATGACTGGTCGTCCTTGATTAGGAAATGACCCAGGTAAATCAGACCCCATTTTGCCCCTAGTCTGCCTCTCAACACCTTCATCAACATCACTATCATTATCATCAATCAGATCCAACGGCCCAGCTTCCGTCATCTTTTTTGAATTCAGAAAATCAAGAACACCGTCTAAGGACAGATTATGCGTTATTTGGAACCTACGCAGTAATACCTGTTTCAATACCAACAATCATGATGTTAGAAATGAAGAAAAAAAAGATCTTCAAGGGAGAAGGCGAAAAAGGACATCACCTGCTCTGAGACATCATACATGCAAATGTACTTGCTGTTTCCTCCGGCTAAAATAGAACCCCCATCAACAGAGTAGCATAAAGAGGAGAAGAACTTTCCAGAGGTTGAATTAGCTGATGTTCTTCTATCAGTCATTAGACGGCCGCCAGATATGTCTCTTCGACCTTCTATGGTGCTCATAAGTATGCCTTCTGTTGGATCCCAGAAGTGAATTTGGCCGTCTAAGGTACTACATGCAATCTGTTTTCCATCTGGACGATAGACAACAGTGAGGACATCATGATTGTGAGTGAATGTCTCAACAGCGCCTTTTCCATAGATGTCCCAGAGACGCACTGTTTTGTCCCATGAGGATGATGCTAGATTGTTCTACAGGCAACCAAAAAAGTTAATCAGATGAGTCAAACAACAGCCTCTCCCTCTCTCTCTCTCTCTCTCTCTCTCTCTCTCTCTCTCTCTCTCTCTCTCTCTCTCTCAGAGTTCCTTGACACTTGATTTTCACAGAATCTTGCAAGTTCTAACAGATAGAGATAAGCTTCGTAGCATCTCCTGACAGCAAACAGACAACTTTGTGGAAACTGACAATAGAAAGACTGATAATAGTGGCCACTGAAAATTATGGAAAATCCTGACCCTATGAGAAAATCAACATAAAAATGGCAATACAAAGTCATAGAACGTAGACAGAGGGATATAACAGTTCAATTTGGAGGAGGCAACACAGTTCATCATGTGGAAGCCATTAAAACCTTGATATTCAGATATTATTGTGTGACATGAGGCAGAAACTTCATGAAAACATATTTAGAATTTTCAACTAAATAAGTAGGACACCACCAAATTGTGAAAAGATGAAAAATGTGACTTACATTTGTGGGAGAGAAAACCAATCCGTGGACAGGTCCCTCATGACCACTTAGAACGTCAAGCAAACGGCCAGTCTTCATAGACCAGACAAAAATCTAGAATATTTTCAAATACAAAAACCATTATCTAACTAATGAATAGCATAACAAAACAACATGGCAATAAACATTCTACCTCAAATGAATCCAAGGTCCCAGCACAGACTACTTCACCACTTTGGTCAGATGCCAGGGAGACAAACTGTCTTGAAGATGGGGTAGTGAATGTTCTAAAGTTACGATAGCGAATCAGATCCCAAGCACGAATAGTCCCGTCTAATGAAGCGCTCAGAAGACTGTCTTTACCAGAAATGAAATGCAAGGCTGTCACAGCATTTGTGTGCTCAGAAAATGTTACAAAACAAGAACCGGAAGAAGGTAGCCACACCTGCACATACACATTTCTGTTCATGTTATGCATAAACTAATTTGTGTTCATGTAACTAAAGTCAATGTAATTTGCATTCATCAGACAAGAACGGCAACAGGCGATTGAGTGAGCTGAACAAAAGGAATTGCTAAGAGGTATTCAGTCTGCCAAAATTCACAAAAGGACTGCATTACTTTCTTTTTTTTTGGAAAGTTACACAGCAAGATCACCCGAAATTGGTGATCAACTGGTACAAGTACCCTCTTCTTCCCACCCAAGAGGTCACCCATCCCGTCCATGCCCAAGCCTGAGTGCTTCCCAATAGGTTACCCATCCCTGCACAGCCAAAGCCTGAGAAAACTTAACTCTGAAGTCCTTTTCCACCCAGTGCCCCTCTTTATATTTAAGAGGGACAGTTTTACATTCTTAAGAGAACAAACATCTTACATCCACCACTTTTTTAATTGCCTTTTATTTTAGTATCGGCAGGTATGTTTCAGATACAGTATAAGTGCCAATATGCAAGTATAAGGGAATTTATCCACTCTATAAGTAACAACCTGACAAACTCGGCACGTGTAGAAGGGCACAAGCCAAGACAAAGGGAGGCAGCGGGATTTCAGGGGGAGTTGGTGCTTCAAGAGGGGAAATTACAGTGTTCGGAATTAGATCAGTGAGTAGGGAGACTCAAGCATTTTAGCAAGAGGCAAAGGAGCATTATCACTCATCCCTGCACTGTTCAAACCTGAGCATACATAACTCTGGAGTTCATCTCCACCCCTATTACACTTAAGAGGTTTCATGTTTCCTTTTTGTTAGACAGATACTTTTCCAATTACCACTTTCTTTTATCTCCCTTTTTCCCACAAATGTATCACTGGGTCATATATTATAAATGGCCCAGTTCTTCTTCCTTTTTCTTTTCTTTTTCTTTGGTTTTTTCTTCTCTTTTCTATCGTTTTTGGGAAAATGACAGATTTGCCCCTTCTAGCCGTTGGGGCAATGGTCATATGACCGTTGCCCAACGACTAGGAGGGGCTGGGCCAATGGCTATATAAGCCATGGCCATTCAACCCGATTTGTACATGATTTTCCCCCCCTTTTTCTTTCATCCAAAATCTTCAATAAACTCTCTCATTTGCCCCATTTGGCCCTATTTGTTATTTTCTTCAAAGTTATCACACTTTTTTAAAAACTGTACCAGTTTTCTTTATTTTTCAGATAAAGAAAGGAACCTCAGATAGCAATGCCCCAAACCGTTTTTTATATGATCGTTCATGGTACCATGCGTGTCATGCCATCTTCAGAGGCCGTCACGTTGGTACTGAAGATATTTCGACATCAACAAACATTTAACAACTAGAAAATTAACCACTAGGTGAGTCCAAAATGAGTTCATATGTCAAATTAACAGTAAACATAGGTATCAAGACAACGAAAAAGAGCAACAATAAAAGTAAACATAGGAAGAAATAATCACTTAGTATAATATTTATGGGCAACTCTGTACCTTAACTTTGTTGTCATCAGCACCTGTAGCCAGTTTCTGAGAGTCGTGAGAGAAAGCTAAACAATTAACATCAAAGTAGTGCCCTTGTTGTTTCAAAATATATGTCTCGGATCTCCACTCCCACACAAGCAATTGCCCAAGCTTGGCACAACCAAATGTGAGCCAGTTTCCAAGTCTGTTGAATACAACACACGTTATTTTTTCCCTTGAAATAGAGAGTAAATGGATACAAACAAAATCCGGCATCTGGTACAACCCAAAAGCTCCATTGGAAAACCCAACAACTACCATATTCAAATCCTGATGGTAATCGCAGGCCGTCAGTTTGGCCGGCGCCTGCATAAAGAAATCCTTTTTTGAAAGCTCCCATTTCCCCTGCGCAGGATCGGATAACTCTTTTTCAAGCTGCACGGGGAGTATCAGATCGTTTTTCTTCTGGTCAACATATTTATCAGTTGAATTCTCCTTAAAAGGTTCTTTCTCTGGAGTTCCGGGAGAAGGGGGGTCTGAATCCAGCGATCCATCATTCATCTCTAACTTCCAAGTAAATAATGCTCCGTCCCTAGAAACAGAGTACACCCCGGAAATCGCACGGCTTTTCCTCTCAACGCAGAAAAATACCCCAACCACAGTATCTCGGTGCCCAAGAAAGCGCAATGGCTTACTGCCACCCTTCGATCTCTTCAGCGATAAAAGCCTAACAGTCAGGTCTTTCGAACCAGCAATGATGTGGGACGAGTCCGGACTCCAATCCAATGCAGTAACCGCATCATCAAAATCAGAGAAAGTGCGCTCCAACTGAAAAGGGAAAAATTCCTTTCTGAACCCCGGTGATCTCCAGATCTGCAGCAACTTTCCAACGCCGATCGCAATGTGGGTACCATCAGGGCTAAATTTAACCGCCGAAACAGGTTTCTTGAAAGACATTCGATGCAACACGACGCGACGGCGTAAATTAACAAATAGAGCTCGCGATGCGTCATCGATAGAGAGGAGGAAAATACCATCGGGGGAAACTGCGATTTTCGCGATGTTGGAAGAAGACTCGAAGGGAAGCGTTTGCGTCTCCGATTTGAGGAGGTCCGTGGAAGCGATACGGTTACCAACGGGAGAGAGGAGGCAGTTTTCCGAAACGACGACGTTCCCGCCCCTGTACGGCGCTCCCAGGAGATTCTGGAAGCGGAAATTCATCGCGAAATAAACTCTGAAACCTTAAACCCTAAGCAGGTCTTTTCTTTCTCACTAGGGCTTTTCTGTCTACGATTCAATTCGTCGTAGACTCGTAGTGGCCAACCCACCATCTTGGTGGGTCCCACATTGTCGATCAACTGGCAGACTGCTTTTTGGGCCCACTATCATTCCTGCCTCCATAAAGCCCAACAAAAGAGCCTATTGGCAAAAATCCCATCTTACCGTCGTTGACGTAGTCCATATTTTAAATCCGGAAGGTCGCATTTCTCACACGCAATGGCGCTACCGTTCTCCGCCTGTCTTCCGTCATCAGCAGCGCCGCCAGATCTTCCCCGGAGCTCCTCTGGGAAGCTCAGCGCTTGGAAAAGTATAAGGCAAGAGAGCTGGGAGGGCGATCTCTCCGTCCAAGGAAACATCCCGTCATGGCTGGTAACCAAGAACTTAGATTTTATTTTTCTCCTCTAGAGAAAGAAAGATCTTCTCTTCATCCCAGTTATGGTTTCTGCAGAAAGGAACGTATCTAAGAAACGGGCCTGGACTATGGAACGTGGGAGACCACGAGTTCCAGCATCTCTTTGACGGTTACGCGACTTTGGTGGGGATTCACTTCGATAACGGCAGACTCACCGCGGGGCACCAGCAGATAGAGTCTGAAGCTTACAGAGCAGCCATGGAGAAGAAGAAACCCTGCTACCGGGAGTTCTCCGAGACTCCGAACTTTCTTTCGGGATTTCTGTTATTTCCCGAGTCCTCGTTGACCGACAACGCGAACACTGGAGTGGTGAGACTCGGGGACGGGAGAGTCATCTGCTTGACGGAAACCATCAAGGGTTCGATACAGATAAACGCTGCAACCCTGAAGACGGTGGGAAAGTTGAAGTACGAGGATAATTTGGGGTGGCTCTTACAGTCTGCTCATCCAATCGTCACAGACGAGGAGCTAATCACCGTGTTACCGGACTTGGTACGATCGGGATATCAGGTGGTCCGAATGAAGGCGGGGAGTAACGAGAGGAAGCTCGTCGGAAGAGTAAAATGCAGAGGAAAAGCGCCTGGATGGGTCCATTCATTTTCCGTCACGGAGAACTTCATCGTTGTGCCGGAAATGCCTCTGCGATACTGCACTGGTAACCTTCTCCGCGCTGAGCGCTCGCCGCTTTACAAGTTCCAGTGGTGTCCTCAGTCTGGGGCCTTCCTTCATGTCATCTCCAGGACTACGGGTGACGTGGTACGTATCTTTCTCTCTGTAACTCACTCTCTCTCTCTCTCTCACTCTAGTCACCTATTTTTACTAGGTCACGACCGCGGAAGTACCCCTGTTCGTTACCTTCCACTTCATCAACGCCTACGAGGAGAGGGACGGGATTGTAGTTGACTGCTGCGAACACAACGCCGACACCTGCATCCTGGAGAAGCTCACGATGAAGAATCTTCGCTCCTTCTCCGGCGTTGACTCCCTGCCAGAGGCAAGGTGAGAAGCAACCAAAATAAGAATACTTCTCTCTCTCTCTCTTAGGATTTTTGGTTTCGCAGGGTCGGAAGATTTAAAGTTCCATTAGACGGGAGCTCGAAGGGGACGCTGGAGGCGGCGCTGGATCCGGATTATCATGGGCGGGGCATGGACATGGCCACCATCAACCCTAAGTACTTGGGGAAGAAGTACAGATATGCCTATGCTTGCGGCGCCAAGCGCCCCTGCAACTTCCCCAACACTCTTACCAAAGTGACGGATAATCAAGCTCACCTTCACTCTTTCAGACCTCAATGGCCATCATTTTCTCGTTCACGCAGGTCGATCTCGTGGAGAAGAAGGCGATGAGCTGGCACGAGGAAGGCTCGGTGCCGTCGGAGCCGCTGTTCGTGGGGCGCCCCGGCGCCATTAGAGAAGACGACGGTGAGCTACGTCTGAGCTATTTCTTAGGAGATTTGAGTGTGATGATGATGTCCTTGGTCAGGAGTGGTGATATCCTTGGTCAGTGACAAGAACGGGGAAGGACATGTGCTGCTGCTGGATGCGTCCACGTTGGAGGAGATGGCCAGAGGTCGGCTGCCCTACGGTCTTCCTTACGGGCTACACGGATGTTGGGTTCCTAGAGAAAGGGCAAACGATGGCATATAAAAGAACAGGCCACTCGATGGCGTCATTCACTTGTTCTATGCAAACTGAAGACTGACTTTTACTGTAGTAGTGAAGTGAGTAAATTGAGAACTTTTTCATTTAACCATGAGGAATTCATATAAGTTGTTCAAAATAATAAATGAAACGAGAAATATGGAGAAAATTACTCACATAGAATATCTTCTTAAGCTTCATCATTTAAGAGACATGAATAGATCCAAGAAGCATTGACATTAGTGGGAGGACAAAAGAGTTTGGTTAATACTGCTGCTTAAGGTTATCTCTTATAAGGTTGATATTACTGCATTTAATGACATTGATTCATCAAGAATATCATTTTAATGAAATTTCTCCTTCTTTACCATTTAAAATGCCGTTAATTACATGAAAATATTTAGAAATATATTTTTATCATAAATTTTATTGAATAAATTTATTTCTATGAGGAAGTCTACCATTTTCTTGATTTTTGGGATTTTTTTGGGAATTTATAGAAATTAAAATCATTAAAAAATGAAGTATATATTTATATAAAGAGAAAAGAAAAAGAAAAAGAAAAAAAAAGAGAGAGAAGGGCTCTTCTCTTTTTCCAAATTCTTCACCTCCTCCAGCTCCCTCGTCCACGTCTTCCTCGTACACTTCCTTTCCCGTGCACGTGCATGCGTGTAAGGGGGAGGAGGAAATCTCGCATCCTCTTCTCCTCCCCTCATCGTCTTGCTCTCTCTTTTGCTCCCTCTCTCCCCCTACTTCCTCACCTCCCCTCATCCTTCTCCCTTGTGCACACGCGTGTGCCTGTGTAAGGGGAAGGAGTCGGAGATTTCTCCCCTCTTCCTTCTCGCATGCGTGTGCACATGGCCAAAAATGACGCGCCTCCCTCTCCTATGCACGCATGTAAGTGAATTCCGCTGACGCACCTCCCTTCTCTTTCCTCACCTCTCGCTCTCTCTCACTCTTCTCTCTACTCTTCTAACATGCTTCTCTCTCAACTCGCATAAGAGAGGAGAGAAGGAAGAGGAGAGAAGAGAGAGGAGAGGTAAAATAGATCTATTTTTTAATTTGAGGTTGAGGAGAGAGAAATTGAATCTAGAAGCATAAATGCTCCAAATAAAAATTATGATATCTCATGATCCTGATCCAATTAAAATTATGATATCATTTCAATTTCTACAAGTCTATGAATGCTAATTTAAATTATAAGTCGAAAAAAGTAGGGTTCTTAATATTTTATTGTGTGCTTCTAGAATTGGTTAGCCATAAGGAAAGAAGTCATCGATTGACAATTCTGATAATGGAACACAATCTTCTCTTTTCTATTCATTCCTCATGTTGGATGCAAAAAGCCAAGTCTTGGAAGAATGTAGGGGCTATCGAATGTATGTTTTGATTAGAGAGCATCACTGGAGTGTATTTTCATCGTGAATCCTTATAATATAATCATTTTTCGTAGATCTTTTCTATTTTTTCCATCTTTTTATCCACATTTTCAGACCCAGAAATCACTTTTCCATAATTATAATAGGTTTTCAATCTTTGAAAAGAGTTTGGAAGGATTTGATCGGTTCTTTTCATCTCATGCGTACATCTTCCTTTCATTAGTCATCTCTGCTTTCTTAATATAAAAATATCAACAAAAATTTCTTGATTTCAATCTTTTAACCTTCCTCCCTATGGATTAAACCTCGACTTGCCACTATTATAAATTTCAAAACTGAATTTGAAGACTTAAATATAACTTTATGATATATTTTTCATTCAATGACTATAATTTTATGCATATTAACGCACATGTGGCACGTGTTAGGGGAGAGTAATGAGCGTTAAGTGCCTTTAATAGATATTTTATTTAACTAAATCACAACTCTACTTATAGCCAAAAATGTGCTTAATACTTTCAATCTAGGACTATAATAAAAAGGTGTTTTATGTTTCAAGTGATGTGGCATGACAACAAGCACCTGATCTCTCAACTTAATTAAAACAATCAACTTTCACTTAAAGAGCGGAGGTATGTGGCACCATCTCATTGGGCGACAATTCGAGATATGAAGATCAAAGAATCTTTGCCATTCATCTCATGAGTTATAAAATTTTGTAATTGCATCCAAAGAGGCAATCCGACTATTACCCCCAATTTGAACCTTATTTAAACTCTCTCTCTCACTCTCTCTCTCACTCCTCTCTCTCTCACTCTCTCTCTCTCTCTCTCTCTCTCTCTCTCTCTCTCTCTCTCCCCGATAGTGTATGAATACTTAGATTTTCGAATTAGTTGAACTTTTCGACAACTCTATTGTTGAATCTCTTTAGTTCAATGTGTTCTAGACTCATTTCTACATCTAATGAGCCCTTGAAGTCAATATTTCATCTAGAGAACTAGGAGAAATCACCTCTTGAACTATGAAGTTTCATTTTGAAAATTGCGGAATGAAAAGCCTTGATTCGGCAATAAATTGGATCATCTTGAGCATGGCTTTGGGTTAGATTTTGTGTATTATCCCCAATCTATTGTCATTTAGTATTGATTTTAATTTTGTAGCACAGATTTATCTAATCTTAAATCATTTCATCATTTTCTCTCTCATCGTAAGCGACCTTCTATCTCTGACTTCACTCGTTGATTTCTCTACGGATAGAGATCTGATTTGAGTGGTTTTTAATTCCGCATAAAGATCTTTGAGAACTTTCTAATTCTCAATGTATTCCCATATGCTATCTCACGCCCACTCTATCTCTCTTCTGGTCTACTTCTCTCTTCCGCCTCCATCTCTCTCTCCTTCTGTAACCCATGCTCTTTCCTTCTCTCCATTATGCTCCCCTTTCTTTCTCTTCTTCTAGTTTCCCTTTCTCTCCTTCCCCCTTCATTATTTCTTTCTCTCACATTCTATTCCTCAACTTTTTGCTTATTATTAAATATCTAATAGGCCTCTACTTCTTCGTCCTCTAATTGCCTTTTTGATTAATATTTATAATTAATCTTGTTCATTGTCTTCTCCTACAACTAAAATTGACATTTGCTGGCCCTAAAGTCTCTAAGGATTGACCTAGGAAGCACTACGCCTTAATTATCCCCATCAAGTCATGGTTTTCTAGATTATAAATAGAAAATTTCTTGGGCTTGGATGCACAACAATCTCAGCTCAAGAGATATGCAAAGTTCTAATCAAGAATATCCAAACCTCATTTCAAAGATTGAAAATTCTTGATCGAAGGTGAAAGTTATTGGTCAAAGCATAAAAAATAATTATAAATATTCATAATTTTCTCTTATTTAATTCTACTAAGCCCCGGAACATACCATCAAACCCACCATCTCATGATTTAGAATTTTGTACAAGATAAGTGTACTACAGTAGAATTTCTCTTAATGACTTTTGGTTTCTTTATTTCAGGAACCCACAAATAAGAAATGGAGGTTTTCTAAGAGAAAAGGGAGCACCTCTTCAAGAGGAAGACTCTCTAAAATAGGAGGAACTACAAGAGAAATTAACATTTAGCATGAGGGTTTAGATGGGGATCTTTAATTTGGTCCAACTCGATTGTCGATATATCATGCAAAAATTTTAACGGGAGTCCATGCCTTTCAAGGACAAAAATGTGTCCCCAAGGGTGTATCAAATTTTGTGAAGGTGGTAAAGGTAGCCAAGGGTGTATCAGGTAATGAAGTGCAAGAAAATGAAAGGCATTATCCCAAGCTAGTATCTCTACCAATATTTCTACCATTTCCACCATGTCATCTAGTCACCAAGCCAAGTTGCCATATTTTGATGAAACAAGGGCTCTTAAGAGTGAGCTCATGGTTCTCATCTCACATGCTAGTTTCTTATGGAGCACATTGTTTGTGTCTTGAAGTCTCATAATAGCTAGGCCACCCCTTTTTTTGTTAACATGCTTTCTCTCAAGAAACTCAATAGTGGCAAGGACCCTCGAGCTCACCATCCTAGATGAAAGAGATGCATATCTGTTGGGATCTGAGGTCGACAAACTTTCCAAAATTTTGATCAAAACATCAAATGCAGCGGAAAAATATTGAATCGGACATTCAAAATACCGAGCCACCAAGAACAGATGATCCTATCATCTAGTATGTATGAGAAAACATACTTACAGGGATTCCTTGAAGGATTTCTTGAAGCTATTCAAGTGTCTAGCTTCTAGCGGTATCCACACGGTCTCCGGAATGTTGGATCTCCTCTTCAAAGCTCTTCACCAAGAGAGAAAGAGAAGAAAGGAGAGAATTCTCACAAGGCTTGCATGGGCACCCTCAGTTGTGGTCGTTCTCCCCCTATTTATAGACATTTGGAATGAGGTTTTTTCATAAAAACCCTCATAATTATATCTATATCCACCAACATCTATAAACCTTATGTGTGTGACCCTCTAGGTCCATATATCTCACTAGTTAAAAACTCTATAGACCAAATAACACCTTATTGGTCAACCTTAATTAATTATCTCTATCCACATATAGATTAATTAATCAAGGATCGATTTAACCCAATCGATAGGTTGAGTTGCCAGCCCGTTGGGTGCCAAGCTACACCACGTACTCTAGGAGATATGGAGTATGTAAGAACTCACTTATGGAACCTTCCCGTCATTGATTATCATGTATGTATAATCCTTCATCCACATTAGACTCATGAATGACTTAGGGTATGGTCAACTATCAAACCCTAATCGGTCACTCAAGTTAGTACTGATGCGTGTAGAAATCATCGAGAACTCCTTCATCGATATTTCTTCTACCTTGGCCAAGGATTTCATCGCATCTCATTCCTTTGAGTCAATCTCCTCAAATACTGAGGGTGGATGATCCCATCTTGACCACACAATCATCTTCGTGGACTTCATGTTGTACCCAATGTATGACGTTTTAGATATCCCGTGGCTAGGGATTCGTAAGTCATAATCAAAACACGATCATCCATCCACAAGATGTCTTTGGTGTCTCAAGTCAAAGGACCACATACACAATCATGACATGAATCAACCTGATTGACAGTTAGGTATAATACAATTCAGGGATTCATACGGATCAATTCAGTGAACTCTTTCTCTAAAGAGCACCCACTATCTATCCTTAGTGTCTCCACACCGATGGCTATAGGATCAGTCATACTCATCATATGAGATGGATTAGATAGTACTATTCTTTTAGGATAATTCGATGTCCTTCTCGAATATCCCACGAATAGGAATATTTAGAACATATGTTTAAAGACTAGTGATCACTATATTATGATCTCATCATAATTCACTTAGTCATTGCACATGCTCATGGACTTCATTGCAAACATCACACAAGAATGACAATGAATAAATTTGATTTCAATGAACATAAACAAGATACATGGAAGTGTGATTGGCTTATAAGCCACATAATATCCATAAATATCTACCTTGCATATGGTAATATGATGTTAGGTGCCTTCTGCACGCCAGGAAGATGCATAGGCATACTCAAGAGGATGTGATCTATCAATTGGGTGCACCCCCTAGGATAAGAGTTGGCGCTTTCATCCATGAAGTTTCTCCCTCAAATGGAATAAGCAAGTATCAAAGTAATGATCCCAAGTTCATCTAAAGAAGATGGGGCATCTAACATAGTCAAAGGATATTTATCTGCATGAGAACGTCATGAGGTCCTGTATGCGATACATGGTGGTTATAGTAGCTGATGGTTCTACCATAAAAGTGTTCTTTAAGTCATTAATGCATTAGCTAGAGGTTTTCTTGTACCATGAGATGATAATCATCAGCCCCCTAATGGATGCCTTTCAGCCATTAAGGAAAAGTATGACATCATTGTGAACAAAGAGTGTGAGATGATCAAGCAGCACCTCTTTGATTGATATGGCTAGACACGTCCATTTGTGATCTCTCTAGAGAATGACCTCCTCAAAAAAATTGAAGAGAGTGTGTGATAAATAATTGCTCTACCTTAGACTCTTAATGTGGCCCTAAAAAAAGGGATGGAATTTCCATTCAATAATAGGGAGAATTTGTTCTCCTTGACTCAAGCATTGACAAGGTTGTAATATTTTTGGTGAATTCTAAGTGCTAGAAAACTTCGATAAAGAAATTCCACTCACTCATAACAAAGGCATTTCCCTTGTCCTTTTTGATTGATATTATGTGGTCTAAAAGACAATCACAATTCCATACATCTCGTTTATATTCATTGATAGAAAATTTATAAATTATTATTCTTGTGTGATTTTTGAAACAAAGTCCAAGAGCATGCATAATGATTAAGTGAATTATGATTATCAAAATATAATGATCACTGATCTTTAAATATATATTCTAAACATTTGTATCATGGATATTTAAGGACATTGTAATCAAGGGTATATGTTGATTCATGAACTAGAATGATGGTATTGTGAATACGCCATCCCCTGATGAATCCCCAAAATTTCAATGTCTTGGATAAATCTTGTTGCGTACATTATATAGCATGAAGGGTTAAAAGTCTTGAAAAATGATTACGTTGGCCACCTTTGGTACAAGTGGAAGGAAGGTGGCTTGTTAATTTTATGGAAAGACTTAGCGTCCAAAGATTTTCTTGATGGACTAAACTACATTCATATTGACAAAGTTTTTGCACACTATATAAAATTTAGTCGAGAAACTACATTTTGAATCTCTTCTTCGGGTGGGAATGGCGATGATAGATCAATTCTCATGGGGGGTTACTGGGGAGGGGATTGAGGAGAGTATGTCCTCTAATATTTTAATTGGTTGGGAGGTGAGGAGGGTTGCAAAAAATAGACATTTATGGCATCTAACGTTGGGGATGTTTTCTAGTCATATTCTTTAGTGGAGATCGTGAGCAATGCACGATTATGGCATGAAAGAAATGCGTGTTTTGATCACCCTCTTGCAACCATATAATGCACAATTTATGGAGATAATATATCTCTAGGTGTCGCACTGCCTCATCTAGCTGGCCTCTGGCATAAACTTTCCTCTTCCATGTGGCATTTGCCAATTTTGCTTGAAGATGCCTCTCTAACTCTATAAGCTCCTTTTCAAGTCCTTCAACTTGGGTATAGATATTCCCATGTACATGAAATTAGAGGTGAAGTTTGAGATTCCTCAACTAATAATTGAGGTTCTCCATGGAAGATTCAAAAAGGGACATGAGCTTGTGACTCCATTCACAAGTCTTGAAACCCTCGTGTTGTGGCCTCATGTTTGGGAATCTGAAAGCACGTCCAGGGATGTTAGTCCTTTTATCATAGGGATGATGATTGATAACATGCAATTTCATGCATTTTATGTATTTTTTTCTCTAAAATATAACATAAATGCATGCTATCATGATTTAAAATGATTAAAATGATAATTTTTATGTTTAAGAGAATATGCTTAATTTTTCATAAATTAAAAACATTTTAAGAGAATTTAATGAAATTTATTCTCAATAATATAATTCTAAAAAATAATATATTTTTCTTATGAGGAAAAGTAATTAAAACAAGAAAAAAAGAAAAAAAGAGAAAGTATCTCTCTCTCACTCTCTCTCTCGATTCCTCTCCCTCTCTTCCGCGATCTCTCTCTCTCTTTCTCTCTCGCGCGTCCTCTCTCTCTTGACATAAATTTTTCCGTCGCGAGGAGAGGCGTTACGAGAAGCAGTCCTCTCCTTTCTCCTCCTTTTTCCCTTTTCTTCCACTCTCTTTCCCGTTCTCTCTTTCTCTCTCCCCCGCTTGAGCGTCTCCTTTCCTTCCTTTCTTGCTTTCTGTTTTTCGTCCTCCTCTCGTTAGCGCCTCTCACGGCCAGACGCACCTCCTCCGCGCTCTCCTCTCTCCCCTTCTTCCTTCTTTTCCTCTCCTTTTCTTCTTCTTCCCCTTCCTCTATCTCTCTCTCTCTCAAATTCTCTCTCGCGCGTACGCGCGGGAAGAAACTTTCCGTCCTCCTCTTCCTCTTCACTTCCACGTGTCTCTCGCGCGCGTACGCACGGGAAGAAATGCATTTGCACGTGAGGGGGAGAAATTATTCTCCCCCTATCCTCCTGTATCCCTCGCGCGTGTCTCTTTCTCTCCGGATTGGTCGCCCTCTCTTTCCCTCTTCACTTCCAGATCTCTCTTCTAGATCCTCTCGCGCATCGGATTTCCGTCGCAGGAGAGATTTCACCTCTCCCGCGCGCCTCTCGCGAGAGGATCTCCTTTCTCGTGCCATCTTCTCTCTCACGCGACGGAGAGAGTGCTCTCATCCTCTTCATCTCTCCCCTCGTTCATCTCTCTCTCTTGCACGCGACGGAAATATCTGTCGCATATTCGTCATCTCTTCATTTCTCTCTCCGTCGCGTTCTTCTTCTCTCTTCATCTCTTCATCTCTCTCTCTTCGATCTCCACCGCCTTCTCGTTACGCGCACGCGTGAGCAAACACGTACGCACTCTTCCGCTTCTTCTGCTTCCGCCCTTCCCGCGCGTCCCGTATATCTCTCCACCCTCCACTCTCCCTCTCTCACGTCCGCGCTCCTCGTCATCTCGAGAGAGGAGAGAAAAGATAGGAGAGAATAGAGAGAAGAGAGGAAAGTGGAGAGGTAGAGAGAAGAGAGGAGTGAAGAGTGGAGAGTGGAGAGAGCTGAGGGGCATTTACGTAATTATTTTGTGTTTTAGATAACCGGTATCATTTGAGGAGAGAGAGGATGAGATCAATGGCCCAGATTGCTCTAAATTAATGGGCATTTATCGAGCTGAGGGGCATTTATCTTGATAGAGTTAGGGCTGAAATTTAATGGGCATGATAGTCATTTTAAGTTCCAAAAATCTGCTAGGGCCTATTGAAGTTCTGAGATGAAAATAATAGGGTTCTTAATGTTTTTTTGTTGCTTGTAGCATTGACTAGCCAAAATGAAAGAAGTTAGCGATTAATCACTTCATTTATGAAACATCATTTTTAGTGAGTTTATTCTCTTTTCTTTTCATTCTTTGTGTTAGATGCAAGACGCCAAGTTCGGGCAAAATGTACAAGCTCTCGAAAGTATGTTTTAATTAGAGGGCATCACTAGAGTGTGTTTTTATCATGAATCTTTAGATTAGGATCATTTTCTATCTATCTTTTCTATTTTCCTCATCTATTTATCAATATTTTTACATTTCCAAACCCTAAAATCACTTTCCCACCATTGATCAAGGGTTTTCTATCTTCGTAAGGAGTTTGAAAGGACTTGTTTGATTCATTTCATCTCTGTGCACATTTTCTTCCTTTGATCATTGATCTCTGCGTTCTAAATAAAAAAATACCATAAAAATCTCTTGATTTCAATCTTATAACCTTCCTCCCTGTGGATTCCACCTTGACTCGCCACTGTTCTAAATTTCAATCAGAATTTGATGAGTTAAGTGTAATTTTTTTATACGTAATTTGCGCATTCAACGACCATATTTTTATGCATATCATTGATTAACACATGGTCCAATTTATAAACACGCAAGATCATGACTAATATGGGACATTGCACTGAGGCAAAGCTATTAGTAAAGCAACAATCTATGTAATCATATATTTCGTGTGTATCTCTATCTATAGTTGCACTACATCCAACTTGGATTTACAAAAAATTGATTCAATTATGTGTTAAATCAAATGGCATTGCTCACTAGAACATTCTTGGGATTTGTTAAAGTTTGAGATGCTAATTATTTCCTATCTATCATGTAAATCTTGATCTATTGGGCCTAAAAGAAGCAAAAGCAAGTCCAAAAAATGATAAAGTCAAGAAATTTTGAAAATTGGAGTCCACAAGGCTCCAATTTAGGAGATTTTCCTAGAACAATGTTAGTGCAATAAGAGAACAAAATTTCAGTAGAGGAATATTAGGAGCCACCATTGTATGTCCCTTAAGTGGGTCATCATGGTTGGGATTAGACCATGTAACACAATACATTGAAGAAGAAGTTTATCATTTTGATAGTTATTGGCTAGGGGATTGAGCATAAAGAAGCTACCATTTTGCATAAGCAGAAAATGGATATTGTGAGGGATTCAAGCGCTATACGATTTTGATGAAGATTTATGGTTGTAGTACTGCCATATTTCAACAATTTGGGCTATCGCCATGAATCCCCCTCCCTCCCTTGCTGTTGGACATAAGTGAAGAACAATTACAATGGCTTAATGGTGACGTACGACCCCCGTCGCCACCAAGACACGATACCACAGCGCCGGAGGAGCCCTTTTGCGCGCGCAGATCTACCCGCTTATCTTTATTTCTTTATTATGAACTTTTGACCCGCACGTGTTTAATCGGGTCCTCGCTTATTTCTTCTCTCCCTTTTAGGCTTCCGGGTGGGTTCTTCCCTTTTCAAGATCCCATTCGTGAAGCTCATCCTTCTTTGTGAACCTTATTTCTTTCTATGAGCATGTTAGGTGTGGGTTGTGGGCCTCAAGTGGGCCCTTTCCCCTATCGGCCCATTATGGGCTCTATAAGAGGGGAAGGGACCCCCCACAAACCCTAGTCATCATTTAAAGAAAGAAAGGACTGCTCTCTCCCTTAAGTGGCTGCTAAAGGAAGGCCGGGGAAGGAGTCCAACTGCCGTCGCCACCGCCGCCGCACGCCTCCGTGCCACCGCCACCGTCGCGACGACCGCTGCCACTCCTTGCCCCGGCCACAGATACTTCACCGTCGTCACTGCGACGCCGCCATCCCCAAGCCGCTGCCGCCGCTGCCCTTGCACCACCGCCGCCTCCTGACCGCCGCGCCGCCATCCCCTCCATCTCCATCTTCATCTCCAGCTCCTCAACCAACCGATCATCCTCCTCCCCTTCTGCTCCACCCTCTCCCGCCAACTCTACTCAATCGCCCTGACCTTCCCTGAGATTTCCCCGTTCGCCATATCCCCCTTTCTCCCCCCCCCCCACGTTCGCCCCTACCTCCGCTCTTACCTGCGCACCGAAACTCCCCCCCCCCTTTCCGAATTTTCGGTCGGGATCCAACTTCTCCCCACTTTGGTCATTGCCCTCCCTCCCCTCTTCCTCCCTCTCATGCGACACCAGGCCTGCCCCAACCCCGATCTTGCATTTCCTCCCTCCTCACCAGCTCCCTTACCCCATCCCCAATTTCGCTCCCGAGATCTCTTTCCCTCCCATCGCAATCCACCACGCATACCCAAACCCCTCCCCACGTCTGGGAAATTTCCCGTCGATTCTCACCTCCATTAATCCATAATGCTTCCTTTACCCCAGTTTCTAGAGCAATGAGTTCAGATTCAGCACTTGATAAGGATACATATTTTTGTTTCTTACTTTTCCATGAAACAAGATTATTCCCGAGAAATGTACACATACTTGTGATTGATTTTCGATCAATTCTAGAATTAGCAAAATCTGCATCTGTATATACATTAATACTTAATGAATTTCCTTTAGTAAATTTAATTCCATACCCAATTATTTCTTTTAAATGCCTTAATACTCTATGTGCAATTTGTAAATGGCTCATTCTAGGATCATGCATGACTTGACTTAGTACATTGACTATATAGGAAATGTCAGGCCTTGTGGTGGCAAGGTATATCAATTTCCCTACAAGCCTCTGATATTCTCCTTGATTAGTCTTTGGGTCACCTTCATTTAGAGAAAGTTTAGAGTTAGGATCAATTGGAGTGAATGCTGGTTTAAAATCAAGAAACCATGTTTCTGTTAATATATTTAAGATATATCTTTGTTGAGATAGACAAATATTATCTTCTAAATAGGTAACCTCCATTCCTAGGAAATTGCTTAGGACTCCTAAATATTTCATGTCAAATGCTTGAAAGAATTTTTCTTTTAAATTACTTAACTCTTCTTCATCATTTCCTGTGACAATTATATCATCTACAGAAACAAGAACTAGTACAATTTTATTATCATTATTAGGTTTGTAAAATAAGGTATGATCTTGATTGCATTGATTATAATTGAACGATTTCATAACATTGGTAAATTTACCAAACCATGCTCTTGGGGATTGTTTTAATCCGTAAATTGTCTTTTTTAATTTACATACTTTGTTAATTAAATGACTTTTATATCCCAGAGGAAGTTCCATATATATATTTCTTCTTCTAGGTCCCCATGTAGAAATGCATTTTTTACATCACATTGATGTAAGACCCAATTCTTGCATGCGGCTAGTGATATTAATATTCTAACAGTACTCATTTTTGCTACCGGTGAAAAAGTTTCTAGATAATCAATTCCATACACTTGAGTGTATCCCTTGGCAACCAATCTAGCCTTGAATCTTTCTATATCTCTATTAGGCTTATATTGAATTGTAAATAACCATCTACACCCTACAGATTTCTTGTTTTGTTGTTTATCAACAATTTCCCAAGTTTGATTATTTTCTAGAGCATTAATTTCTTCATTTATGGCTGACTTCCATCGGTTATCCATAAGGGCTTCCAAAGTAGTTCTAGGAATTTTTTCATTGATGAGATTAGAAACATACACTTTTGAGCATTGACTAAAACAATTGTAATTAACATAATCTTCAATTGGATATAATTTTTTTGGCATTCTTACTCTACTACTTTGTCTTCCCTTAGTATTCGACTTTATCACCTTCGGTTTCATTTTTGCAGTCTCCTCACCTTCTCTATTCAATACATATTGATCATTTTTAGTAATATTTCCACTTAACTCTTCACTACATATTTGCTCTTGGGCTGGGTTATCAGCAGTGACGCTTTCTCCAATTATTTGTGTGACATTATCATTTTCATTGATTTCAATAGTGTCTTTAGATAAGGTTTCACACGGTTCACAGCTTGACGGTATATTGGTTACTTGACTCTCTATGGAGTTCTTGTTCAAGAAGTTTACATTATCATCATGAGCAGGAGAATAATACATAATGTTCTCATGAAATGTTACATCTTTAGATATAAAAATCTTCTTTAATTTCTGGTGAATAGCATTTATAACCTTTTTGTGTATTTGAATATCCAATAAACACACATTTTATGGACCTTGCTTCAAGTTTTACTCAGCCTGATTTTATTATTGTGAATGAAACATATACACCCAAATATCCGCAATACTAGATTATTTTTAAGAGTTACATTAGGATAAAATTTCTGAAGTCTATTTAATGGAGAGTCATTTTCACAGCTAGGTGTAGGTAGTCTATTGATTAATTGAGTGGCTGTAAGGACAGCTTCACTCCATAAAGCTACAGGAACATTACTGTCTAAGAGTAGTGCTCTTGCTTTTTCAGACATGTCCAATTTTCCTCTCAAACACACCATTTTGTTGAGGCGTATATACACATGAAGTTTCATTATTATACCCTCTTAGCTGAAAAAACTCTTTAACACATGATTATCAAAATCTCTTGCATTATCAGTCCTAAATCCTTTGACTTTTGTTTCAAATTGTTGCTGGACAAAATTCATAAAATATGGTATAATTTGTGACACTTCTGATTTTGTTTTCATAAGGAATACCCATGTAAATCTGGTACAATCATCAATCAATACTATAAACCATCTATGATCATGAATAGATACTTCTTGAGAGGGACCCTACACATCACTATGTATAAGTTGAAATGGATAAATTTTCTTGGTTAGTGATGAAGGATATGTAGATTTCTTACGTTTAGCATACTCACAAACTTCACACATGGGTAGAGGATGAGGAATTTTTAAACTGGGAAACAAGGTTTTTAACACTATAACCGAAGGATGACCCAGTCTTTTATGCAAAAGAAGATAGTTTGACCATGACTTATTAGTACATTTTTTGTTGGAAAGAGCCTTCAGACATGCAGCTATCCCTGTCCCTTGAAGCTGGTACAGTCCTTTGAATATTCTAGCCAGTCCAATCTTCTGGTTTGACCACTTGTTTATCAAAAAACTATTCATCATCGTAAAAAATAATGGAATACTTTGGTAACTTAGCTAATTTTTGAACAGATATCAAGTTGATACATAGTTTTGGGATGTGCAGGACATCCTCCAAAACCCCAACTATATCAATTTTAACTCTACCAATACCTGCTACTGTTAACATAGACCCATCAGCAGTTTTTACTTTACGATTGCTAGCACATGGTGAATTCGTGATGAAATGATTTGAATTACAGGTCATATGATCTCAGGCTCCAGAGTCCACGATCCACAAAATTGATTGATCCACAAAATTAAAGAAATTTTTTAAGTGTAAACACTTACCAAGGTTAGCCATGGCAACTGGATCTTGAATGGATGTTGAATTGTTCTTGCTCAAGCTATTGGTGAACTCTTTGATATGTTCAAGCTCATTCAAATTATAGTTCAGACGGTCTGAAAGTAGATGCAAGTCTGGAGCTTGAGTTGGGGCTTGACATATCTCTTGATCTGATTCTTCATAAGTGAGCAAGCTTTTCCCAAATTTAGTTTGGTCGACCACGAATGTCCCAGCAGGTTTCCTCAGTGTGCCTCTTCTTCTTACAATGAGTGCACCATAGAGAGTCCTTTTGATTTGGAGTTTGTGATTTTCAGGCCCTCTTGAGTTGAGAATTAGGTTGTACCCTTTTATCATGGGATTATCCCACAAATGCTGAGTTTGATCTCTGATCTGGACCTTGAGGAAGTCTGTTTTGTAATTTTAGCCTGCTCTCCTCGTGAATAGCCAAGGTAATAGTATCTTCAAGAGACTTTAGAGGGTCGATTGAAGATCTGACCCCTAAAATTCTCAAATGCAGAATTAAGTCCCAATAGAAATAGATATACTCTATCCCTCAATATGTATTCTCGGTCAATAGAACTTGAATTTGGAGGATGATAATGGTCTAACTCTTTCCATATAGCCACTAATTCATTAGCATACACTAGAACTGAATTTTGCACTTGTTTTATACCATAAGTAGATGACACTAGCTCATAGATTTTGGACTCATCTTCCTTTTTTGAGTGTCTTTTGTGGGCTGCTTCCCACACCTCCTTGCATGAGGTCTCAAATTTTAAAAGATCAGCAATGCCTGGAATCATTGAATCAAGGAGCCATCCATGCAAAACAGTTTCACTTCCAATCCACTTGAAGTAATTTTTATCTTCAATTTTTGGTTTCTCATCAGTGAGATGATTCATCAGGTTTCTTGCAGACAATTGTCTGGTGATATAGTTGCTCCATTGAAACAAATTATGACTTGTAAACAGCTCTCTCTCTGGAACTTTGGTGAGAGTATTCAGCCATTTTTGGTCATAGACAAGGCAATCATTCACAGTCAATTTAGTTTGATCTGTAATAAGACTCTGATCAGACAAGCGCTGGGAATCAGTGTTTTTCATCTTCTGTTTTCCCTTTTTGACTTCGTTCTTGATCAGACAATAACCTTCCACACAATCACTTTAACCTTTTTGTAAAATCACAACTCTGAAACATAAATTTTTTTAAACAACTGAGGTAATACACATCCTTGTTGAATATGCACAGATCAAGATATATATAGACACCAATTTAATGATGATCCTAAACACTATTAATTGACAGGTTCAGGTTAAGAGTAAACCTAGCTCTGATACCATGTCAAATTTATTATGATCTAAGAAGATTACCTAAGAGTAGATGATCAGGTCTGACTTGATTTAGCAGGCGCTTCTAGATTCTCGTTGCACAATCTTGCTTGAGGAGAGAGAGAGATGATCCTCCTGTCGTGCGATTACTCTGGTTGTTTAGCAGCCACCTCCACACCAGATTGATCAATCAAGATCAATCTATATTGAAGAGATAGAGAAGATTGCAGTTGCTCAAGAAGACAGAGAGAGATGAGTCGCCGATCAGAGAGGTATTATTGAATCAAGAAAAAGGGCAAGAGAGAAATAAATCTGGGATGCATTCATACGGCCCCAAACCCGCACAGAACAGTCTTATACAGGCGGACAACGTAACATAAAGTAGACCTAAATTATAATAAAACCCTATCTAGCTTAATATTAGATATATACATTATTAGATATTTATCTAAATTCACACTTTCCTCTCCCAATCCACCGCACGCAACTGCAAAATTCCGCTCCCTCGAATTCTCGAATTCCAATCCCGATCAAGAATATACGTGTTCCCCTACCCTCCAGTCAACCCGTCCTCCCGAACGCCATCCAACACCCAAGGGGAGGCAAAACGGTATTCCCTCAAAATTCACCTCTCCCGCATACTGTCCAAAGACGTTCAGCCGCCCACCAACCTCCTCCCGACGAGCCACCCCACTTGCCCAACGCCCTGAAAACTCCTCTTCCCGCTGGCCTCATCTCAGTGCCCAGACAACCACTCTTCACCCACGCCCTCTTCTGCGCCCTCCTTCGATTTTTCCCCGCTGGAATTTCATCCTTGCCCTACCACATTCGCCTCCCCTCTACTCCCGCTGAACTCTACCCGGTTGCCAACATGAATTTCCCTTGTCGCCGGAAAATTCCCCAGTCATCCGACCTTTCAATCATTCCTACGTCTCTTCTTTCCACCCCTGCCAAGTTCTGTCGAAACACCGACTTAAGTCCTCCTGGCCGCGGAAGTCAACTCTTCGCGCCACAGACTCCATTCGCCGCGTCGCCCTTTTCCCCAATGCTTGGCAACTAAATTCGCCGAGCCCTACCCAACCTCCATCCTTCCTCCGTCTTCCGCGATTTCAACTCTTCCCCTTCCCCCTCTCCATCCCGTAATCCTCCCCTTTCCGCAAACCGTCGTCGAGAATTCCGCGAACGGTCCTTCCCACCCCCCTGATCGCGATCGTCTAGGACGTCCAAGTCCGGACTCGTCAACGGGGCGTAACTGCGCATCTAGGTACACCCGCAGACCCAAATGCGCACCCTGCGCCCTGTACGCCACCTGGTGCACTCCGGACTCCCCGTGCTCGCCTCACACATCCCGATGCACCCCGCGCGCCATCCGTGCTCATCCTGTGCACTGGGGCGCGCCTGCACGCCTCCCGGGGCATCGCCATGCCTTTTCGGCTGCTTGCACCCACGCCACTCGATCAGTCCGCTCCCCGTCCCTTTTGTTAGTGAGTCCTTTTCGCCGGCTGAATATCACCACGCCGGGATCTCCTCCACAATTGTGACGCCGCCGACTAGGCTCACTGACGCCGACTGCCCGTGTCACGTGCAAACAACCTCCATTGTCTCGACCGACTAGGCACGTGCCCCACAGGTTAGCTTCAACCCTTTATTTTAAAGTCAATTACTTTTTGAAGCGTTTCCTTTCCTCGTCTCCACCGCCGTCGGACGACGCACCTAGGATAGAGCGATTATAGGTTTGAGAATCTTCCCGCGTACATCAGGTCTTGCACTGAGCGTGAGCTGCAGCTTCGACTACTCCACGACGAGCCACTCCACCCCTCCGGACGTGGGTCGGGAGGATCTCACCCTACCCATCATTGCGAGTTTCCCCGGGTTACCCGGAGTTGACTTCGCTGACCGGCACGCCTGCCTGCATTTAGGTTTAGGCTAGAGATCGTAATTAGGGTCTAGGACTCGCTTACCCGTAGATTAGGTTTGACCTACCTCTCTTCAGTCATCGTTAGTCCTATTGATCAGGCACGAGGGTTTTCACAACCGCGTCCTGCATCACTTAATCAACTTGTTTGATGCTCCACAAGCCAGATAACTTGCTGAACATCAATCATGAAGGGGGAAGAGTCTTATAACATCTCCTTTAAAAAAGCCAAATGACACAATCTTAGCAATAACTTCTTCACACAAAATTTAAACTAACATAACAAAAAAACCTTTTCATAGGCACCACTTGCCATGAGTGTTCACAGCCATGTCGCTTTCCACTTCAGCCACACAAATATGAATCCTTTTCTCCTTTGTAAACATAAAATAATTCTAAAATTACATAAATACAAGGGCTTTTCATGAAAACTCTAGAAAATCTAAGTTTAATTTTCAAAATACAAAGCATATTTCAATGAAATATGTGACAATAGATCATAAATTTATTTTCTCGAGTATCCTATCATTTTTAACTTGAAAATTAAAAGAAAAAAATGATAAATTTGGTTTCTTTTCGCTTAAGCCTATTTGAAAGTACAACAAAGTTAGAAAAAAGGAGTTGACTTCTATTCTCCTCCTTATCTTCTTCTTGTCATCCTTTAAATCACCTCAATTCTATCATCACAAGACTCAAAACTATAATTATATGTCAAATTTTTTTACCTTCAGGAAGGTCAAACTCACATAATCTAAAAATTGATAGTAAAATCATTCAAAAATGAAAAATTAATAAAAAGGATGTTATTCTCTCAAAATAAAAAGATTTCATGATTACCTGCATTATAATGATATGAACTAAGCAATAAAATAAGTTAATATTTATATCACTGTATGTACAAAATGAATGTTATCACTCCTTAGATGATTAAGAGCTGATTTTGACCATTTAACCTTAGATTGAGCTCAAGAAAAGTGTTGAAACCTTTGTTGACTACCACATCCTTCTATAGCTCTTGTAGTAGCTTAATGGATTTACAAAAAAAAGTCATGAATTGAATATAAATCTAATATTTAATATGCCTAATCGCAATGCAATAAGACTCAAAATGATTTCCACCACCTTGGGCTTAGATGATAAATTTGGCACTACCCTATATTTTAGGTACAATGATGCTGCTTAGTGGACTAAGCTTCTTCTATCGACATTGCCGTCCCTAGCAAAGATAGTCATCCCATATGCCTAGGTATGCACCATTCCACCTCTCCCTCCTTGGCATGGGTTGATACTTTGGACTCGCATGTGTTTGGAGCAATCCCTAGCCAAGGTCTTGAAAATTTAATAAACACACATCTGATCTAGGCCTCTTTCCTTGGGTGAGGCAATGAAGGCCAAGGTTACATCCCTCATTTCAAAATCCCCCAAAAATCCCAATGCAATAAAAGTTGTTCTCAAGCTTTCCTTTGTGGCAAAGGTTTAGGTATGTATAGTAATACCAAAATAAGCATAAAAATCATTATTTTTTCCTTGACTTATGAACTTAGAAACACGATGTAATAAATGGCTTTATATGGGATTTTTGTATGATGAATAATTATAAGATCTTATTTAATGATATTTATAATTGGTAGATGAGCTAAATGATGTAATAAAGGTTTAGGTAAGTAAATTAATATCAAACTTCCATACTAAAACTCTTGTAAACTTACCCAAAATAATGAGGTTTATTTTATACCTTACAACTTAATTGATGTCAAATATAGGGCTTCTTTTGATGATCCAATGTAACTTTCATCTTTTTCACTTTATGGAGGAGTCTTTTTCGGTTAATAGAGGTGTCATTGTTGATTGTCATGTAAATCTCTTGTTGCGGTTCACTTGTGCCATAGCTAAAGGAAATAGCATGCAATGTCCTTGAGATGAATTGTGGCTCCAATGGGGACCAAAAAAGGTTATTCTAACTCTAAAAGGCAACACTAGCATCTTCAAAGTAAGTGAGAGTCCAAATACTCATATGAAGAGGCTACTCATCATTAAAAAGTAGACGGACATCGTAAACGTTCATTTTTGTGCATACGATTTTGAAAAAGAATTTTGATTTCTGAAAACTCCAAGAAATGATTGCCAAATTGTTATGAGATAATGATAATAAGTATAAATCAATGACTTTCAAAGAAGGGCTGAAAGAACTTTGGTTTTCACCAAAAGAAAATGCATCAGAATTATATCATTCGGAGAAATGCGATGGAAATGCTAAAAGGGGTTGACATTGACCAAATGGAAGAGTGGGAGAACTCTAATGCTATGATATCAAATGAAATGGGAGGAATGAGGGTTCATTTTTTCTAAGAGATATAAAGCCCTTTGTGTTAAGAGATAAATGAATCAAATACTGTAAACTCAATAAGAGGTACATGAGCAAGGTCCAACAAAGGAAAGACACATAGCATATATTCATAAGCACATCATACATTTCTATGACTGTTGATATAGTTTTCCATTAAATCAAAAATATGTATAAGTTCCTTGGAGATGTATCTACATATCTACTTGTATTTTATTGGGTGTGGAGAACTGGCTTTGGCACCCGATCCTGTGGGTTTTAATCCAATATGGACGAAAGGAGGAAAGGTGCCCCTACTTGGCCTATAAAATGAGGGGACTCTCTTGGGGATGTATCACCTGAGAGCCCCTTTAAGGATGATTTGACTGAAGGATCATACTTCATCGATGCATCCATTGTTGAAATAGTCTCGAAAATCTGGTGTTTTTCTGCGGGATTTTGAAGTCCTGACTGGGCCTGTACATGGCTGGTTTTCTGGCCTCCTATCCCTAACATAATTCCCAGTCAGATAGAAAAGCGAGCAAGTGATTGTGAGAAAAAGACCCACGCGAGGAAATCATGATCTAATGACGTCAGCTGCGGTGCGTTCGCTCGGAGCCCTGTTCCGCCACAGAGGTCCCAATGGATTCCACTCTGTATCTTCTCCTCTACACAGTGAGTTCTGCTTCCTAACATCACGTCCTTGCTCTCATGAATAAGACGCTCGTTTTCTCTCTGTAGAATCTACTTTTCTCGGAAAAATCTTAGCCGCTTCTGTTCCTCTTGAGATATACTCTTCCGTCAGATGGGTTCGCTCCTCCACTCCAGTCTGCATGGGCAGACGCTCGAGCAAGATCGCCACACGAAAGGTGAACCATTTGTTGCGCGTGACTATTTTTCTATTCATGAACTCGGTTTCTTATGTATGAAATCTGTTGGGTCACTTGCAGGGCGCACAGGATGCGAAGAAGGCAAAGCGCTACGGCAAAATTGGTAAAGAAATCGTCTCTGCGTGAGTTCACCTACTTTTCATCCCTCCTCAGAAAAGTCAAGAAGTCCGTGTCAAAAGTTTTTACTGTCAAGTACACATTTCTCTAAGAAAATTCAGATCATTTCCAATTTGCTAGAGCCCCAAAATCAGATCTCTAATAAGTTTTCTAGACAATTGATAAATGTTCTTTTCATGGGATCTGATTTTCTGTTCAGTGTGAAGAAAGGCGGTCCAAATCCTATTTCAAACCCTGTCCTATCCACCTTGTTGGAGAAAGCTAAGGAGCTTGATGTGCCGAAAGAAATTGTGGAGAGGAACATCAAAAGAGCTTCAGAGAAGGGTCAAGAAGCCTACATTGAAAAACTGTACGAGGTGGAAAATATTGCTTTTTCTCTCGATCTTGCAGGATCAATCTAATTTGTCCTTGTCCTTGCTGGCATAATTCAGGTATATGGCTATGGTGGAGTGGGAATGATTGTTGAAGTTTTGACTGATAAGGTAACAAGATCGGTGGCGGCTGTCAGAGAGGTTGTGAAAGATTGTGGTGGAAAGATGGCGGATCCTGGATCCATTTTGTTCAAGTTCCGACGTGCCCGAGTTGTGAGCATTAAGATCTCACATGCCGAGAAGGATGATCTTCTTGCAATTGCATTAGATGCGGGTGCTGAAGATGTGATTGATCCCCTTGTTGGTGAGGATGATTCTGAAGATGATAGCTCAGAAAGGTCTGGTTCTGATTAATATCATGGTTGGATGGTAGATGCAGTTGCTTCCGTGCCACTTAAACATGGGAATGATATCATTTTATGTGCAAATGTTTCAGATATTATAAGATTATTTTGTCGTCTGAGAATTACCCTGAGATGCTGTTGAAGTTGCAAGAAGAAGGCATAGCTTTTGAGCCAGACAGTGGATCTGAGCTGATCCCTTTGTCGACAATTGAGGTATGCCCTTTATTTGGATTGTTGCACTGACCATCAAAGCAGAACATTTGTTACGAGATGTTCCCTTAGATTTTACATCTAAAATCATCTGGTTTATTCTTACTAATGCATCAAGAAAACTTCCTAGAGCGATTTTATTACTGGGGCGATTGGTTAAACAGGTGGATGATGAAGCAATGGACTTGAACAAGGATCTGATGTCCAAGCTGCTTGAACTTGATGATGTGGACGCTGTTTACTCAGATCAGAAATGAGTTGGAGACAATGTTCATATGATCAGAGAGAATTTTAAAGGAATCTCTGTCGAGTTGATGTATTTGCATCTATTTTTCTACTTTTTTTTCTTTTGATGGATGTAGATCGATGAATGCACATTCTTTTGATTAATGCTGAGGATGAAATAGATTCAAATGAATGTTTCGAGGCAAGAGTTAGAGACATTATTCATCTCTTCTTGATTTATGAAAAGGGACTCAAAAATATTTTTGCTGGTCTAAGCCACTTTACACAGGTGCAAGTACATATGGCACTTTATTCTTGGGGAATATCCACTTGATATATGCTGTTTTGCAGAAGGAATTTCAATTATGATGTGAATGTTTTGGTCGGTGGGGCTTCTCCAGAAAAGATATTGTACCATACGTTGCAGTAGTGGTTGGGGTCCAATTGCCCTTTGCAATAGACCTCATGCCACCTGCACAGCAAGGGATGGGAGGCTCTGCAGTCCATTCTGGTTTCTCAGGGAAAATAAGCGAAAATTTTAAAATAGTAAATTTTACTACATCAGTCATTCTTCCATGATAATACAAATAAAAACAACACTATGTTATCAATGTATGTGTAGCCCATCTTGGGAAATACATTTTTGTTGGGCATTATTTAAATCTTAACCTTACTCAGTATGTCTCAGCCATTGAATTGCTCTGTCAAGGCAATTAATGGATTGCCTGAGGCCAATGGCCCTATTATCAAGGAATTATGTGTTTGATTTGATAATTTCAATTATCTTGACTCTTGAATTTTCATGTTTTGTGTTTCTTGAGCTAGATGTTGTAGAGAAAGACCTACGATCTCCCCATTTCATTCTATCCAAGACGAAAATTGATTCTCATAAGGTATTTCATTTACCTTGAGTTATTAAATCATTGTTTCCTTCACCAAAGAGTATTATGTCTTCTATTTGTTTAGTATTTTAGGTTTCTAATGACTTATATTTCATGATTAAGTTATTTAATGCTTTAGATTGCCTTAGCTCTATCGAATTGGGGTTAATTCTTGCATGGGTCCTTAGTTGACTTCGTCAACTAACGAGTTGACTAAGAGAGCCTATGACTCATTTATGGTTGTTAGAGTCATTAGTTGACACCTCATATATATATATATATATATATATATATATATATATATATATAATATCATAATATTTATAACACTTATCTCCTTGGATTTGGTGGAATTAACTTTAATTGAAGATTTTCTAAATGTGGAGTGTAGTTGGATTGACTATGACTTAAGTTATTTGATGTAGGATACTTTTAGAAGAGGTATCTAAATCCTACAATAAGGGGAGGATCTATGAGTTGATATCAATGAGAATGATCTTCTTTAATGGTAGATTGCTTCAACTTATTACCAACCTCTTCAACTCTTCAATCTGATTGGAGTCACTATAGGCATGGATTTATTCATGCAAGGGATTTTTCTTGAATAGGATAGGAAGATAGTTTCTTCCATCAATAATAGATCTCTTCTAAAAAATTCTAACTATAGGTGGTCTTCAAGAAAGAAGGAAAATACAAATAGATTCCTACTGATTTTCTTTCTTGAGATCATTACTTATAATTATATAAAGGTACCTATGATATAGTGGATGTGGTTTAGAAATTAGGGAACCTTTATCAAGGTAGAAGGTGGTTGACTTGGTCTACTCAAGGAATTCTAGGTTTCTAAAGATAAGAATTAAATGTTTGACCAAGTCAATCTTTAGATCAGTATAAAATAGAAGAGGAGGGAAAGATAATTCCCTTAAGATCTACACTCTCTTTAATTATTTAGAGAGGTCTTCTTCATCCATTTAATGAATGGATAACTTTTTAAGTTGGTGGATAAGGAGGAGAAGGAGGAGGATAGGTTCACTTAGAAGCTTTGAGTTCATGTTTCAAAATAATTCTCCATCATTATTTCTTTTCTCCTCACTTTTATGCCTTCTAGCTATTCAATGGTTATAAGCATATTTTAGATCATTAGGAGGAAAATTGGGGTAGGAGGACATGTATACATGAGCCATCAACATTAGAGTAGAAGAAGGGCTAGTCCACTATCTAGAAATCTTTTCAGTAGAGAAGCTAGCACATGCAGATCTCAACTTCTTCAGGAGCTCCATCATCTTCACCAATGGCCCATTCTGATCAGGAATCTAGTGGGGAATTGTTCAATGACGATGAGAAGCTGCATCCAAAAAACATGTTTAGGCTGCACCTCTTGGATGTGGGGCAAGATTTCATATTGATGCGCATACACTCAACCTTTTGCTTGCTTACCATGGATTTCCATATAAAAATTCACCTAGATATTCATAAGAATTTTCCAATGTGTTTGAATTCGAGTAATTCTAGAATGTTCTCATAGCTATATTGATGTAGGATAATTTAGAGGATGTATCTAAATCCTACAATATGGGAGGATCTATGAATGGTATCACTTGGGATGAATGATAAATGAGAAGAGATAAGTTATAGGGTAGTGTGGAAATATGATGACAGAGGATAATAGGAGTAAAGATAATAAGATGAATGAATATAGGAAGAGGATAATATGTTGGTTTATGTAAATAAGAATAAGGAGAGAAGATGGAGATTTAGATAGATTAGAAAATATATTTATATATATCAGTGAATGAAGGTAGAAAGAATTAAGGTAGAAGAATGTATAGATAATTAGAGTGATTGGTTATGCGGGAGGATAATGGATGATGACAGAAAATATGAATTAAGATAGTAATGTATATAGATATTTTTTTTATTATTATAAGACTATAAGGTAATATAAGGGAATAGTCAAGAGGATTTTCGGATGAGGTAGAAGAGGGGAAGGTTAGACGCGACGATGAGAACAGAGGAGCTACAGAAAGGAGGGTGACTGAGGATAGTTTAGGAATAATGTTTTCGGAATAGGAAGAGAATAGAAGGAGAATAGGATTAATTATAGAGAGAGAACACAGATGGGAAGAGAGAGATCGTCGGACTTATGGATCTTCTTAGCGAACTACTTTTCACGGTCAAAGGAGAGAGGATGTTATTGACGTCTCGTTTTCGTGTGTCGTTAAATCAGAAAGACGATGGTCAAAAAAATTTTTTAAACCGAACTCACAAATATAAGATATAAAAATCAAGTATTATGTAAGTATCGGGTCGATCCACAGAGAGCAGGGTTGACTTTAATCGTAGAGTTGACTTGGTCAAACTTAGGTCTAAAAGGAGTTTTAAATAAGAGAAAATAAGATGTAAGGAATGGAAATGATATAAATAAGCTAAATAAGAAGTTTGAAGAATTGAAATCTCGGATTTGACAGAGAAAAGTCAAAAGTCAAAGTCAAAGCGTTGACTTTGACCAACAGTACGTGTTCTGAAAAATCAGAGAATCAAACAGAGTCAGAAGATTACGTAAATCAGATATTTGGAAACTATAGAGAAAATGAAATTTATTGATATATATTTCGTAATTTTTGGATAAGAAATGGATTTATTATGAATTATTGAAAACCAACTATCAGAAAATCCCCGAAATTAAAACCTTAGAAGAAATCTTCAAATTGAATGACCAAATGAAATCCAAATATTGCAATTTATACGTCAATGGAAATATAAGAACCAGAGGAATCTAACAAGACCAAAATTATCAAATTCTGATTTGTAAATCAAAAGTAATTGACCCCGAAAGTCAACGTTTGACTTCTGATGAAAGATGAACAGTCCTTGGTCAAACGTCAAATTGGAGGGTCAAATGAACTCATAATTTGATGAATTTATTATCCACGGAAAGCTGATGAAAAGAGTAATCCAATGAAACCAAAATAAAGTGATTTGGAATTATAATCAAAGAGATATCCTA
>CM044105.1:14335932-14411396 GCA_024174645.1 Lemna minuta
GAGAGAGATGATCCTCCTGTCGATGAGGTATTATTGAATCAAGAAAAAGGGCAAGAGAGAAATAAATCTGGGATGCATTCATACGACCCCAAACCCGCACAGAACAGTCTTATACAGGCGGACAACGTAACAGAAAGTAGACCTAAATTATAATAAAACCCTATCTAGCTCAATATTAGATATATACATTATTAGATATTTATCTAAATTCACACTTTCCTCTCCCAATCCACCGCACGCAACTGCAAAATTCCGCTCCCTCGAATTCTCGAATTCCGATCCCGGTTAAGAATATACGTGTTCCCCTACCCTCCAGTCAACCCGTCCTCCCGAACGCCATCCAACACCCAAGGGGAGGCAAAACGATATTCCCTCAAAATTCACCTCCCCCGCATACTGTCCAAAGACGTTCAGCCGCCCACCAACCTCCTCCCGACGAGCCACCCCACTTGCCCAACGCCCTGAAAACTCCTCTTCCCGCTGGCCTCATCTCAGTGCCCAGACAACCACTCTTCACCCACGCCCTCTTCTGCGCCCTCCTTCGATTTTTCCCTGCTGGAATTTCATCCTTGCCCTACCACATTCGCCTCCCCTCTACTCCCGCTGAACTCTACCCGGTTGCCAACATGAATTTCCCTTGTCGCCGAAAAATTCCCCAGTCATCCGACCTTTCAATCATTCCTACGCTCTCTTCTCCCCCCCCCACCCTGCCAAGTTCTGTCGAAACACTGACTTAAGTCCTCCTGGCCGCGGAAGTCAACTCTTCGCGCCACAGACTCCATTCGCCGCGTCGCCCTTTTCCCAATGCTTGGCAACTAAATTCGCCGAGCCCTACCCAACCTCCATCCTTCCTCCGTCTTCCGCGATTTCAACTCTTCCCCTTCCCCCCCCCCTCTCCATCCCGTAATCCTCCCCTTTCCGCAAACCGTCGTCGAGAATTCCGCGAACGGTCCTTCCCACCCCCCTGATCGCGATCGTCTAGGACGTCCAAGTCCGGACTCGTGCACTCCGGACTCCCCGTGCTCGCCTCACACATCCCGATGCACCCCGCGCGCCATCCGTGCTCATCCTGTGCACTGGGGCGCGCCTGCACGCCTCCCGGGGTATCGCGATAAAAAGGCTGCTTGCACCCACGCCACTCGATCAGTCCGCTCGCCCGTCCCTTTTGTCAGTGAGTCCGTTGTCTCGACCCGTGTCACGTGCAAACAACCTCCGTTGTCTGGACCACTAGGCACGTGCCCCGCAGGTTAGCTTCAACCCCTTATTTTAAAGTCAATTACTTTTCGAAGCGTTTCCTTTCCTCGTCTCCACCGCCGTTGGACGACACAGCTAATATAGAGCGATTATAGGTTTGAGAATCTTCCCGCGTACATCAGGTCTTGCACTGAGCGTGAGCTGCAGCTTCGACTACTCCACGACGAGCCACTCCACCCCTCCTGACGTGGGTCGGGAGGATCTCACCCTACCCATCATTGCGAGTTTCCCCGGGTTACCCGGAGTTGACTTCGCTGACCGGCACGCCTGCCTGCATTTAGGTTTAGGCTAGAGATCGTAATTAGGGTCTAGGACTCGCTTACCCATAGATTAGGTTTGACCTACCTCTCTTCAGTCATCCTTAGTCCTATTGATCAGGCACGAGGGTTTTCACAACCGCGTCCTGCATCACTTAATCAACTTGTTTGATGCTCCACAAGCCAGATAACTTGCTGAACATCAATCATGAAGGGGGAAGAGTCTTATAACATCTCCTTTAAAAAAGCCAAATGACACAATCTTAGCAATAACTTCTTCACACAAAATTTAAACTAACATAAAAAAAAAAAAACCTTTTCATAGGCACCACTTGCCATGAGCGTTCACAGCCATGTCGCTTTCCACTTCAGCCACACAAATATGAATCCTTTTCTCCTTTGTAAACATAAAATAATTCTAAAATTACATAAATACAAGGGCTTTTCATGAAAACTCTAGAAAATCTAAGTTTAATTTTCAAAATACAAAGCATATTTCAATGAAATATGTGACAATAGATCATAAATTTATTTTCTCGAGTATCCTATCATTTTTAACTTGAAAATTAAAAGAAAAAAATGATAAATTTGGTTTCTTTTCGCTTAAGCCTATTTGAAAGTACAACAAAGTTAGAAAAAAGAAGTTGACTTCTATTCTCCTCCTCTTCTTCTTGTCATCCTTTAAATCACCTCAATTCTATCATCACAAGACTCAAAACTATAATTATATGTCAAATTTTTTTACCTACAGGAAGGTCAAACTCACATAATCTAAAAATTGATAGTAAAATCATTCAAAAATGAAAAATTAATAAAAAGGATGTTATTCTCTCAAAATAAAAAGATTTCATGATTACCTGCATTATAATGATATGAACTAAGCAATAAAATAAGTTAATATTTATATCACTGTATGTACAAAATGAATGTTATCACTCCTTAGATGATTAAGAGCTGATTTTGACCATTTAACCTTAGATTGAGCTCAAGAAAAGTGTTGAAACCTTTGTAGACTACCACATCCTTCTATAGCTCTTGTAGTAGCTTAATGGATTTACAAAAAAAATTCATGAATTGAATATAAATCTAATATTTAATATGCCTAATCGCAATGCAATAAGACTCAAAATGATTTCCACCACCTTGGGCTTAGATGATAAATTTGGCACTACCCTATATTTTAGGTACAATGATGCTGCTTAGTGGACTAAGCTTCTTCTATCGACATTGCCGTCCCTAGCAAAGATAGTCATCCCATATGCCTAGGTATGCACCATTCCACCTCTCCCTCCTTGGCATGGGTTGATACTTTGGACTCGCATGTGTTTGGAGCAATCCCTAGCCAAGGTCTTGAAAATTTAATAAACACACATCTGATCTAGGCCTCTTTCCTTGGGTGAGGCAATGAAGGCCAAGGTTACATCCCTCATTTCAAAAATCCCCCAAAAAAATCCCAATGCAATAAAAAGTTGTTCTCAAGCTTTCCTTTGTGGCAAAGGTTTAGGTATGTATAGTAATACCAAAATAAGCATAAAAATCATTATTTTTTCCTTGACTTATGAACTTAGAAACACGATGTAATAAATGGCTTTATATGGGATTTTTGTATCATGAATAATTATAAGATCTTATTTAATGATATTTATAATTGGTAGATGAGCTAAATGATGTAATAAAGGTTTAGGTAAGTAAATTAATATCAAACTTCCATACTAAAACCCTTGTAAACTTACCCAAAATAATGAGGTTTATTTTATACCTTACAACTTAATTGATGTCAAATATAGGGCTTCTTTTGATGATCCAATGTAACTTTCATCTTTTTTCACTTTATGGAGGAGTCTTTTTCGGTTAACAGAGGTGTCATTGTTGATTGTCATGTAAATCTCTTGTTGCGGTTCACTTGTGCCATAGCTAAAGGAAATAGCATGCAATGTCCTTGAGATGAATTGTGGCTCCAATGGGGACCAAAAAAGGTTATTCTAACTCTAAAAGGCAACACTAGCATCTTCAAAGTAAGTGAGAGTCCAAATACTCATATGAAGAGGCTACTCATCATTAAAAAGTAGACGGACATCGTAAACGTTCATTTTTGCGCATACGATTTTGAAAAAGAATTTTGATTTCTGAAAACTCCAAGAAATGATTGCCAAATTGTTATGAGATAATGATAATAAGTATAAATCAATGACTTTCAAAGAAGGGGTGAAAGAACTTTGGTTTTCACCAAAAGAAAATGCATCAGAATTATATCATTCGGAGAAATGCGATGGAAATGCTAAAAGGGGTTGACATTGACCAAATGGAAGAGTGGGAGAACTCTAATGCTATGATATCAAATGAAATGGGAGGAATGAGGGTTCATTTTTTCTAAGAGATATAAAGCCCTTTGTGTTAAGAGATAAATGAATCAAATACTGTAAACTAAGTAAGAGGTACATGAGCAAGGTCCAACAAATGAAAGACACATAGCATATATTCATAAGCACATCATACATTTCTATGACTGTTGATATAGTTTTCCATTAGATCAAAAATATGTATAAGTTCCTTGGAGATGTATCTACATATCTTCTTGTATTTTATTGGGTGTGGAGAACTGGCTTTGGCACCCGATCATGTGGGTTTTAATCCAAGATGGACGAAAGGAGGAAAGGTGCCCCTACTTGGCCTATAAAATGAGGGGGACTCTCTTGGGGATGTATCACCTGAGAGCCCCTTTAAGGATGATGTGACTGAAGGATAATACTTCATCGATGCATCCATTGTTGAAATAGTCTCGAAAATCTGGTGTTTTTTTCTGCGGGATTTTGAAGTCCTGACTGGGCCTGTACATGGCTGGTTTTCTGGCCTCCTATCCCTAACATAATTCCCAGTCAGATAGAAAAGCGAGCAAGTGATTGTGAGAAAAAGACCCACGCGAGGAAAACATGATCTAATGACGTCAGCTGCGGTGCGTTCGCTCGGAGCCCTGTTCCGCCACAGAGGTCCCAATGGATTCCACTCTGTATCTTCTCCTCTACACAGTGAGTTCTGCTTCCTAACATCACGTCCTTGCTCTCATGAATAAGACGCTCGTTTTCTCTCTGTAGAATCTACTTTTCTCGGAAAAATCTTAGCCGCTTCTGTTCCTCTTGAGATATACTCTTCCGTCAGATGGGTTCGCTCCTCCACTCCAGTCTGCATGGGCAGACGCTCGAGCAAGATCGCCACACGAAAGGTGAACCATTTGTTGCGCGTGACTATTTTTCTATTCATGAACTCGGTTTCTTATGTATGAAATCTGTTGGGTCACTTGCAGGGCGCACAGGATGCGAAGAAGGCAAAGCGCTACGGCAAAATTGGTAAAGAAATCGTCTCTGCGTGAGTTCACCTACTTTTCATCCCTCCTCAGAAAAGTCAAGAAGTCCGTGTCAAAAGTTTTTACTGTCAAGTACACATTTCTCTAAGAAAATTCAGATCATTTCCAATTTGCTAGAGCCCCAAATTCAGATCTCTAATAAGTTTTCTAGACAATTGATAAATGTTCTTTTCATGGGATTTGATTTTCTGTTCAGTGTGAAGAAAGGCGGTCCAAATCCTATTTCAAACCCTGTCCTATCCACCTTGTTGGAGAAAGCTAAGGAGCTTGATGTGCCGAAAGAAATTGTGGAGAGGAACATCAAAAGAGCTTCAGAGAAGGGTCAAGAAGCCTACATTGAAAAACTGTACGAGGTGGAAAATATTGCTTTTTCTCTCGATCTTGCAGGATCAATCTAATTTGTCCTTGTCCTTGCTGGCATAATTCAGGTATATGGCTATGGTGGAGTGGGAATGATTGTTGAAGTTTTGACTGATAAGGTAACAAGATCGGTGGCGGCTGTCAGAGAGGTTGTGAAAGATTGTGGTGGAAAGATGGCGGATCCTGGATCCATTTTGTTCAAGTTCCGACGTGCCCGAGTTGTGAGCATTAAGATCTCACATGCCGAGAAGGATGATATTCTTGCAATTGCATTAGATGCGGGTGCTGAAGATGTGATTGATCCCCTTGTTGGTGAGGATGATTCTGAAGATGATAGCTCAGAAAGGTCTGGTTCGGATTAATATCATGGTTGGATGGTAGATGCAGTTGCTTCCGTGCCACTTAAACATGGGAATGATATCATTTTATGTGCAAATGTTTCAGATATTATAAGATTATTTTGTCGTCTGAGAATTACCCTGAGATGCTGTTGAAGTTGCAAGAAGAAGGCATAGCTTTTGAGCCAGACAGTGGATCTGAGCTGATCCCTTTGTCGACAATTGAGGTATGCCCTTTATTTGGATTGTTGCACTGACCATCAAAGCAGAACATTTGTTACGAGATGTTCCCTTAGATTTTACATCTAAAATCATCTGGTTTATTCTTACTAATGCATCAAGAAAACTTCCTTGAGCGATTTTATTACTGGGGCGATTGGTTAAACAGGTGGATGATGAAGCAATGGACTTGAACAAGGATCTGATGTCCAAGCTGCTTGAACTTGATGATGTGGACGCTGTTTACTCAGATCAGAAATGAGTTGGAGACAATGTTCATATGATCAGAGAGAATTTTAAAGGAATCTCTGTCGAGTTGATGTATTTGCATCTATTTTTCTACTTTTTTTTCTTCTTTTGATGGATGTAGATCGATGAATGCACATTCTTTTGATTAATGCTGAGGATGAAATAGATTCAAATGAATGTTTCGAGGCAAGAGTCAGAGACATTATTCATCTCTTCTTGATTTATGAAAAGGGACTCAAAAATATTTTTGCTGGTCTAAGCCACTTTACACAGGTGCAAGTACATATGGCACTTTATTCTTGGGGAATATCCACTTGATATATGCTGTTTTGCAGAAGGTATTTCAATTATGATGTGAATGTTTTGGTCGGTGGGGCTTCTCCAGAAAAGATATTGTACTATACGTTGCAGTAGTGGTTGGGGTCCAATTGCCCTTTGCAATAGACCTCATGCCACCTGCACAGCAAGGGATGGGAGGCTCTGCAGTCCATTCTGGTTTCTCAGGGAAAATAAGCGAAAATTTTAAAATAGTAAATTTTACTACATCAGTCATTCTTCCATGATAATACAAATAAAAACAACACTATGTTATCAATGTATGTGTAGCCCATCTTGGGAAATACATTTTTGTTGGGCTTTATTTAAATCTTAACCTTACTCAATATGTCTCAGCCATTGAATTGCTCTGTCAAGGCAATTAATGGATTGCTTGAGGACAACGGCCCTATTATCAAGGAATTATGTGTTTGATTTGATAATTTCAATTATCTTGACTCTTGAATTTTCAAGTTTTGTGTTTCTTGAGCTAGATGTTGTAGAGAAAGACCTTAGATCTCCCCTTTTCATTCTATCCAAGAGGAAAATTGATTCTCATAAGGTATTTCATTTAGCTTGAGTTATTAAATCATTGTTGATGTGAATTTCCTTCGCCAAAGAGTATGATGTCTTCTATTTGTTTAGTATTTTAGTTATCTAATGACTCATCTTGGATGATTAAGTTATTTAATGCTTTATATTGCCTTAGCTCTATTGAATTGGGGTTAATTCTTGCATGGGTCCTTAGTTGACTTTGTCAACTAACGAGTTGACTAAGAGAGAGCCTATGACTCATTTGTGGTTGTTAGAGTCATTAGCTAACACCTCATATATATATATATTATCA
This sequence comes from Lemna minuta, assembly GCA_024174645.1. Taxonomy (NCBI): domain Eukaryota; kingdom Viridiplantae; phylum Streptophyta; class Magnoliopsida; order Alismatales; family Araceae; genus Lemna; species Lemna minuta. The sequence continues at coordinate 14,343,133 of CM044105.1, forward strand.
TAATATTTATAACACTTATCTCCTTGAATTTGGTGGAATTAACTTTATTTGTAGATTTTCTAAACCCAAACAACATGTTTAGGCTGCACCTCATGGATGTGGGGCAAGATTTCATATTGATGCACATACACTCAACCTTTTGCTCACTTACCAGGGATTTCCGTATAAAAGTTCACCTAGATATTCATAAGAATTTTCCGATGTGTTTGAATTCAAGTAATTCTAGTATCTTCCCATAGATATATCCAAGATGTGCTTCTTCCCTTTCACACTTAAGGAGAGAGCTAAGGATTTTTGGAATACATCGACCAAGGTGTATACCTCTTGGGAGGAGATGGAAGATGCCCTTTTAGAAAAGTAAGTCCAACATGGAAGCATATTTCAATATAGAGGGTGATAGGGGAATTCACACAAGGATAGTTAGAAGTACTTTACGAAGCCTGGGTTCATATTTAGAATCTCACTTGACAGTCTTACTCACAATATTTAAAATCCAGAGATAATTTAGATTTTTTATGATGGTCTAGAAGAACTTGTATGGATATTCTTGGACATTATAAGTGGAGGATCATTTTTGGAGACATGCGAGCCTGAGGCCGTGGATATGATAGAGAAGATGGTTCAAACTAGCCATCCTAATGCAAGAGATCTATATGAGGTAGACTCACTATGACTTATGGAGGAGATACTATGGATGTGAAAGCTACCATAACTAGGAAATTATGGGAGACTGGATAGATTTTAGGATATGCTTAATTGATTATGATTGATTAAACATATGGAATGGTAATCTAGCAATATGCCCACTATCTCTAGATAGTGCACCATCTTTTATTGGGCCAGGTCATCAAGGTAGATTTAGCTACCCTATTACTTATCTGAATTCTAAAAATAATCAAGCTTGGTATAGTCATTTTCTTGGTCTAATAGGGTTAGGCGGGACCTCAAACATGCATATTTCTTAGTCTTACAATAGTGGGCCACAACATCATTATGAAAACATGAGGCAATCCACATGCATACCAAGTCTAACCTAGGCACCAACTTCAGCTGATTCCACCATGGGTGTGATCTCTCAATTGGTCAAGCGAATGACAAAGCCCTCAAGTATATGAAAGCTAGAACTTCATTCTGATGACTATCAATCAATGAAAAAAGAAAAAAAGGCATAACAATAGATGTTTCCTAATCAAATGTTGTCTCAGTCAATAGCCAATCCAAAAAATGTCTAAAACTTCATAAGATGCATCACATTATGTGAATTACTTGGATTCACCTTGATTACTTGGATTACTCTATATGACATCTTGATGAGATGATCTTTGGAGATCATGAGAATGACTATTCACACATAGGGGCTACCAAGAAGCCACATGCTCAATTAGGGGATGGAGAGGCAATTGCCTCCGCCCTTACTCCTCGACCCATACACGACATCATCACAAGAAAGAGATTTTTAAAGAATAAATAAAACCCTAGAAAGGAATGGATTATGTGTGATTTAAATGGAACCTGGTCATGTGATGATTTCCTTGATTTAGATTGCACCTTCATGTCTTAAATTCGACAATATTCAAGCAATATCCAATTAGAGATATCATTATGATAAAATGCACATTAATGCATTAATATACTTGATTATGATGGTGATGATGATTGTGATCATTATAGGGATAAGTAAGATCGTGATACTAGTTATGGTGATGTCTATGACGATAATGGTGATGACAATGATTATCAAGATCACGATAATAAGCATAAAATAACAGCTAGGAATAATGTTTGGTATATAAAAAACAATGATTATGGTGATGACAATGATTATCAAGATCCACTCTTTGAAAATGATCTTAATCATAGATTAACGGGCGAGTTGAGGTCAAATCCACAAGAAAGAAGGTTAGAAGATTGAAACCTAGGTTTATTTTTGTAATTCTATGGAGATAATGGAAGAGATTTGTAGAAGAAGTGAGAAGAATACGAGATGCAAAAATCTGATCAAGAATTTCCAAAACCTCCTTTTGAAGACTAAAAATTCTCAATAGGAGGAGAAAATTGCAATTTAGGATTGAAAGTAAGATTTAAGAATTGAAAATAGAGAATTATGGCCATAGATAAAAAGAATATCATTTTAATTTATCGAATAGTGATCAAGAACTCACTATAGCAATCCTTCCTCGTCTATCCTTCATTTAAAAGCCCATATATCTCATCTAGGCTTGGCAGCTTGCATCTAACATGAGGAATGAATAGAAAAGAGAGAAAACTCACTAGGAATAATGTTTGGTATATAAAAAACAATCAATCAAGGTTATTTATTCTCTAGCTAGCCAATTCTAGAAGCATCCAAAGAAACATAAGAAACTCTAGTTTTTAGTATATTGTTCTGGTTGACCATTTTGAGGGAAAGGGCATGAAAAGACCCTGAAAGTTTCAGTGCCAAACTCTATTAGGATCATGAAATATCATAATTTCAATTTGAAGCATTTGTGGTTGTTTAAAGTGCTTTAAATGATGAAGATGAATTGCTAATTTTCCATTTTATTTAATCAAAGTTGGAAAGTCTTGACTATACCATGTGGCAGCATCTGATATGTCATGTCTTCTAAATAGGAGGTGGATCATTGCAAGCTATCTGATCGCTCTTCATCATTGTTGCAATGGTCATGTCTGCACCACATGTTGTGCTGCAATTCATAGCAAAAAAGAACAAAAATGGAGATGATCTTGGCCATTGATTGTGTGGGGCACCATCAGATGCTCCAAGGTTGCAGCACGAGGCGCTCATTCGTTTGTTACGTAGAAAAGGACAACACTGCGGCCATTCTGATCCCATGGACTGGGTCCATAGGATCAGATGGCTCCAATTAGTGTGGCTTATTGAAGCATTCCACTTTTGCCACATGTCTCTGCAAAGAGAAACAACTTTATTCTGAGCACAGAAAAAGAGTAAGTAGAGCCTTTTTTAAAAGCTTATTAAGGCCTTATAACGAGCACATTACATTAATGACTATGTTGATCACCATTACTCTCCTTGATTGTGGCAAGCAAGTGTTGCTTGTAGGCCCATGGCACCCTCTAATCATGCCACATGTGCAGGTTGCCACATCAAGCTGCGATGTCCGCTACACAAAATAAACCCTATTTTCTATTTTCTCCCAAAAATGCTTTTACATTTTTAAAAAATAAAAAAATAAAAAAATTGTGAAAATTCAAATACCCATATCTTTCTATCTAGAACTCATTTTGACATAAATTTTTTGCCATTTTTCTTATTGTCATGTCCTGTTTACTTACATATTACTTTTAGCGGCATTTAACTCACTTCATCTTCTTCTCATCTTTGTTCAACTCATTCTTCGCTCAAGGTCTATGAACATGAAACTTGAAAAAATATGGTTAATTCACACCCATTTGACCTTTAACAAGTTCAAACTCCACTCATATATCAAATTAACCCTAAATTAGTACAAAACGGGCCAACAAGTGCAATGATGTAATGAATGTAAATTTTTTAATAATAATGATAGAAATTCCACCTTAAAAACACTAAAGAATGATGTATGTGTTGAAACAATATGCATGTTATCACGCGACATCTATGAGAATGGTGATGATGAATATAATGACAAGAAAAATTACAATGATGATGATAATGATAGTAGGAATGATTTGTATCAACTTAATAAAGATGATGTCTAATATCCACAACTCGTGTGAGCTATCAAATCAATGATCAAACATTTTTTTTTTCTAAAAGTAATAAATTGAAATTGATTGTAAGTAATAGTTAATAAATGTAGAAAAATCATGAAAACTTGAAAGGGAAAAGAAATAATCCTCTCTAATCATGAGTCAAAGGTCTTTCATGAGCGTACCACTCAAATGGGTATATTGTCTGATGATATGTATTTTTAGTGGGAATTTTGCATTTTGTGTGGTCATTGGATTAAAGAAATGTATTTTATATTAATTTTCATCCAATTTTTTTTTGATCATTCCCATTTCGAATAAATTTCATTTGATATCCCTTTGACTTGGGTGGACTGAGCTGAATATCTATGCACACAAATCACATTTCATGTAATTTTCATGCGATACATCCACACTTGATCTGTATCATTTGTTGGCTAAGTATGTGTGATCATTGTTTGGGTTCATTTACACTCGATCTTGGTTCTATGCTTGTTCAAGGATGATTCGATTTGAAGAATTTTCTTGAAATGATAAAAAACTTCTAAGCTGATTCAGTTATGATGCAAAATATCAAGATATAAATATTTTGTCCAAGTGAGAGATTCTTTGAATTTGGTTTCTGAAGGAGTGGGAAAAATCATGTGGGATGCATTTTTGTATTACTCTATCTCACTATATAAGAGGTAGGAGCTCCAATTTGTTCATTGAACTTGAGTTTTTTTTTATTGGTTCCAATGTACATACATCACTTGCCTCTCGATGTCACATACCCTCGATTCATTGAAAATTCCTCAAATGCTACTAATTTGACAATGGCAGCAGCAGTCAATCGCATAAATTTCCGCTGCATGAGTAAGAATCTTCAATTTCCAATTGACAGTGCCACCATCTCTGCTCATGTCAGCATACCGATTTATCGCAATTTTTCACCATTTGAGTGAAAATTTTTTCACCATTTATCGCAAGTTAAGGCTTTCCAAGATCAAAGCTAATTTATTCTGTAAGTATCAGTTTTTCAGATGAGGCTGGTTCCCCTTCACCGGGCATCTCCCTGCAGTAAGCTTCGCTCGTAGCGAATGCAGGGAACTTTCATGGCCCTCTCCCTCTGATCATCGAATGGACTGCCTCAAGCTCAGCTCCGCCTTCGCTACGAATCCATGGAGGGGATTCGCAACTATTCATCTACCGCGCAGGCGACAAAATTTCTCCTTTTCCTTGATTTCTTCTAGTTTGAGCGAACAACGAGGCGACGAGAAGAAAAGGCGGGATGACAGCGTTATCCGTCTTCTCCAGGTTTCTACCACTTTCACCATTATCTCCTCTTCATTGCCGCAGAAAATTGCTCAAGCGAAGGTCAACGAAAGGAAAAAAGGAGTAAAAAAGGAGGCAGCTTTATCTCCAGAGGAGCTCAAATCTTGGTCTCGCGCTCTTCCCGTTGTGAGCGACAGAATCCCTTATACCGAGATTTTGAATCTTAAAGAGGAAGGTAAATTGAAGCATATTGTTAAGTTGCCTGGGTCCAGCTTGAGGGAGAAGCCCGATGTTGTTCTTGTCGTGCTAGAGGATTCTAGGGTTTTACGGACAGCTCTCCCGATTGCTGAAATGGATGAAAAGTTCTGGCGCGATTGGGATCGCTCGCAGCTTAATTCTGCTTGTATTAATGCTTATACTCCTCCAATTAAGAAACCAGAGGTGCCCTCTCCTTATTTGGGGTTCCTCTCAAGGCTGGCCGTTTTGTTTTCACGGATTCGCAAGACAAAACCGCAATCAAAGCGCGCTCTTGAGATTGGCAGGGCTAGAAGGGAGCTTGCCGCAAGGAGGAAGACAGAATTGGCGAAGGTTAGAGAGGATAGGAGGCTATGGAAAAAGGCTCTTAGGACCCAGAAGAAAATGGAGGAGAGAAAAAGAAAGCTTGAAGAGCGGAAAATCAAATTTGAGCAGTCCCTTGTTCGAGCTAGGAAGGATTATGAATACATGGGTCTCGTGTGGGCAAACATGGCGAGAGACAGGAATATTGCCACTGTTTTTGCTCTTGGGTTCTTTCCATTGTTTTATTACTTTGTGGTTTATGGATATAGGAAGCAGCAGAAGGACTTTGAGGACAGGCGGAAGATTGAGCAGGCAGAGGCTGAAGAAAGAAAGAAGATGAGAGAACTGGAGAGGGAAATGGCCGGGCTGGAAGGGGTTGAAGATGAAAGGGGCGAAGATGGGCATGATCAACAAAATCCATACGTGAAAATGGCTGCAAAGTTCATGCAATCCGGGGCTCGAGTTCGAAGGGCTCATGGTAAACGTCTGCCGCAGTATTTGGAAAGAGGCGTCGATGTGAAATTCTCTGATGTCGCTGGTCTTGGAAAGATTCGTCTCGAGCTTGAGGAAATAGTAAAGTTCTTCACATTGGGAGAGATGTATAGACGCCGCGGAGTCAAAATACCAGGTTTGTGTTTTATCTAGTTACATAAATCCTTGAAAAATTAGAAGACGTGTAGCTATATAAACAATTTTCTGTAAAAAAATTCTGCCATTAATTTGTAGATTTTTACCCAGCGTTACTTAATTCTCCTACCAGTAACAGCCATTTTGACATTTACACCAGGGTTCCTTGTTAATTAACATTTTATGCTCTCATTATTCAAAAACATTTTACGCTCTCAGGTGGTATACTTCTTTGTGGACCACCAGGAGTGGGCAAGACGCTACTAGCAAAAGCTGTTGCAGGGGAGGCAGGCGTAAATTTCTTCTCTATATCTGCTTCACAGTTTGTTGAGATCTATGTCGGTGTTGGGGCCTCTCGTGTTCGTGCTCTTTACCAAGAAGCAAGAGAAAATGTATGCAATCTGAATTCTCCACTTGATTTTCATCAGTTCTAGAGATTAATATCAAAAGTAGGGCTCGCAGATCAAGTGGCTATGATCCATGACTGATTATGATCAAGGATTCAATTGCCAGTCAATCACTTCTGTGGGCGTTTTGATGTAGTGGTGATTTTACGAGATGATTGATCATTAGGATCAATTTAGACCTAGGATGAATCTATCCAGGCTGTCAGATCTGTCTCAGAAAACAGACGTTGATTGAAAAACATTTCTGAGGGAAGCACGAAGAGAGAGTTAAACCTGCTGCCACCACTGCTGTCACCTCCTGGGGCAGCTGTTCATTGCCCTTTGTTCACCAGCAGCTGGTCTGTCTGCTCACTGCCATGCTACCTGAGCCGCATCACTGAGTCTTGCCAGCAGTACATGGAAAAATAAGATTTGTTTACTTGACCAATTTGGGCCCATTAAGTAGTAAGCCTACCATATCAATCAAGCAGAGTCAGATGCCTGCTTCTTAGCAGTGAGAGGGCAATGGTCCTCAGAAAAGCGAGGATCAATCTGATTCCAAACCCAGCGAAAACTAATCTTAGATTTTGAGTTATCAATATTTAATAATCTTTTTTTCAGGCACCCTCTGTTGTTTTCATTGATGAATTGGATGCTGTTGGAAGAGAACGTGGTCTCATTAAAGGTTCTGGAGGACAAGAACGTGATGCGACGCTTAATCAGGTCATAGTTTTTTAATTTCGCAAGTGCAAAAATGCTATTCTTTTATTTTGTTATTGAGATGTCACTCCCTTTGCTGTCATCAATGAGAAGCTTCTCGTCTGCTTGGATGGATTTGAAGGAAGAGGAAATGTAATCACCATTGCAGCTACGAATAGACCAGATATTCTTGACCCAGCACTTGTGAGGCCTGGTCGGTTTGATCGGAAGATCTTTATTCCGAAACCAGGTCTTATTGGTCGGAAAGAGATTCTAGAGGTAAAATTTACATGTTTTCTCAATAAATGGTAAGATCTTGGATCCTAATAATAAACTGTGCGCACAAATATGAAAGGAAAAGAACAAAAACTCTATTGCAATGAAAAAATGAGTACAAAAGGAGACTCAACCAAGTTGGCTGATTCCCTGATTAGGAAAGAAAAAAAATTTGAGAGCTCCTTCATCCACTCTCTTCATTTTTTGTAACTGATTCTTCAACTGCCTTTTTTTGCTCCTGCCTTTCCCTTATTTATCATCTCTTTGAATGACTGGAGCTGACTTCTTCCTTTCCACGACCACGAGTCAGTCACTGACTGGCGATAGGTTCCACCAGTCCCATTGTCTTAGGTCCCCTCTTACTCTTCCTATTGTATGTGATTATCAGAGTCTTGCCATAAAATTTCAATTTTTTTTTATCACTCTGACAGTTACCAATGTTGGTATCAGTATTGGGTTAACTGATTGTTTAATCATTTTCACTTTTCTAAGTTATCAATGTTGTTTAAATGAGTGCTTTGGTAAACAATAAGAAGCCCTGGTAATTTATTCATCTTAAAAATTAACCTTCACTTGTATATTATTTTTGACAGGTACATGCTCGAAAGAAACCGTTGGCAAGTGATGTGGACTATGTTGCTGTTGCAAGCATGACCGATGGAATGGTTGGTGCTGAAATAGCCAACATTGTGGAAGTTGCTGCAATTAATATGATCAGAGAAGGAAGAACTGAGGTATGATTATATAGTATCTCTTAGATTCATTTTCATTATACTCCATTAAAAACCTTTAGTGGCCATTTTTAAAAATTGTGAGGGTTTTTTTCTTGGATAATTTTGTCTACTCAGATAACAACGGATGATTTATTGCAAGCTGCACAAATAGAAGAAAGGGGAATGCTCGACAGAAAAGAAAGAAGCCCTGATATGTGGAAACAGCTGGCTCTTAATGAAGCGGCCATGGCAGTTGTTGCTGCAAATTTTCCTGATTTAAACAATATTGAATTTGTAAGTTCATTTATACTGTACATGTTAATGCAATAATCTATTTCTCACACTAGATTTCACTATAGGTTACAATAGCCCCTCGTGCTGGTAGGGAGTTGGGTTATGTACGAGTGAAGATGGATCACATGAAATTTTCTGAAGGCTTGCTCAGGTGTTGTGTTTCTGATTCAGTTCAAAACCCAGCTCCATGTATTAAATTACTTGTGAATTGATTTATCGCTGTAATTTTTTAGTCGACAGTCGTTGCTGGATCATATTACTGTTCAGATTGCACCTCGTGCAGCTGAAGAAATGTGGAATGGACCAGAACAGGTTGGTCTTCTCGTTTTTGTAATGGCTTTTCCATAGCTATGTGAAATTATTAGAAATAAACCCAATCTGAATATTACATCAAGAATCGACCATGCTAATTTTCCAATTTTTGGCATTCTTCAGTTGAGCACAATTTGGGCAGAAACAGCAGATAATGCGAGATCAGCGGCAAGGAGCTTTGTTCTTGGGGGCCTTTCAGAGAGGCACCATGGTTTATCTGACCATTGGATTGCAGAGCGGATTAATGTATGTCCAGTCTATTACATTTCTCCATTTATTATTGTCTTGACTAATCCAGTTTTTCCTTGAAGGATATTGATACAGAGGCATTGAACATTCTTAATAAGTGTTACCAGCGGTCCAAAGAGGTACATTACGCTAGATGAACATAGTATTAATTTTTTATTGAAGTTGTTGATTAACTTAAGAAATTTGATCTGTAGATATTGGAGAGGAATAGGAAGCTGGTGGATGCGGTGGTAGATCAACTGGTGCAGAAGAAAAGCCTTACTAAAAAGGAATTTTTTGTGCTAGTTGACCAATACGGAAGTCTGGATCCTCTTCCACCCTCCATTGTTGACATTAGAAATGCCAAATATGCTCAGTTCCAGCAACTTCTAATGAACAAGAGGGAAGCAGTACCCGGAGGCAGCTTGTGATGGAGAAAGAGTATGAGTTCCATTGCTTTTTTGTGAATTAGATGTGATGGGATCAAAGATTTTGTACTTCATCGGGATATGTATTCTTTATTTCTTTAATAGAACGTTAGTGAAATGGCAAATTTTGATAAGGAATTGGAATTTCAGAATGAATGTTGTCAGACTATCCCTAGCAGACCGTTGTTTCTGGGCACCCAAATAAAATTTAAAGTGCAAGCCATCACCAAAGTTGACCTTCCACTCCAGAAAGGTTACATCCTCAATAGTTGTTTCTGTGATCTTGAAGTTTTTGCTATACGTTTCTCCCATCTTATTCCAGTTTAAACTGGTAATATGATAGTTAGCCTTATGGGGTGCCTCCTGAATTGCAAGTTTTCAGTTTGAGACTTGAACAACCCTAAATAATTTCTTGGTTTTGATCTGATGGTACCAAAACGAGGATTCTGGAATGACCCTAGTGAAATTCAGGAAACCATTCATGAATAATTCAAGCCAATTCCCACGTGGCCTCGTCTTCCCACAGATCCTACCATTTGTCCAAGACCATTTTACCATTCTTTGTCTGTCATGTCTCCTGGATTTCATATGACTCCACTAACCACTCAAGGCCCTTTATCATGTAAGTAGGGGCAGGTAGTGGGTGATCATTGACCCCCAAAACATTTTTCAGCTGGGAGATGTGAAACACTGGATGTAATCTACAGTCTCCGAGTAAGTCAATCTAGTAAGCCACTTACCCAATGCGCTCTAGTACCTTATACGTGCCAAAATCTTAGGGGCCAGTTTTCAATTGGTTTTTGAGTCTGTAACCTCATGCACGAAGGTCTAATTTTTAAGTAGACCATTCTGAACAACTTGTTGACCGTTCCATTTGACCATTTGATTCTAGATGGTAAGATGAGCTCATTTAAAGGTTAGTCCCCTAAAAAATGTTGCAACTCCTTCAAGAAAAGTCTTGTAAAAATGCTTCCTTGATCCAAAACCATTGATTGGGCACCCAATAGAGATGTAAAACCTATTTAGCAAACACTTTATCTAAGTTCATATCTGTGAATAGGGAATGGCTATCTGATCTGATCGAGGGGGATCAAGATTGATTTTGTGCTAATCAATCCCCTCAATCAGTCAAGTAGGTAGGATTGACAATTGGTTTGAGGGCATCAATCGCTTTCTTGATCTAATTGATGATCCGATCAAAACCCCTCAATCCGATTGACATCGTGATCCTTGATCAAATCAAAGATCTGCACTAAAAAACATAAAAAATTAAAATTAATATTGAAAATGATAAAAATGGAAAATACCCTCGATCTGATCGATGATCAGATCAAGGATCGAGCTCTTAGCCTTGATAGGTATTTGGGCCTCCATCGCTAGTCAGTTGAGGCACACTTTGATTTGATTGTGTTGATCAAATCTGATCCCCTTGATCTGATCACTGATTGGCATTTGTTAGCTGTAAATGGATGCATGAGCAAGATGAAATCACTATACTTAGATAGCCAATCTAAAATTATCCAAATAGTGTCAAATCCTTTAGAACAGGGAAAGACCTCATTGAAGTCCATAGATATGTTTTCCTCAACTCTTGACAAATTTATTAGGATGTAGCACCTGGTTGGGCTTCTAAAAAGTGGAACTCATCAATGTACGTCTTTATATCCTCTTTCCTCCCCATCCAAAATTTTTTTAAATAAATTCCCTTGGAGGTTTTAAATATCCCTCATGCTCTATGTCAAATTTCCAAGGATTTTAGCCAAAATAGATGGTTAAAACTGTAAATTTCTAAGTTAAACATGAATTTGATAATTTATCTTCTATTACATTGATATTATGAAATATTTTCAAGTTTTGCCAAATTTTTGGAGGAAGGTGTATTTTCATCATTGTCAGTACTGACGGCTTAGGCAAGGGACGCATGTCGGCATCAGAACATGGACAGAACACGAAGAACCTAGAATAAGCCATAATAACCTTTTTCTACACATTGGAATTACCAATGGTTTTCATTTTATTCTTAAAGAAAAAATTATAAATTTGAGCCATCTCAAGATGAAAATTATGTGACATTTATATTGAACTTCACCTTTTATATTTCTAACTCTATCTTCTGATTTTGATCTTATTTTAATTTTTGTCTTGTTCTTTGCATTTTTCTCTATCTTCATACTCTTATACTTTAAAGTAATTTTAAATTTAAGTTTCATTTGTTATTACCTTCTAATGGTAATTTGTTTCATTCCTTTGCTCCTGAAAATTCTTTTCAAGATCTCTCGAGATTGTTTCTCCCAAAATTGGAGCTTGAAGCAATCTCCAACAAAATCATTTAAAAAACCCTTGGTTTGAAATCATCTATGGGTCTTGGGTGTTTTGAATCAATTTCGAGTTTGTTCTGACAACCATTTCCAGTTTTAGGTGAGTGAGTGGATTGAGTTCTGAATTTTTCTTTTCTTAAAAAAAATAAAAAAAATAAAAATAAAAATAAGATTTCACACTTTCTATTTTAGGTCTAATGTTAGAAGCATTCAAATAAACCATAATGAATAACACATTATGGTCATGGACCATATCATGTGAGAATTCCCGATACTTCATCACTCACGTCCTGAAGAGTTGAGCCACCTCTGCTCTATAGCTTTGTATCCTTATAGGGGCATTATAGGTGATGATATTAAGCATTTATCACCTTATTTAACTGGGCCTTTTCTTTAATCAAATTAAGTAACTTAATCTTTTGAGATAAAAATGTTTGGCTTGTAGCTTTTTCTAGTCATTTCTGTATTAAATCAAGATTTTTGCGGCAATCATGAGGTTGATCTCCTGATTCACAATGACAATTCATTTAAGTACTTTAGATGCGTGATTGGATTGTCGGTCCATCATAAACCCCGTTAGTCTACAGTCCATTCAAATCATTCAAATAGTTGGATCATTCCTATGTAACTCTCCAGGTCTTCTGGAAAAAATCTCATTGCTCAAAATCAATCATAATGACAAAGAATCTCCTCCTTTCCATCTCAACATTTTCATGATTAAATTCCAAACATCAAATCCATGATCTTGGAAACAACGGATTTGGCAGGAGATGCTATCGCCCCACCACCCTGGTGGCGGAGTCCACTCTCACCACTGCCCCTAACAGCAGCAGGGAGTGCGACTTCTGCAGTTCCTTTTCTAGTTGGAGCCTGCCGGGGCAATGAGACCATAAATCCAGAGCGCTCATTCCCATTTGCCTTTTCATCGAGGAAAATCTTCTGCAACATCTCCACAGGCTTCACTCCAACAATCAGAAGGCCGCTCAACTGTGTCCCGTTCTTCAGCAAAGCCTTCTGTGCATCGTAGCGATTCTGGGAACATTGAGAAATGACGGGACAATGTCATTAGAAATCAAAATATTGTGCGAAGAAGTTTGACAGTACCTGATATAGAATATGCATCCAATTGGCATCACCCGGACCGGGGATGTGTCTGAGGATGATTCCGCATTTTTCAAATTCCCGCAGAACTAAGTTCGTGTCGCTGGGAGAAAATCTGCCAGGATAAAATTTTCATTTCATGTAGGGCCGGTGGCAGCAGAATCTGTCTTTTCACTCTCTTAAAATAATAAGAAGCAAAAGGTAGGCATTCAGAGAGGCGAGAGGGGGGAGAGAGAAAGGTTGATAGAGAGATAGCAAATAGAGAGATCCACAAAAGACATCACTTATGAACTGTTCATCAGGCACATCCCCAGAAATATTAGCCATATTAGCCATTTCATTAACTGAAGCAGAAAAATCCTAAAATCATACATCATGCCCCAGATTTGAACTAGCATGATTCCATGCAATAGTGTGATGAAGATCGTAAAGCCCAGACTTAAAGTACCAGGGTTTTAGCGATCAGGGGTTAAAGAGATCAAGGTTCGGCGCTTAGGGATCAAGGTTCAAGCATAAAAAGATGTTACTGCGGAGATCACTTTCAATACTAAACTCAGACGCTCTCTGGAGCTGTAACACATGAACTTGAAAACACCAGAATGAATCTCACAAAAGAGTAAAGAAACACATACCCATAAACAGTGACCCATTCTTCTTCATCAACGCCAGCAAGAGGAGGAGTATTCCTCTGCAACTCCGGCCGCGCAACCTCCCTTGGAGGCGGAAGCGTGATTAAGGCTCCCGGCAGAACAACGCCATTGACCAGAGATCCCTTCTCCTTACTTTCTTGTTCTCCTAAGCCCTTTGATGGGGACCACCACGTGGAACTCGCAGAAACTTGCTGTTGCTTTTCAATGCTCGGAGGACTCACTTCCGTTCTGCTTCGCAGAAGAAAAGGGGAACCCGGAAACGTCGACTTCTCGGCGTCGGGTTTCACTTCTGGAGAGACGGGCCAATCGGGAAGGCCCCTTTCCGGGGAGATCTCGCTGCGGTCGTCTAAAGTAAAGGCGGGTGGCGGAGGGAGATCTGATTCTTTGAAATTTTCCCTCCATAAAGCTGAAACGGCAGCTGCTTGTCGGGGAGATGAGAATTTTCCGCGGTGAGAGGATATGGGGGATGCCAAATCGCGGTAGAATAGGGTTTGTCTCCCCGATTTTGTGCTCCTTTCTGAGGTCCCGCTCATTTTGAGATTTCTAGAACCGGAAGAAGAGGACAGAAGATAGTAGGAAGTGGAGTTCTAGAAACCGTAGAAAAGACGAGTCTTGATCAAGGAGAAGAACGAGAGAAGTTCGCAAGATCCCTGATGACGGACAGAGTAGACACCCTAGAAAAGAGGAGTCGAGAAAAAAAGTAGAAAGGAAGAAGGAGAGAAGAAAGGGAGAAACCAGACTAAGGACGGAGCAGAAACCCTAGAAAAGACGAGTTGTGATCCAGGAGGACAGAGCTCTCGAAGAATCTTCCTTCACTAGGCAGAGGCCCTGTTAAAAGCGCCATTCAAACAACGAAAAACCCTTGCTGCCTTTTTTCTGAACTTTCTCTTACATATATACCCCTACCCCTTTTTATTTGTCTTCTTTGTTTTCCGTCAATTCTTCCTCTTTTACCCATATGCCGGCAGCGTACTTGCGAGGTCAAGGAGTTTGCGGCAATTTGGATTTTGGATAGTGGCATTGCTCTTGGCTCTTCTGGGTTCTTGTGTGAAGCTGGACGGTGGAGAATGCTGGAGAGACAACATGCAGTGTGTTCGGGCTCTTTCCAGAGTCTCCTCTCTTCCTGGAAGCGGAACAGGATCAAATTTCCGTTTCAATCTTTTTTTCTGTTCCATATCTTCGAAGAAAAATAAGACAATGGATGAGGGTTTGCTGGGAGATTTATGTCATGCCCACGACATGTTCGATGAAATATCTCGTGAGAATATATCTACCTACATCTCTGCCTTGTACTTTCACTTCAAGGTGGGCGAGGAATCCAAGGCCTTTTCTCTCTTCTCAAGTCTGAGGAGACATGGCTTGAAGCCCGACGGCGAAATGCTTTCATCCTTCGTGAGTATCTGCAGCCGAGCAAATAGAATCAAGCATGGTGTGGCCTTTCACTCCTTCATAGTTAAACTAGGATTTCATGATCATGATTGCATAGCGAGAGATATGGCCGTCATGTACTCCAAATGTGGCAAGATTGCCTCCACGCTGCAGCTCTTGAAAGAGAGATCAACCCGAGGTTCTATCATGTGCAACTCCCTGATTTCATTGTACCTGCACAATAACATGAACATTGAAGCAATCTATCTCTTCTCGCGCATTCTAGGAAGGTCTAGCGAAGACTTGAATTTGGTAAACAACTTCATATTTTCCAGCATTTTCAAGGCCTGTGCTCAATTGCGATCCATTGAAATTGGAAGGATTGTGCATGGGCTTGCTCTTAAACTTTGTTTAAAGTGGGATGTTGTGATGGCGGGATCGTTAATGGATACGTATTCCAAGCAAGGATGCCTGGAAAAAGCTTTCAGGATTTTCGAAGATCTACGAGATCGAGACATAGTCGTGTGGAATGCCATTATATCTGGGTGTGTACAGAATTCACGCGGAAAGGAAGCCATGAGTCTCTTTCAGGAAATGCAGGCCCAAGGATTTTGTCCAAATGAAGTTACATTCTCCATTATCCTGAAAGCGTCTTCCGAGATAGAAGACATTGACCTGGGCAGATGCTTTCATTCTAGTGCGATAAAGTATGGGTATTTATCTGATTCGTTTGTGGGAACTTCATTAGTTGCCATGTATTCAAAATGCATGCAGATTGAAGCTGCAGAAAGTGCTTTTATGGCAATGGAACATAAGAATCTGGTCACCTTTAATGCCCTTATATCAGGTTTAGCCTTAGTTTGTAGCTTCAAGAAAGCTATGAAAGCATACATTTTGTTATTAGATCAAGAGATTGAACCAGACCCGCTAACTCTAACTAGTGTTATATCATCATGTTCTTCAAATGCCTTGTTTGAAGGATTTCAGGTACATTGCCATGCGATAAAGCTTGGGATTGACTCACATGTATCACTTGGGAACTCTCTGGTTGGTTTTTATGCCAAGTGTGGGATTATAAATAGTTCCCTCAAGGCGTTTGGATCAATAATTGAGCCTAATGCTGTCTCTTGGGCTGGAGTCATCTCCTGTCTAGTTAAAAATGATGAAGGAGAGAAGGCAATGCACTATTTCAAAACCATGGTTCTGTCCCGGCAAATGCCGGATGAATTTTCCACCTCAGCTGTTCTTAAGGTAGCCTCTGGTTGGTCGAATGTAGGCCAAGGAATGCATCTCCATGGGTTGACCATTAAATTGGGACTAGAATCTGCCATCTTTGTGGCTACTGGACTCGTTGATATGTACTGTAAGTCTGGGTTCATAGACTATGCACTCAAGATGTTTGACAGTGCGCCTGTTAGAAATGATGCCATGTGGAATGTTATGATTAACGGTTTGGGTCACAATGGGTGCTGTGATAGCTCACTAGCACTCTTTCATAAAATGTTGGATTTTGGTGTCATGCCTAATGCCTTGACTTTCAATGCTGTTTTATCAGCATGCAACCATGCTGGCCTGGTCAACAAAGGAAGTTTCTACTTCAATTTGATGTGCTCTTGGTATGGAATCTCCCCCTCCATCGAGCACTGCACTTGCATGATCAGTCTTCTTGTTCGATCTGGGTTTCTCCAAGAAGCCGAGCTTCTTTCAAAAGCTCACTCTTTTGTGGCAGACCCATTAGTTGGTAGATCACTTATTGGTTCCTGCCAAGTTCCCCGAAGTAAAGCTGGAGAGTTGACATTTGACATTGGTTCTAGCATCTACGTGCTTTTGTCCAACTTATTTTCTGGGGAAGAATTTCAGACGAACGTGGCAGATATGAGAGGTTTGATGAGGGAGATGGGGATTAACAAGGAGCTTGGTTGCAGTTGGATTTCAGTTAGAGATGAGACCCATGTGTTTGCTGCCGGGCATAAGTTGTGCATTCCTGATCTTATGCATACCATGCTCTTTCTTGTTCATAGGGATATCATTGCTTCTTTCTAGTCATGGTGATCTATAAAAGAATAACGACAAGGCAATTTGTGCCTTGATCAAGCTATTCAGGCGAAAAAGATTCTCAACAAGGCTCAACAATCATCAATCTTCAGCAAGATTGACATCATGCCTTCAAACAACAAGGATTATGTAGTCAGATACCTCCATTCATCAATATCCAGGAAGAGGTGCTTCAAACGTTTCTCTTATGTGATCAGATCTCTCTCTCTCTCTCTCTTCTCCTTGATGGATTTCTTGTGTCTCAATAATTTAGTTGCCCAGGCCAGTGAATGACAAATAACTACTATGTAATATGCGTCATTAGTCCATTTCTACAGCACATTTTTCCCATTTTCATTGATTTTGGTTGTTACTAATCAAGGTAGAGGATCCGATGCGCACGGGTTAAAATATAGCACCAACTCCCAGTCTGACTAATTTTCTCTCTGGACAGTCAGGTATTGCGCCCCATGCTTTCGGACTAAATAATGGTGTACATAAATGGACTACTAATATCCATTCTTTCAGAATGAAAGATGTTTTGGTGTTTGATACGGTATCTTGGGGCCTTACATTTTTGAGGAAAATCTTTTAAAAATTGCATCATTGATAAGGAGTTTAGAATATTCAGTGTGGGAGAAGAAGATGCCATTAAGGAATCAGATTGTAATTGGCTGAAAAACATTTGAAATATCTCAACCTATAGATGAATATAAATTTATTTAGGTCTGCCTCTTGTGAGTGAGAAGACAAAGTTATGTTTATGGAAGAATCAATGTTTGTAGTAACCATTCTATTGTAAAAGATTTGATGATCACTCGATACACTTAAGGAAAAAAAAGAGTGCCATACCTAGGATACAAAGGAAAGCTTACATAGGGGGTTAGAAAATGGTCCATTTCCAAAGAACATTTAACTCAATGACAAGGGGAAGAAGAAAGGTCACATGGCACATGAGTGATATTATCGAGAGTACAAGTGAAGAAGAGGAAGAGTGAGACATCTTATGAAGGAAGCTAAGTTTGATATTGATGTTTATCCCATGATAAATTGATTGATTAATCAACTAGAAAATTGACCAACATACTTGTTTCTCATTAGATTACAGATAAATGTACTCTCATTGAAATGAGGAAAAAAACAGAAATGCATAAATGCATATTTTGATCATACTTTTTCATGAGGTTGTACAGAAAAAAAATTTTCTTCACAAGAGTAGGTCAAGGAGAAGAACATTAATAAAAATAACAATGCTATCCCAAAGAAATAGAGAGCGAAATGGAGAACATGAAAGAGGATAGAGATACCAAAGGTGTAAATGGTTATGATCTTAGATCACCGTGGAAGCCAAGGTTTATAGAGAGGTAGAGTTAATAGTGCCTATATTTTAACATAGTTATATGTAAATTTGGTCATCTCTTGACTTGTTGATTAAAAGGATGAAGAGTAAGGTGCAAGGCAAGTTATCTTAGATACTTTTACATCTCTTAGACAAAATATTACTGCTCCAAGGGTGATGCGATCTGAGCATTAGCATGTATACCTTTGCTAGGGTGACCTCCAATTTAGTGATCTTGGATGAAAGGACTTACTTAGGGGAGGGGATTAGGAAGATTATATTCGTGAAGATTAGGGTGACCCCCACTTAGTTTCATGCATGAACCATTGAAATTTGAACAATTTGCACCATTTCACTACAAAATGGAATGACTAGTACCCACTTTTAGCTATTGATAATGTGTCATTGATGCTTTCATTTCCATCATTATTAACAGATGTAAATGCATAGTTTTTGGTAACATGATGCACATTATCATATTATTATGAGATTTTTGCATTCATCTTGTCATTCTGCTCATACACTAAATTTGCATCTCTTCAGGTCTACTTGGGTATTGACATGAATACATTGAGCCATACAACATTTCTTTGAATTTCTTATATCTAGAGACTAACCCTATTTGACTTCCTCAAAGTTCAAGTGGTTGAATTCTCAAATCTTTGATGAATTATGATGATTCCACGACATAGGTACACGAGTAAGAAGCATGGATGCAAACCATGAAGAGGGAGAGAGAGAGAGAGAGAGAGAGAGAGAGAGAGGAAAAATAACTCTCCACTAATTTTTATAGCCAAGCCAACCCTATTTTCATGAAGAAAAGAAGTCAATCAAGTTTGAATGTTATAAAATAGATCTTATGTTTCTGGATGATCCAAAACTAGTTTTGAAATCAAAGTTGGGTCAACCTTCTTGTGGAAATCAAATTTGTCTTTGAAATGATTTTAGGAGTTTATGGATGAAAAAAATAGGTGTCAGCATGCAAAAATAAAATACTATTTTAATGAATTTAAATCAAATAAATTGATTTTAAATTCAGAAAAATCAGAAAAAAATCTAGAAAAATCCCTAAAAATTAGAAAATTCATATCTTTAAAATAGAATTATAAATTAATCCAAATTTGTTTCATTGGATCAGAAATTAAATTTTCTATGATTCTTAAAAGTCAAATTTAGTAAATAATAAGAGAATAAATTTTTATTCCAAAAAATACTCATTTCTTTTACATTGTAAAACTTTAAAAAATATATGAGTGTATATAAAATGATTTCTCTTATTATTTAACCTTAAAAACTAATTATAATCTCAAGTAAAGATGGGTTTAAATGATTTTCTTCTCAATGTATCATAATTAACCCTAAATTAATGTATTTTGAGATTATAATGACTTTTTCATAGAATGATAGATAAACATTAAAAAATATGATAACATGCATTAGAATGGAATGTTTTATACTTGAATTTGGATTAATAGTCATAATTTTCGTGTTTAGATTGCATATTATCAATCCACAAGTCCATATGAAGGCAAAGGTAACATCTCTGTTACTTTCAAAACTGCTGAAGTGTTGATAATTCTGAACGTCCTTTAGTTACTTGATTCAAAGACTAACATTCTCAGTCTTGGAAAATTAGATGATCAAGGTTGTAAAACTATTTTGAGCTGTGGCTTCCTCACAGTTCATGACAAATTTGGTAGACTGCTTACCAAGACAAAGAAAACTGCAAGAAATATGTACAAATTGAAGATCAATATGAATGAGAGATGCAATTTGACTGTGGAAGTAGCAAGTGAAGAGTGGTTATGGCATAAGAGATTTTGTCATTAGAGTTTTTACACTCTACAAGATATGATAAGGGGAAATCTAGTTAAATGATTACCTCGCTTCCGAAATCCATATGAGTTATGTGCTCACTGCATCTCAGGTAAACAATCAAGAACTCCTTTCTCTACTTCAACTCATAGAGCTTGGAATGTCCTAGACCTAGTACACGTGGACATATTTGGACTAGTAAATCCACAAACATTGGGAGGAAAAAGATATTTCTTCCTAATTGTGGATGATTTTTTGAGATGTATGTGGGTAGCTCTACTCAAAGAAAAATCGGAAGCTCTAGAACAGTTTGAAAAATTCAAATCTATAGCTGAAACTGAGAAAGAGGTGAAGATCAAATGTGTGAGAAGTGATCGAGGAGGAGAATTGACCTTTGAGGCATTCAAATTATTTTGTGATAAAAGTGGAATTAAAAAACAACTTACAGCTCCATACACTCCACAACAGAACGGTGTGGTTGAGAGGAAGAAAAGAACAATTATGGGTTTAGTGAGGAGTATGTTAAAAGAAAAAAAAAACTTCCTCTGGAACTATGGGGAGAAGCTATTAGCACATGTGTATATGTGCTAAACAGATCTTCAACAAAAGGAATAAAAGGGAAGACTCCATAGGAGAGATGGAATGGGAGAAAATAGAATGTAAATCATCTCCATGTTTTTGGATCTATTGTGTTTGTCAAGACTACAAGAAGACTATCCTAACTCAAAGATATAAGAAAATGCATGGTTTTTATGGGATATGAAGTGGGATCAAAAGCTTACAGATTATTAGATCTAGTTACATTTAGAATTTATATCAGCAGAGATGTGATATTTGCTGAAACAAAATTCTATAACTTCAGTGAATAGAGTAAGATGAGGATAATCTCACCATGTAATTCAAGCTCTCTTCATGTCACAAGATTGGAAGAAACTAAAAGAGAACAAATTGAAGAACCTAGAGAAGATTCATTGATTGAGGACTTAAGAGAGAGAGAACTCAATCAGTCAAAAGATCTGAAGAAGAGGAGATTTTGATATTAAGATCTATACAATCAATTTATGATGAAATTAATCTAATGCACAGTGAATTTAGTCTTCTCTCAGCTGAGGAACCATCTTCTTATTCCTTGGCTGCAAACCAAAAGGTGTGGAGAGATGCAATGCAGGAAGAAATCTCGGCAATCCTAAGAAACAAGACGTGGTCTATGGTCAAACCCAGGAGAGATATCAACCCAATTGGAATATAATGGGTGTTTCGAGTTAAGAAGGACAATGTAGGAAAGATAGTGGTGGCATATGACCCCCAATCACCACCTAGGCACGACACCAGAGTGCAGTAGGAGGCGACACCCATGCGCGTCTAGCCCTCATGACAAGCAAAGGCGAAGGATGCCAATTTTTGCTACACCACTTGAGGACTTTGTCTCGCCACTGTCAACCACACTCCGACCTCACGTGTGTGCACCTCTCTTTCCCTTTCTTCTTCCCTCATTTATTAAATTTTTTGGACCACACATGTTTTAGCGGGTCCGCATTTATCTCTCTTCCCTTGGGCTTCTTACTGTATCCTCCCTTTTGGCCCCACTTAAGAAGCCCACTCATTTGCGGACCTTTTATTTCTTTATGTTTGGGCTTCTAGATTTGTCAGCCTCAAGTGGGCCCTTTCCTCTCTCAGCCCATCTTGGGCTATATAAGAGGGGAAGGGACGCCCCCACAAACCCTAGCCGATCATTTTAGAAAGGAAGGAGAGAACTCCCACTTGAGTGAATGTTCGAAGAAGGTTGAGGAAGGAGTCCAACCGGCATCGCCGCCGCCGCCGCCACATGCCCGTGTGCCGCTGCTGCCGCCGTCGCCATAACTGCTGCCATTCCTTGCCAAAACCCTGGTATCATCGCCACTCTAGTGTTGTCGCTGCCGCCGCTGCCGCCACCTTGTGCCTCTGTTGCCCCGCCTCGCACGGCCGCCAGCGCCCTACCATCCCACGCGCTGCCTCCCTGCGCCAAGCTGCCTCCAGCTCTGCCGTCGCCCCGCGCTTGCCACCCCTGCGCCCGACCGCCATGCGCCCGGCCGCACTGCGCTTGACCGCCCCGCGCCAGATCACCTCGCGTCCGACTACCCCGCACGCGGCTGCCTCACGCCCCGCCTGCGCCTGGCCGCCTCACGCCCTGCCGGCCTGCGCCCAACCGCCCTATGCCCTGCCACCCCGCACCCAGTCGCCTGGCGCTCGTCAACGCTGCCCACTGGCCCCCACCGCCAGACTGCCTTGTGCCCGCTTGCCCCACGCTCGGTCGCCTCGAGTCCACTTGCCCCGCGCCCAGTCGCCCCGCTCCCGACCGCCCCACGCATGATTGACCCGCACCGCCTTGCCCTGCGCCCGACTGCCCCGTGACGAAATGAACTCATGCGGTCGTTGAATCCACAAGATCTCGTGACAAAGCAAAGTCCAAACTTATCAATTTAAAGATTAATTCATGAATTGAAGGGTATTATGGTAAATTAGGTCGAATCCACAAGGAATTAGGGAAATTTTGAGAAATCTTTTGAAATTCGATCAAATCAGACGATGAATTGAGTTTAGAAATTAGGCAATTTAGTATATTAATAAAGATAACTCCAATACAAATCTACAGAATCAAAAAATCAAGAGATTTGGATTAGAATTCGCAAAGAGATCGAAGTTTGAAATTGAGATAGAAATTCGCTAGCGAAATTTGATGAAAAAGTGAAAATCAACTGAAGTTAAACTTAATCTACGATTCAAAATGTAAATCTAATGCTAAATGATGAAAGATTAGGATGAAAACATGTAATCTAACCCAAAGTCGCACTCGAAATGATCCAATTAATCACCGGATTCATGGCTTTTCATTCTGCAATTTTGAAAACAAAGATGGCATTTAAGATGTGATTTCTCCCAACGCCCTCGATCAAATTCCATTTTCTTGCACTCCTCGGACGCGTTAATGAGTGAAGAAGCTTAAGAAATAAAAGAGTCTCAGATTGTGGTGTTTAGATAGTTTGATTTGCTTGAAAATTCAAGAATACTCTTCCTTCGTGAAGAATATTATAATTTATAAGAGGAATTGGGAGTAATCGTCGGATGTGTTGTTTCATTGCAATCAACGGTTGAGATTACGCGTTCGTTGACGAATCGACGCGATTAAGTCGTGTCCGTTCGATCGTTGATGGAGCGTCCAGATTAATCCACGTCGCGCGTTGAAGAGAAGGCGTCGCTTCATCTTGTCCATTGGATCTTCATCTGACGATCGCGATGAGTTGATGTGTGCATAGGGGCGCGTTAAATGTTGAACGTTATAACTTGAAGATGGACGGCTGAGATTAAACGTTGTTTTAATCAAATCGACGTCTAATAAGATATCACCATGTACCCTTGTCAGTAAGTGACATCAGACGCAAGAGATTCAATCATGCAATGGGACGTCTTACACTGCGCCACATCACCTGAAATAAAAATGCAATAAACATAGTCCCACATAGAATAAAATATAGGATATAATATGCAACGGTTTAATGGGTTAGCATAAATCTGATAACAGATGCTCTAACCCATTTATTAATCTCGCGCACACACGTCACACACACACGCGTGACACGCACACATACATGTGACATGCACACACGTCACGCACACACGCACCCACGTGTCACACACATACCCTTACACGTGTCGCCACGTGGCTTCGCTTTGCCACATATGTGCACGGTAATTAAAAACCTTTTTCTATTCTTTTTAGCTTATTAAAAATAAAAAATAGAGTTAATTAAATTCAGAAAAATTCCAGAAAATTCCTAAAAATTAGAAAATTCATAACTTTCAAAATAGAACTCCAAATTAATTCAATTTTTTTTGTTGGATCAGAAATTAAATTATCTATAAGTATCAAAGTCAAAATATTAAAATAACAAGAGAATAAATTATAATTTAATAAATACACTCATGTATCTTATAAAATAAATTTAGAAAAATACATGAGTGTAAATAATAATCTCTCTCTTATCAGTTAATCATGAAAACATAATTATGATCTCAAATATAAATAGGATTAGAATCACATTGTTTAATTATGCATAATTATCTATGAAATGATGTATTTTTAGATGATAACATGAAATTACATAAAATGATAGAAATGTACTTAAAATATGATAACATACAATCAAATAGAATATTTAATGCCTTTATTTGCATTAATAATCATGTAAATCTATATGTAAAATGCATGTTATCACCTCGCGCCCGGCCGCCCCGTGCCTGGGTGCCGTGATCTCGGCCGCCTTGCGCCTGGCTACCCTTGCGCCCGACCGCCCTTGCGCTCGGCCGCCCTGCGTCCTGCCGCACGCGCCCTACCGTCTCGCACCCTATTGCCCACGCCCTCTTGGCCGCTCCCTACCACCCGTGCCCGACCGCCCTGCGCCTTGCCGCTCCGTGTCCTGCCAACACGTAGCCGGTCGCCTTGCGCTTTGCTCGCGCCCTGTCGGCTGTCGCCATATTGGCTCGCGCCCTGCCGGCTCTCGCCATATCGGCTTCCACCCGGCCGCCTTGCGCCTTGCTGGCCTGCGTCCAACCGCCTCGTGCCCTGCAGCCCCGTACCCTGCCGCCCACGCGCCTAGCGGCCTCCATGCCTTGCTGCCCGGGCTCGCGCGCGCCCTGCTGCCTGAACTCGTGTGCGCCTTGCCGTCAAGCCCGCGCTCGCGCTGACATTTTTGCATGCGCGTGCCCTTCTGACCTCACCCGCATGCATCTTGTTGGCTGCAGGCGCATGTGTCCTGCTGTCCTGCGATAGTCTTGGGTTCGCGGTCACTGCTGCCCCGCCTTCGCGCCATGGCTTCCTCTGTCTCACGACCTCGCTTGATAAGGCCTACTTTTACTGATTGTCCATGCCGCGTACGAACGACCTCCATCGTGACGACCAATCGGGCTCGCGGCCTACAGGTTAGGTAGGCATCCGCTCCTGCTTACTTCGAAGTTCCTTTATTTCTTGCAGTATTTCCCCCATCTGTTTCCATCACCCTCAGGACCTAGATTAGGTTAGTCAGTAGGGTGATACGAGCGGATCGAGACCGTGGTCTGATTCGTATTGTTGGCAGTCGAACTACCATAAAAAATCCAAGGCCCAATGCTTGCGAGGACGTGGATCAGAGGTTTCCCAGACTGTCACTACACGGCGCACCCCAAGAGGCTACGGGCGAGGTGCGAGGAGGCAGCCGGTCAAGTACCTTGAGTGAGCATCTCATCATACTAGATCGCCTTAGATCTTCTTCCTTAGATTCCCCTTAGTTCCGTTGCTCGGTCGGGTTTACCTGCTCGTTCGACATTAGATAGTGAGACATAAAGCAAGGTTATTAGTGAAAGAATATGATCAGAAACAAGGTATAGATTATGATGAAGTGTTCTCTCTGATTGCTAGAATGGAATCTATCAGAATTTTAATTGCTATTGCCGCACAAGAGAATTGGGAATTACATATTCTTGACGTGAAAACCGCATTCCTAAATGGGGAGATCATAGTTGGAGTTATTATTAGAGATAAATGAAAGAAGGACTCATAATTGGAGTTTATGTTGATGACATGATTATCACGAGATTGAATTCTCACAAAATTGTCAATTTCAAGGAAAATATTAAGAAAGTCTTCGAGATGACCGATTTGGGTATACTTAGTTCATATTTAGGAGTTGAAATTAAGCATGAAACATCCTGCATTGGCTAAACCAAAGGTCATACATCAAATACATGCTTCATATTCAAGATGAGTGATTGTAATTTAGAGAAAACTCCCATGGAAGTTTGGCTAAAATTGGAGAAAGACAGAAGAGAAGAAGAGAAAAAATTGTCACAATTCAAGAGTCTTATTAGAAGTCTCAAGTGTTTGGTACACACACGACCAGATATAACTTGCAGTGTGAATTACTTGAGCACATTTATGAATAAACCACATTCGGAGCATATGAATGCAGCAAAGAGAATTTTAAGATACATCAAAGGAACACTATCGTTCGGTCTGAAGTATGAAAGAGGAAAGAAAAATTATACAATTCAGGGATACAATGAAAGTGATTTTGCAAGAGATAATGATGATCAGAAGAGCACAACTGGTCAAATATTCTTCTTAGGGAATTCTGCTATCACATGGAATAGAGTGAAGAAAAACGTGGTCGCGTCATTGATAACACATGAATTTATGACTTTAAAGTTTGCATATTACATGAATACTTAGCTTAAAAGGAACATATTTGTGTGTTATCATGATTACATTGCTTAATTTTGCCTTCATTATGATTCTGTGGTAACTCCTGATTTTTGTAGTATTTGAATGATTCTTTTAGATTATAAACTCACAAGGAAATGAGTTTTTAAAGTGAAATATATTTTTCTGGATTTTATAAATGGTTTAAATGAATTTTAGAGCACTTTGAGGATATATCTCTAATGATTCTAATGATTTTCTGCATATTTTTCAGCGTCAGGGGCATAAATGTAATTATCTGACATTATTGGACAAATATGTGAGCATATCTTCTTAGTTCTCTAATTTTTCTTTACAAATTAATATTTTTGGGGGTTAAAATGCAATCTTAATCGGCATCAGGGGCATAAACACAATTTTTTGCTCTGAAAAGGTAAGTGAGATGACGGCCACCATATCGCGACACGTGTCAGAAACTGGTAGCACCGCCTTATTTGACTTCATGGTGGAATAATAGAGCGACGTGGCGCTCTCTTATTCGCACTTTGAAAGGAATCTGCGACGAAATTAATCGGCGCAGATCGTCGATCTAATTTATCTTTTTGTTGTTTTGCTCACTTACAGGTGACGTGGACCTCCCTTTCTCGCGCCGTCTTAGTTGTCTTTAAGGAGGAATAAGAGAGAAACGTGGCGCTCTCTTATTTGCACGAAGAAGAGAATGTGTGGCGAATTTAATCACCGCAGATCGTAAGTGATATTTTTTAATTGTATTTTTTCGTTTTGCTTTCGTGAGCCTTGTATTTTGTCATTTTGGGTTACGTAAGTTTTGTCATTTTTCTTATTTTGTTTGTCATTTTGGATTTAAGAAGGAATAAGAGAGCGACGTGGCGCTCTCTTATTCGCATTCTGGAACGAATCTGCGACGAAATTAATCGCCCTGCTGGTGACGTGGTGAGCATCCGGCGGTTGGTTTTCAGGCGACGTGGCACAATCATGTGGACTCACCAATTGAAGAGTTCATAAATTAAATCAGACCATCAGATCGACGGCCAAAAACACTCCAACTTGGAATGCTGATATCTTCTGATCTTGCCGTCTGATTGTGCTGAATTTTTGATGGGAGACTAATCCCGTTGTGCTCTTTCCATCCGCATGGTCGGATTTTCACTGGACTCCTGGAAACCCCAAAAATTGATCTCGTCCATCGATTTTTTTGGAAAACCTAACTCCTAAAAGTCCTCCTTCCATTTCAAATTTTCTTTTCTTTTGGCTCTCTCTTGACACCAGGTCACCAACAGGAAGAGGGGTGAAGCTTAGGCCCAAGCTGGATGTCGTGGGATGCCCAAGTTTGCTCTGGAGAAGGAGATCAAGAGGAGCTCGACATCATAACGGACCAAGCACCACCCGGCCTAGGATTGGCACAAAAAACGGGGTTTGTGTGAAGGTTTTGATGAGAGATCTTCTATAGGCATTTCCAAGAATTCTGTAGTTCATTTTAATTTGCTTATATCATAGGATAATCCATTTGTCTTGATAAGTTCTACTTAAATCACTAATTCTTCTCCATACTCCTATACCTCTACTCCTTTCCTCTCATCTCTTCATTCCATCATCACTCAATATCTATTCCATCCAATCATCATTCCTTCCTAAAGTAGCAGTAACTTTAATTACTTCTTATTCTTATCCATCCTCTCATCTCTTCTTCTTCTTGTTTCCATAATTCTCACTCACCCAAAAGGTGGTCGATGGAATGCTTCTAAAGGGAAAACCTCCTTTTGACTCTCTTAAAAAAACTCTTGAAACACTCTCCTTGTCCTCTAATTAAAACTATAGAAACGTAATCTATCCAATTCAATTCATTATCTCTCTAAATTTCTCTTCTAACTTCTAATATTCCCTACTATAGGTATCCCTTCCTTCTTTTGCCTTAGTCACAAGCCTCATTACCTAGATTCCCTGAGGATCGACCCTTGCTTACTACTGTCCTAAGTGAGGTATTATAAATGTATTGCTTGAATTA
Source organism: Lemna minuta (assembly GCA_024174645.1). Lineage (NCBI taxonomy): Eukaryota > Viridiplantae > Streptophyta > Magnoliopsida > Alismatales > Araceae > Lemna > Lemna minuta. Next base: position 14,371,460 of record CM044105.1, read on the forward strand.
AAAACACAACAATGATATAAATTGACGCAGGGTTTAGTTTCATCGTTATCATCATGTGAGTCAAAATATATTGCAGCTTCAACTGCAACTTGTCAAGGCATGTGGATCGCCCGATTCGTTGAAGAAATACTAAAAAATCAGGTAAAACCATTTAAGTTATAAGTTGACAACAAATCAGCCATTGCCTTGAGCAAAAATCCCGGTCAACACGGTCGTAGTAAACACTTTGAAACAAAGTATCATTTCATTCGTGATTGCATTGATAAAGAGTATGTGGACATTGAGTATGTAATTATAGAATCACAACTGGTGGATTCCTTTAGAAAATCACTCAGACGCATCAATTTGAATAGATTCATGAAAAATTGGGCATCGCGATGATGAACAAGGCTTGGATCAAGGGAGAGTTTGAGAGATATTGATCCAACCGTTGACGGATCATTTTCGTGCGTCGTTAAAACACAGATGATGATCAAACAAAATTTATAAAACCGAACTCACAAAGATAAGATATAAAAATAAAGTATTGTGTAAGTATCGGGTCGATCCACAGAGAGTAGGGTTGACTTTAATCGCAGAGTTGACTTGGTCAAACTTAGGTTTAAAAGGAGTTTTAAATAAGAGAAAATAAGATGTAAGGAATGGAAATGATATAAATAAGCTAAATAAGAAGTTTTAAGAATTGAAATCTTGGATTTGACAGAGAAAAGTAAAAAGTCAAAGTCAAAGCATTGACTTTGACCAATAGTAGGTGTTCTGTAAAATCATAGAATCAAACAGAGTCAGAAGATTACGAAAATTAGATAATTGGAAACTAAAGAGAAAATGAAATTTATTGATATATAATTCGTGAGTTTTGGATAAGAAATAGATTTATTTTGAATCCTTAAAAATCAACTATCAGAAAATCCCTGAAATTAACACCTCAGAGGAAATCTTTAAATTGAATGGTCAAATGAAATCCAAATCTTGCAATTTCTAGTGTCAATGGAAAGCTAAGAACCAGAGAAATCTGACAAGACCAAAATTATCGAATTCTGATTTGTAAATCAAAAGTAATTGACCCCGAAAGTCAACATTTGACTTCTGATGAAAGATGAACAGTCCTTGGTCAAACGTCAAATTAGAGGGTCAAATGAACTTGGAATTCGATGAAATTTCTATCCACGGAAAGCTGATGAAAAGAGGAATCCAATGAAACTAAAATCAAGTGATTTGGAATTATAATCAAAGAGATATCCTATTTTCAAAATCAGCGACTTTTCGGACCTAAAATTTGGGGAAAATGAAGAACGCTATGAACGAATTGGCAAAATTATAGATCTAAACCTAATAAAAATACAAATTACCTCTTGATAATCGATCAAATCTCACTACTAACCCGATTGCCGCAAGAATGGGGCCTTAATTCTCGTGGACGTTCGAATTCAAGGGGAAAAATTCGATGAAATCAAGTGATGAAATCGTGATTATCATGCTTCAATGGCTGCGTCTCTACACTCTTGGAAGCAGAGGATCACGAGAACTTAAGACCTTCCTCGAAACTTGCTTAATTTCTTCACGAGTCGATCAAAAGTTGAAGAACAAGAGAAGATATTTTTGTAGTTGGTTTGATTAATAGATTGATATAAGAGGAAGGAAATGTCCTAAGATTAACACATAAACCCGAAGTGTCGGTTAATCCGTCTAGTCATGACGCAGTCATCATTATTCTACCAGAGCTTGAATTACGCCCAAGCTTGGCGTCTATCACGGTAGAATAATGAGCTGAATAAGCAACTAGAACTCGCATAGTATCAACCTTGCCCTCTATCCTCAGTCCTCACGGGGCTAAGACCCTCGCCCTAGCCTTGAGCGGGATCTCAGTGACAAGGCCCTCTAACTTTCTCGAGATTGATTCAACCGATGGTGATTAATTCTAAACACGATAAGAAGATAAAACCTGATCCACCGGTGCTCCCTTGGCCTTTCGACACGAAACACTCTTGCCATGGAACAAGCGATCACAAAAGAAGATACGAAGAAGCAAGTCGGGTATCTAGATGCACTCGGTTCGTCATGCTGCACAATCCTAGATACCAGGCGAACACACAAGAACATAAGAAGAACAAACAATAACTAAACATACCAAGATAGGGAATCCGTAGCAGCCTTGATCCCAATGGCCAACCTCCAAAAGGAGGCCAACTAGAAGATAAATTTTACATTAGAGATGAGGCCTATTTATAGATAAGTTTGTGCAAAATTGGTGGATCGTGGCCCACGACGCGAATTTCACTCCGTGTGATTTCAGCGGTCGGATCGCGCGAAATTGATGTCTCGTGACGCGGATTTCACTCCGTGTAATTTCAGCCGTCAGATCGCACATAATCGGTGGGATCGTGGCCCATGACGCGGATTCCACTCCGTGTGATTTCAGCCGTCCAATTGCGCGATTTAATCCCGACCGTCCGATTGCGCGATTTAATCCTGACCGTACGATTGCACGATTTTATCCCGACCGTCTGATATCACTGTTCACGCCACGTGGGCACCACGTAGGCATACATGTGGGCTTGTGTGGCCCCGCCATGTGTCCGCATCATGCCATGTCACCTCTGTGGGTCCCGCACGATTAACTAAATCCTCAAAAATCAAAATAAAATCCAAAAAAATACTATAAAATTAAGAAATTCATTTGTATAACTCCTTTTTAACTCAAATTTTCTCCATTGGATCACAAATTCCTTCCTTATTAATATCATGTCATCTAAAATATACTTTCAAAGAATAAATTAAGATGAATTAAAAATCACTTACTCATTTCTTAAGCAATCTTCTTAATCACATTTTCATCTTGAAATTATCTTTCAAAACATGCACTAAAGTCAAAGTAATTTAAGAAAATAGATCAACTTCTATTAATTTTAACTTTGCAAAAGATTAATCATCAATCAAGCATAAAATTATCCCTAATTTATGCATAAATATCGACTTTAGTGAAATGACATACCAATGGAGAAAATTCCTAAAAAGTATGATAACATGCATCATATTCACATAAAATAAGCATGAATATGAGTTAATTAGGATAAGAAATTAAGTTATAAATGCATGTTATCACCGTCCATCTCCAGATTAACGGAGGAGATGATTTTCTTAAGTGAATAAACCGAGACTTAATCGTAGTTGCTCGTGTTGGGGAGTTATAACAGGGATGCTTGCACCACGTGGACAAACCATTACGATCATTTTTCTTTTCTTTTTATTTTATAAAGAAGTGTTTGTTGTTATATCTGAGAGTGAGCGTGGTATTACGTGAGTGTGTGTGTCCTTGAATTCATCACTTCTAGTGTAATTCTCTAATTTCGTTTCTTATTCTTGTTGACTCCCCTCTAATTTTCGTATCCAAAGCAATCTTGAATTCACCAAAATCCTTCTCCCTTTAATCTCCCGCATTCTCTCTTCCTTTGGATCTTCTTCTATCTCTCTCTTGTTCTAAATCTCCCCTTCTTCTTGCATTTCCTCACTCTCTCACAAATGCTCAGTCTCATTTCTTCCCAATCTCTGATTATTCCTCTTTCTCAGTGCCATTGCGCTCTCTCTACTTCTGTTCCTTGGGTCAGCATGAATCGTGTGTATGCTCTTCCCTCCATCTGGAGCCATGATAACATGCATTTATAGCTTAAATTCTTATCTTATTTAACTCATATTCATGCTTATTTTATGTGATTATGATGCATGTTATCATAGTTTTTATGAATTTTCTCCATTGGTATGCCATTTTACTAAAGTCCATATTTATGCATTATTTAGGTTTAATTATGTGCATTCTAGATTTTTAATCTTTTGCGAGGTTAAATAAATAGAAATTTATTACTTCCCTTAATTTATTTTGACTTTAGCAAATGATTAGAAGAATTAAAGGATGATATTAAATACACTTCTTAAAAGATTAGTTAAGTTTATTTTAAATTCATCTTAGATTCTTATTTTACTTTATTTTAGATGGCATGATATTAAAAATAAATAAATTTGTGATCCAATGGAGAAAATTTGAATTAAAAAGGAGTTATAATTTTAAAGTTATTGATTTCTGAATTTTCTGGATTTTTCTAGATTTTATAGAATTTATTTTGATTTTTAATTCCTTTAAAAAATACAAAAAAGTGGGTTTTATTTCTCCACAGAACCTGCAAAGCTGATGTGGCACGTGGGACCCGCGCTGATGCGACATGGCACGCAAGGCCACGTCACAGAGCCATGCGAACGCACACGCGGAGGTGGCGCGGACACGTGGCAAGACCAAGCGAGTCCATGCGGACGCCTGGGTGGTGCCACGTGACAGTGTGAGGGGGGACTAGCAGGTGAAGGGTCCACGGGTTAGTGGGCCCTGGTTGATAGTTGGGGCGGTAACGCAATAGCATTAAATCGCCCAAGCTTATATATGGGAGCTTTTCTCTCATTTTCTCTGTGTGGGACTATGTTCCCGTGATAATTCTTCTTTACAGGACACGTGGCAGAACCAGGCGCGTTGGATACGAATGCATCACATAAAAGCGTGTCAATCGCGTGGACTTGGGTCCACGCAATCATCATCAAGACACGTGCGTTAAAAGACATTTAAGTGAGGCAATCGACGACTCACCTTTCGACACGTGGACTTACCTCGAAGCGACGATGAAAATCGGACAACAGAATTGGCGAGATCATGAGATTGTGGCCTACGTTCGTTGCGCGATCGTGGCCCACGATCATCGCGAGATCGTGGCCATCAATCGGCCTCCACCGGATCAAACTGCTCGTATTTTTCCCGCGGAAATCATTATAAACATCATGTTCTTCGTATGTATCCTTAACTCTAGATTGAATCGTGAAGGAAATAAGCTATTTTTGGGCAAGATCTTGAGTTCTTCGTGATCCCCCCGCGTTTAGACTTGATTGCCATCCAATCGGGGCGGGATTGATCACTAATGATCGTTTGATTCGATCGAATTCTCCCCTTGAACGCCGAACGTCCGTCGAGAAAGAAATCGAGCCAATACTCTTCAATCCACATGAATTGAAGACAAATCTTCACCGCAATCAGGTTAGTAGTGTGAATCGATCGTTCATCTTGTAATAATTTGTATATATATTAGATTTAGGTAGTTAATTTTGCTTTAAAAGTCGTTTTGTTCTTCATTTTCGCTCAAATTTAGATTGATCTTTTTCTGATTTTGAAATTAGAATATCTCTTTGATCTTAAGTCCGAATCACTTGATTTTGGTTTCATTAGATTCCTTGTTTCATCAGCTTTCGTGAAATTTCATGATCATTTGACCCCTCAATTTAACGTTTGACCAACTACTGTTCATTTTCAATAAGAATTTGGGCGTTGACTTGTGGGATCAATTACTCTTAAAATATAAATTGAAATTTGACAATTTTGGTCTCTTTGGAATCCTCTGGTTGTTAGCTTTCTATTAATATATCAATTACAAGATTTGGATATCATTTGATTTGTGAATTTGAAGATTTTCACTGAAGTGTTCATTTCAGGATTTTTCTGATTTTTGATTTTCAATAATTCATTATAAATCCAATTCTTATCGAAAAATCACGAATTTTATATCAATAAATTCCATTTTCTCTCTAGTTTCTGAATATATAATTTTTGTAATATTTTAAGCTCTTTTGTTAATCTGATATTCAGAAAGTCAACTATTGGTCAAAGTGAATGCTTTGACCTTGACTTTTGACATTTCTTCTTTAAATCAGTTTTCTAAAGTCTTAAAATATCTCATATCATATATTTAGATCATTTCTATTGATTATATATCATTATCACTTTTGTAAAACCCTAATTAAACCTAAGTTTGACGAAGTCAACTCTGCGATTAAAGTCAAGCATGTTCTTTGTGGATCGACCCGATACTTATACTATACTTGATTTTATATCTTTGTCATTGTGAATTTGGAATTATATATTTTGTTTGACTGACGTTTGTGTGTTTTAACGACCGCATAAAATGCTTCGTCAAGCCATCCCTTTCTTCTCTCTCTCTCACCTGTTCTTCTCTCGGAGGTGTAGTTTTCTCTTTTTGTTTCTCCCTCTTTATAGCTGCTCCAATTTTGGCTAGCCCTCTCCCTCTTTCGCCTTTTCCGATTCCGCTTCCTTTCTCTTGAAATTTCTTTCTCTCATAATTCATGTTCACACACACACACTCTCTCTCCGAATCTTGCTCTTCCTTTCCTCCTAGGATTTCTTTCTCTTAGATCTCTCCCCCTCGCACTCGTTTTCTAGCATTTGCTCCCTCTCTCTCTCGTTCTCTCTTTTCCTCTCTCTCTTGCCTTGGCTCTCTCTCTCTCTCTCTCTCTCTCTCTCTCTTTGTTTCTTTCTATTACAAATTCCTCTCGAGATCCTTCCTTTCTTCCTTCCTATGTCAACTTCTTTCTCTCCCTCTCGGTTGCTCTTCTCCCCCCACATTTCTTTTTGCTTTCCCTCGAGCCCTATCTCTCTCTCTCATTCTAGCTCTATTTCTTGTGAAATCTCGCTCTTTCACTTGCGATACTATCTTCGAGTGCATTCTCCCTCTTCATTCTCCATAAATTTAGGTCTCCCTTTCGTGCAACTTCTCACTGCTTCTTAGTGTCTCTCAACCAGTCTCATAATATCTCTCTTTCGTTTTCTAAATGTTTCTCTAAAAGTCTTCTTTTTATTCTCTTATCTTTCTCTCTCTCTCCATTTTCTCTATCTGCTAATGAATCTCTCGCTATTTCCTCTCTTTCTACATACTCACACTTACGCTCTCATTTTTGCCACTTTCTGATGGAGAATTATCCCAAAACATGAACACAAGGGTTCCAAATGAACCTAGATATGACTAAGGAAGAGAAATCATTCTCAATTACAACAAAATACTATACTCCTCCTTACTCATGAGTTTGAGAAACTCACCATCCATTAAGTGAAAGAAGAAGACCTCTCTAAAACATTGAAAGAGAGTGTAGATTCTAAGGGAATTATCTTCCCTCCTCCTCCTATTATACACTGATCCAAAGATTGACTTGGTCAAAAGAAATTAAACCCTTATCCTTAGATACTTAGAATTCCTTGAATGGACCAAGTCAACCACCTTCTACCTTGATATAGGTTCCTTATTTTCCAAACCATATCCACTATATCATAGGTACCTTGTATAGTTATGAATACTGATCTCAAGAAACATCAATAGGAACATCCTTGTTATCCCATTCCTTCTCTCTTTGAATACCACCTATAGTTAGAATTATAGGAGAGATCTAATTGATATTATTACCTTGGAAGTTACCTCAAGACTAAAGTCTTTGCATGAATAAAACCATGCATTTTATATTGACAACTCAGCATGCAAAGGGACTCATTCACTCAAAGTGAATATGAGGACAAATACAACAAGAAGAGCTTCACAATTACTAAAGTTCACAAAAAGCCTTTCACATGATGATAATCAGTATGAAGAAAGCTTCCAATGAAGAAGATTATCTCGCATTTGATTTTAACCTTCACGGTTGATGAAAAGAAAGAAGCTCATCACTATATCTACCATGTACAGTCATCCTTCTTATCAATATCTGCCATGATGTTATGTCAATGACTTCCACATGACAACAAACTTCATGAATATGGAATATAGAAGAAGATTCCCCAAGAGGACTATCTCCCCTCTTAACCAAGCCCTCACGGCTGATAATGAAGAAGGAGAAAAATTCAGCCTGATATCTACTAATGGACGGTCGTCATGATTATCAAACCATCCGTAACTGCTCAAGACTTCCAAGAGTATCTCAGGAGAACTGAAGACAGTTCAACATGGAGACAGCTCAATATGATAATCAGTCGGAAGGAAGCTTGCAGTGTCCATTTCTTCGTTATTCTCCTTGTTCTTCTGCGGTCATAGGCAGTGGACTAGTCTATTTTCGGAGAGAGGACGAAGAGTCCGTGGAGACGATGATGGCTTCAATTTAGAAATGTCCCGCCACTAAGGAAATTCCAGAGACTCCCGATTGGCAAAACTTTTAGATAAATTTTTTGGTGATCCGCAATTCGATATTTCCTCACTCGAGTTCCCGAGAGATCCCTCTTTCTTGAAACTATAGATGGAGACGGCCGAAAGGACGATGACCAAAAGAGCAGTTATTTTGGGCAGTCCAAGCGAGAAACCGGATTTCTGCTTGCCATGGGGGAATAAGAAGCATTTAAGACACGTGAAAACCCAACAACAAGAAGAGTCGAATAAGGACAAAATGGCGGTGAATACAATTTCTAGAGCTGAGAAGAAGCTTAATCTCTATAGATCAACTAGTTACAATACAAGGAAATCAGAAACTTTGGGAACTGTTAATGGCGAGGGGGATGGGTTGTCGTCAGCTCGCAGCGGAGAGGTTGTTGGCGATAAAAACGAATTTAGGATCGGAAAAAGGAGGAGGTTTGAACACACAAGATTTGAACAAAACAAACACTCTTGTATTCAAGAAAATTTCACACACACTCGTATTCGCAATATCGCTCATACATCGACATTTTTTTGAACACTTATTTATAGAAGGAAAGAAGAGAAACCGTCGTAACGGCTTTTGTCCACATGGCACTGGCATCACCGTCATAACTCCATGATGTAACGGCTGAGATTAAGTCTTCCGTTTTAAAACTGACGATGACGATCCTACCGTGGATGATAGGATGGACGGCCGGATCAACTGCTCACAAACTCTTCCTTGATCCATGGCTCATTCATCATCGCGACGCGCAATTTCTCCCGAATTTCCTCAAGTTTGATGCGTCCCAATGGCTTTGTAAAGGAAGCCGCTAGCTACGATTCCGTCTTCACGTAATCAACTTCTACGTACCCTTTCTCCACACAATCACGAATGAAATGGAATTTTGTATCGATGTGTTTGCTTCGTCCGTGCTGGCTTGGATTCTTGCTCAAAGCTATAGCGGATACATTATCAACAATTAACTTAAATGGTCTGATGCAGGACCGACGGGATGAATCGGTCCGGCGCTGATAGCCTCTAAGGGGAAACTAGGGATGGGGTGATCTACGTGCTCTAAATGATGCAATGTTGTCTAAGATCTCCGCAAGCAGCCAACCTTCCGGCGCGTCGTCACAGCGCTCCTGGGGTACGCCGAGTAGGATGGAGCAGGAGTCCTCCCAGATCCGTCGATGCAGGGGGAGAGAGAAGCCTCGGGTCGTCGGGGAAAGCTCGATCGTCAACCCGGCGGCCGGATCCACGATCCCAATCCCGTACCCTGACGTCACTCAGCCTAACTAGGTCCGAGGGCGGTGGAGACAAGTGCGGGAAGTACTGAAGGAAATATAGACTTCAAAGTAAGAGAAAGGGGAATGAATGCCTAATCTGCGGGGCGCGAGCCCGGTCGGTCGGGGCGGGGGAGATCGTCGGGCGCGGCAGCGATGTCGGACGCCGGGGCGAGTCGGCGAGGGAGCGCGGAGGAGCGATCGGCGCGGGCGGGGCGATAACGAGTCGCGGCGGGCCGGACGGGTCGCAGCGAACACGGGGAAGGCGGGAGACGGCGTCCTGGGCCGGTTCGGGGCGGTCTGGGCCGGCTCAGTGGATGTCTCGGGCCGGGTTCGTGGCGGTCCGGGCCGGTTCGGGCGGTCTGGGCCGTCGGGGCCGTGCCTGGGCTGCTTCGGGGCTGGTCTCGGGACCGTCTCGGGGCCGGTGCTGGCGGTCTCGGACCGGCTCTGGACCGGCCGGGCGGCCCTCGGGCGGTCCGGGACCGGCCGGGATCGGGCCGGTCCGGGACCCGGGTTTGGGCCGGAGCTGGCTCGGGGCAACCTGACCAGCCCGGGCTGGGTTGGTCCGGGGTGGCCTGGCCTCGGTCAGGGTCGGTCCCGCCGGTGCGGTCCCGGCTCGGGCCGGGTCCAGGGCGGTCCGGGGAGCTCGGGCGACCTGACCGGATGGCTGAGTGAGGGGGGAAGGGAAAGCGGTTCCCGCCGAGTCGACTCGGCGGAATCGTTCATTTCTCCCCTAGGGTTTTCTCTCGCCGAGGTCGGGCGGCGCGCGGCGATGGAGGGCGAGGCGGCGATTCCCGACGCGGAGGAGGGCGCCGGGCGGCAGGGGACAGAGGGAGAGGCAGGGGGCGGCGGTCCTCGTGGCGGAGTGGGGCGCGGAGCCTTGCGGGGAGTGCGGGAGTCGAGCGGAGCGGAGGCGGGATCTGCAGCCGGGCGGGCGTCGGCGGCAGCAGGACGCGAGGGCGGCGGCGGCGGTCGCGCGGCGGCGCAGCGGCGGCGGCGAGGGCGGCGGCGGCGCTCGGGACTTTGGATGTCGACGGAGAAGGCGGTTTTGGCGCAGCGGCGATGGCGGCGGCCTTGGGCGGCGGTGGTGGCGGCGGCTGGGATCGGCGGCGGCGGCGGCAGCTGGGTGCGGCGGCGGCGGCGGACCTCTGCGGCGGCTACAACGGCGGCTTGGAGCGGCGGCAATGGCGGCGGCGTGGAGAGGATCCGGAGCTAGGGCAAGAAGTGGCGGCGGAGGCGGCGGCGGCGGCGGCGGCACGAACTAGTGCGGCGGCAGCGGCGGCGGCATCGGTGGTAGGACTTCTTCCCTAACCTTCCTTGAGCAGCCACTCGAGAGGAAGACTCTTCTTTTCTCAAATGACGGCTAGGGTTTGTGGGGGGGTCCCTTCCCGTCTTATAGAGCCCTTGGCGGGCCAAGAGAGGAAAGGGCCCACTTGAGGCCCACAAGCCACACCCATACTCATAGAAATAGAATAAGAGGTTCACAAAGGGAAAGGGCCTTAGGCTAGGGTCCCGAAACAAAGGGAAACCCACCCAAAGGCCTAAAGAGAGAGAGAGAGACATGCAAAGGCCCGCTTAAACACGTGCGGGCTAAATAAAGTCATAATAAAATAGAAAACGGAAAAGATAGCTCCACGCGCGCGAGCTCGTGGCGAGAAGATGGTCTCACTTGGTGTAGTGAAACTCGGGATCCTTCGTCTTCGCCTGTCGAGGGGGCTGGACGCGCGTAGGTGTCGGCTCCACCGGCGTCGTAGTGTCATGCCTTGGTGGCGACGGGGGTCGTACGCCACCATGGTCTCACCTTGATTTTTAGTGATTCTTCAATGAAACGGACGATCCATATGCCTTGACAGGACGCAGCCGATGCTGCGATATAATCAGCTTCACATGACGATAATGCAACTACACTTTGCTTCACTGTGTTCCATGTGATAGCAGAATTTCCAATAAAAAACACTTGACCAGATGTACTCTTCCGATCATGACTATCACCAGCAAAATCACTGTCACTAAAACCCTAAATTGAATGCTTCTTACCTCTTTCATATCTCAATCCGAACGATGATGTTCCTTTGATATATCTTAGAACTCTCTTTGCTGGATTCATATGTTCTGAGCTCGGATTGCTCATGTACCTGCTCAAGTAATTCACACTATATGTTAGATCGGGTCGAGTATTTAATAAGTACATGAGACTCCCTATCAGACTTCTAAACTTTGATGGATTCACTTCATCTTTTCCTTTTTCTATCCCCAATTTAAACCGTGATTCCATAGGAGTTCTCATTGAATTGCATTCATTCATTTTGAATGCATGAAGGATAGTTTTAATATAGGACTTTTGATTATGCCAGGTGTAGGTTGCTTCATTCTTGATTTCAATTCCTAAATAGGAACTGAGAATGCCCAAATCTGTCATTTCGAACACCTATTTTATGCTTTCTTTAAATTCCACTATTTTGTGAGAATTCGAATCGGTAATGATCATATCATCCACATATAATCCAACTAGAATTCTCTCTTGCATCTCTGCTATGTAATATACACCATAACCACACTTGCTTCTCACAAAGCCTTTTTGGAGTAGGACTTCATTTAACTTTGAATTCCAAGCTCTTGGGGCTTGTTTTAACCCATACAAAGCCTTCTGCAACTTCAGTATGTGACCCTCCTTCTCTTTTTCTTCAAAGCCCTCAGGTTGGGTTATAGATATATCTTCCTTGATTTCTCCATTCAAGAAAGCGGTTTTAACATCCAAGTGATGCAATTCCCACTTTTCTTGTGCAGCAATTGAAATTAAGATTTGGATGGATTCCATCCTTGCAACAGGGGAGAAAATCTCACCATAATCAATTCCTTCCCTTTGAGCATATCCCTTCACTACCAACCTTGCTTTATGCCTCAGAATTCTTCCCTTACTGTCCTTCTTCACCCGAAACACCCATCTAACTCCAATTGGCTTGATATTTCCCTGTGGTTTAACCACTGTCCACGTCTTATTTTTTAAGATTGCTGAGATCTCTTCCTTCATTGCTTCTCTCCATACTCCTTGTTTTACAGCTAAGGAGTAAGAAGATGGTTCCTCGGGGAAGAGAAGACAGAATTCACTGCACAAAAGGTTAGTCTCTTCATATATTGACTGTATGGATCTATATCTCATTGACTCTTCTTCTTCTGAATCGTCTGATTGACCGAGATCTCTCTCTCTTGACTCACTCATCACGGATTGTTCTCCATGTTCTTCAGATGAATCTCTTTCACCTTCTTCTAATCCTGTGATTTTAAGAAAATTTGAAGAACGTAAAGAAAACTTTCCCAATTTACCTTCTTCATTGATCTTGAAGATCTTTTTCTCATCGAATATCACATCTCTACTGATGTGAATTTTGAAAGTAACAGGGTCAAGGCATCTGTAGGCTTTTGATCCGGCTTCATATCCCATAAATAACATACATTTACTTCTGTCTTCGAGTTTGGAGAGCCTTCCAGTGGCATTGACAAATGCCAGAGAGCCGAAGATCCTTAAGTGACTCACACTCGGTTTTCTCTTATTCCACTTCTCATAGGGTGTTTTCCCTTTCACTCCTTTTGTAGAAGACCTGTTAAGCACATATACACATGTACTAACTGTCTCTCCCCATAATTCTAGAGGGAGTTCTTTTTCGTTTAACATACTCCTCACTAGGCCCATGATAGTTCTATTCTTTCTCTCAACCACCCCATTCTGTTGTGGGGTATAAGGGGCAGTGAGTTGTTTCTCAATCCCACTTTTATCACACACTTCTTTAAATTCATCAGAGGTGAACTCTCCCCCTCGATCACTTCTAATACACTTTATTTTCACTCCTTTCTCAGCTTCTACCATTGACTTAAATCTCTTGAACTGTTCTAATGCCTCTGACTTCTCCTTAAGCAGAGCTACCCACATACACCTTGAGTAATCATCCACAATTAGGAAGAAATATCTCTTTCCTCCTACTAATTGTGGACTTATAGGTCCACAAATATCCATATGAATCAATTCAAGTACACTCAGTGCTTTATATGATGAAGATGAAAAAGAGGCTCTCGAGTGTTTACGTGATATGCATTGAGCACAAACTTCATTCGGGTTTCGGAATTGAGGTAAACCTTTCACTAAATCTCCTCTAATCATTTCTTGTAGAGTGTAGAAACTCTGATGGCAGAATCTTTTATGCCATAACCATGCTTCACTAGCTTCTTCTTTAATCAGATTACACCTCTCATTGATGTCGATCTTCATCTTGTACATGTTTCCCGAAGTCTTCTTCGTTTTTGTGAGTAATCTGCCAGCCTTGTCATGAATAGTTAGGAAGCCATTACTCAGGGAGGTTTTACAACCTTGGTCATCCAATTTTCCGAGGCTTAGGATGTTAGTCTTTAAGTCAGGTAAGTAAAGAACATTATGAATTAACAAGATTTCATCATTCTTAAGAGTAACAGAGATGTTACCCTTGCCCTCATATGGAATTGTAGATCCATCATCAAATTTTACTCTTCCTTTCATATTTTCATCAATGTTATGAAAGAATGCCTTCTTACCTGTCATGTGACTGCTTGCTCCCATATCAAGATACCACATACAATCGTTATGTGGATCCTTCATTCCTTGTAGAAGTAATTCTCCACACTCATCAAATACCACCAGCCTGAGGGCCGATTCTTCTTCGGTTTCCTCAATGACATTTGCCTTCTCCTCTTTCCCTTTCTTCTTTGTATCTGAATAACTCATCAGCAAAGTGACCCATCTTTTGAAAATTGAAACACTTTATCTTCGTCTTGTCAAAAGGTTTTTTATCTTCTTCATCTCTGTCATTCTTGGAGAATTTGCCTCATTCGCGACCTCTTCCTCTTCCTCTTCCTCTTGAAGATGATCCCCGATCGGTCTTCTTGGATTGATTGAAAGCTCGAGCAAGTAGAACTTGCTCCTCTTCCCTCGAATCTCTTTCTTGGAGTATCTGTTCATGCACTCTCAAAGACCCGATCACCTCATCAACACTCAGTCCTCTCATATTTCTGAATTTTTCAAGAGAAAAGTCTTCACCGGCATTGATCGGAGGAGCTTCGCCACTGCTTCTTTCTCCTCTAATTGTTCTCCCAAGTCTCTTAATTTGGAGATAATCTTGGTGAAACGTATGGAGAAGTCACTTACCTTCTCCTCTTTTTTCATCACAAGGTTCTCAAATTCCCGTCGCAATGACTGGATCTTGGATTGAACAACATGATCTACCCCCACATGGAGTATCCTGATTGTTTCCCAATTCTCTTTCGCGGTTTTCTTGACATCCAGTCCGAAACTCACGGACTCTGAGACAGAATTTAGGATAGCCGAGAGAGCTTGCCGATCTTTCTTTCGGTTAGTTTCAGTTCCGGTGATGGATTCCCATAATCCATGAGCTTCCAAGTATACTTCCATCCTCATCGCCCACAGACGATATTTCGTGGATGTCAGGGAAAAAATCGCAGACGTCACTGCTTCGATTCTTGGCCCAAGTTCTTGAATCACGGTGTTTGCATCACTTCTGGATGAACCTCCTCTCTTCGGCATTTCCACAACTTAGAAACTTCGGCTCTGATACCACTTGTGGGCGATAAAAACGAATTTAGGATTGGAAAAGGGAGGAGGTTTGAATACACAAGATTTGAACAAAACAAACACTCTTGTATTCAAAGAAAATTTCACACACACTTGTATTCGCAATATCGCTCATACATCGACATTTCGTCGAACAAATATTTATAGAAAGAAAGAAGAGAAACCGTCATAACGGCTTTTGTCCACGTGGCGCGCGCATCACCGTCATAACTCCATGATGTAATGGTTGAGATTAAGTCTTCCATTTTAAAACTGACGATGACGATTCTACCGTTGATGATAGGATGGACGGCCGGATCAACTGCTCATAGAGGCGACGGTCTGGCCTAAGTTTGTTGTTGCGCTCTCTCATTGGGAGAAGGAAGAGTACTTCCTTAATTTTAAAGGGGGTCTAAACTCCCTCTGAGACCCAAGAAGAAGGCCAAACGCATTCAGGAAATTCGCACGCAGTTAGCCCAGGAATGTGGCTTGCCGACGTGTCGGTTGATCGCTACGAAGTGCGGGAGAAGAAGACCTCCAAGAAGGTACAAAAGCTGATGGGTCTGCAGGCGACAGAGAGCAGTTATACCCATTCCAAATGACACGAGTCAAACACGGGATTGAAGAATTACACGATACTCAAACTCTTCCCAAATATCTCCTCACGTGACGACTACAACAAGGAAGAAGCGTGACACTTAGTCACGAAGAATCGTAACTGCCGTAACAACCCATTCATTTTCATCTACGCACCCTTTCATTCCTCTCTTTCTCTACTCCATAAAGAGACAAATGTAAGAAAGAACCGGTAGTTGTTTATTGATGAAAAATCGGTTCCTTGGTTACGTTTTTATCTCTATGTTCATCGTTCTTCCCTGTGCTTCTCGCGGAATCACTCTCTCCAAGTTCTATCTCCCTTTCCCTTTCTCCCTCCCTTTCTATCATCTTTCACCCATTTCAAGTCCACCGCAATTCGAGGAAAATCTGGATCATTTTGTGAAATCTGATGGCATCATTTATCGTCCAATTCCAGGTAATCGTTCTCTTCTTCTTTTCATTATAATTGTTCATATATAATATCATTAGTCCAATGCCTTCCTCTCCTTTTCATCTCTCTTCTCTCTTCATTCCCTACTGTCTGAGATTAACCTCTACTCGATAAACCCAATCATCAGTCATCATTTTCATTACACACGCCAATTAAGATTTTATTATAGTTCTTAACTATTCAATCTTAATCCTCATCATTCTTCTTATCGTTATTATCCCTTAATATCTCTCTCACTATCCATCTTTCCCATCACCGTCAACACTACTTTCTCACCCATTGTTCTCCTCTTTATAATCTCTATCCTCGTCATTACCATCTAGTTCTCTTAAACACATTATTCCTCCCTATATTCTCTAATATGTATACCTTAATCATCATAATATCAATCCTAAATATTTTCTACATTCATCATCCTTCTCATATATTCAGTACTCCCTATTACTAATCATTCATAGTGATATCATTCATAGGTCCTCACACATTTGTAGGATTATTTCTTAATCACCATTACTAGATAATCTTATTATATTCCTCTCACTTCTCCATATTTACTTCATCATATTCATACATACATTCATTCCAAAATATCCTACATCACTTTCTCTTCATCTATTTTCTCACTCTTTTTCTCTATTTATTTTCCGCGAAAGTTCTCCTCTCCAGCTCTTTGTTCCCTCTATTTCTCTCTCTCTCTCTCTCTCTCTCATTCTCCCCACCTTTCTCCCCTGATCTCCCAACGTCTCAACTCGTTCTCTCTTTATTCTTCTCTTACAATATATCTATATACTTGAATGTATGTATGTATGCATGTATATTTGCACCCTATCTTCTTCCTTATCGCTCTTGCATCCTTCCTTTCTTCCTACTTTAGACTTCCTCTATGCTTCCTTTCATTACTTTTTATAGTCTGATAACATGCAATTCATACATCAATTTACATGATTATTAATGCAAATTAAGGCATTCAATATTCCATTTGTATGTATGTTATCATATTTAAAATTTAAAATTGCAATGTTATCGCATTTGCTCAGCATGTTAGTTAGTTGCATTGGGACATTCATGATAGGATCTTGAGTAAGTATGCATCGTATAAGAAGGCTGACGATTTGCACCATTGACCACGGGTCTTCCAGGTGGGAGACCAAGTTATGGTTTGGTTGAGGCCCGAGCGTTATACCCCATGCACTACTAGGGTTCGCCCGTTTCCAACGGTGCCGGGTGTCGTTGCCGGAAACGGTGCCGAAACGCGGCATCGGCAATAAACGGCACCCGACGCCTAAAAAAATGGCAACGGCACCAGCACCAGGAGCTGGTGCCGTTGTTCCGGCATCGGCAATAGGTGCCGATGACGGACGTGCGGCATCGGCTACGTTGCCATTTTTCTGCTGTGAAGCCGAAAAACGGTAACAGTGCCATATCCCGTTAGAGTTTAAAATAAACTCTAATATATATAGATTAACGAATCGGCTACATTATCGGCTATAAACGGCACCGGCTACACGCGGCACTTATTCCGGCTATACGCGGCACTCTGCTACGTTCCCGTTTTTCTGTAACACACGGAAAAATGGCAACGGCATTAGGTGCCGTTGCCGTTGCCGAGTGCCGAAAAAACGGTGCCGATGCCGCCCTCATGGTGCCGATGCCGCCACGAGATGCCGATAGGCGAACCCTATGCACTACTACGAAGCTCCATGCTCATAGCGCTGGCCTGTTTCGAGTCCTTTCCCGGATAGGCATTCTCGCCAATGTCGTCGACATCCCTCCTTCGTGGGGGATTAGGTCCACATTCAATGTGACAGATCTGGTTTCGCACCAAGCTCTACCTCCATCATCTGATGTTCAGCCTTCACCTACCGACCCATTCTCTGAGAGAGAGTTTGCCTTGGAGTCCACTCCCTTAGTGTTACCACTCAATTGGCACGAGCGAGTCGAGGAGATCCTTCGGGAGGGAATTAACTTTTTAGGGGATGGAGCTTCGCGGAGATTCCTAGTGAATTGGCAAGGCAAACCGGTAGCGGATGATGTGTGGATTATGGAGGCAGACCTAGTGCGACTATGAACGGATCTTTTGGAGCTCCTACCATCTCCCCTTGCCAACTCGTCAAAGCCAAGTTCTTCTAACCTTGGGAGGATTGATGCTGAGAAGGACCCATCTCCATCAGCTAAGGAGATACTGAGGACACGATTTCAGCCCGATCGCATGCCGACATCAAGCCGAATTCACCTTTTTACCATCCTTTGCTTCGTTTTCCTTCTCTAGAATTTATGGGGATCCTATGTGTTTAGTGGGCCAACTTATTCCTTCCTCTTGTCATTTTTTCTTTTCTTTCCCCTTCCTTAGTGTTTATTGGGCCCTCCCCTTGGCCCAATTAAATTCTAAACCTGTGTGTGTGTGTGTGTGATGTTCTTGTTGGGCCTTATTTTTAATCTTGTTAAAAGAGAGGGGAGGGAGAAGACAGTAAGGAGAAAACAATTCAAGGAGGGAAGAGAAGGAGGAGACACCATGAATCATAACAAGAGATTATGATTTTTGTCGCGCCCTTGTGATCGCCGCTAGATGAGGCCGGCATCGTCCCTTGTGATCGCCACAAGGATCTCTCCGCTCGACTAGGTGATTCCGCACTTCTCGTCATGTTCCCTCTCTCTCTCTTCCTCCCCTTCCACTCCCCTCTCCATCGATCACGACTTGATGCCCTTTGATCTGATGAGATCTCGCCATCGTCATCCGCAGTTGAATGCGACGCCGAGACGCCTTCTTCAAGACCACAGAAGTCGTGTCCCATACATCATTTTTCCATGTTCTTTAGAACGCGCTCATTTGCTCGCCTTCATCAACACACGTTAGTTCTCACCATTGGCCTTCGAGTTTCCGAGGGTGTCTCACCATTACTTCTTGTCGTACGAGGACGTCAACACCACGTCTCGCTTTGCACGTGCCTTGGCGTCCTTGAAGCCATAACGCTCCTCCGAGCTGCCTTGGGTGCACCAAGGCGTGTTGGAAAGTGATCTCATCACAAATCCATGAGGAGTAGAAGCCACGTGGAAATGAGTCGATTTCGCTTCTAAAAGTAATCCAAGTATTCCATAAAGATCAACAATCCGGATGACGACACGATCACGGTTCATCAACCGTCGTCTTAGGTAGTTATTACTATAGCTATGGCCTCTAAGTGTTTGATCGAGGCCTATTTAAGAACGACAATTCCAATTCTTATCCAAAAATCATGAATTATATACCAATAAATTCCATTTTCTCTCTAGTTTCCAAATAGATAATTTTCGTAATCTTCTGACTCTGTTTCATTCTCTGATTTTACAATACGCCTACTATTGGTCAAAGTCAATGCTTTGACATTGACTTTTGACTTTTCTCTGTCAAATCTGAGATTTCAATACTTAAAAATTCTTATTGGGTCTATTTATATCATTTCCACTCATTACATCTTATTTTTATTTCTTTAAAACCCATTTTAAACCTAAGTTTGACCAAGTCAACTCTGCAATTAAAGTCAATCCTGCTCTCTGTGGATCTACCCAATATTTACACATTACTTGATTTTATATCTTATCTCTGTGAGTTTGGTTTTTGTAAATTTTTTTTGACAAACGTTTTTGTGATTTAACAACGCACGAAAACGAACCGTCAAAATGGCGCCGTTGCCGGGGAGCATGCGTTATTGATTTGATTGCTTGATTTCTTGGTTATATTTAGGTTTATGTCTTCTGTTGTTTACTGACCTGCAGAGAATTTATCAGATCTTATCAGTGGTGGAAAAGGTATAGCGAGATAAGATTACCTAATTTTGCCCATTATTTGATAGTTTTGGTGCAAATTTGGTAATCTATTTGGTGTTTTTCACCTATTCGAGACGTCGATATTGATATATCTGAGACTCATTCTCTCTTATCAGTGACCTATTAGTATTATTATCTTTATTGGTGTGCTTTTTGATAGTGTGTAGCTTGATCTATCTTTTTGGTGGATTAAGTGAAGCATTTTTCATTTGGACATCATCCTTTTCGTCTCACCCTTTTTTGACTTTCTTATATATATATACTTGTTGTTCTGTGATTTTTGGCTTTAGATATGAATAGGCATCCTAGGAACCGAGGAGGACGACAAGGACACCATAATCCGCGACCCACGAGGCATACAAGGAACAACGCCTTGTATGAAGACCTTTTTGACACATCCGTACATTCTATAGCTCCATCAGAGGCTTCTATTGATTCAATGCCAGTCCCCGCCACACCAGAGCGAGGAGAACTTATGGACGCCCCTCTTCCTACCGAGGGAGTGAGACGATGCGTCAGCGATTACGTTAGACCGGTCGTCCAAAGGCAGACTACGCGAGTCAATGCCTCTCTTCAACGAGGTGTCAATTTTAAAATTGACTCACATATTCTTGGCCTTTTACCCATCTTTCATGGACTACCATCGGAGGATCCATATAGACATGTGGATGAATTCAGCCAGGTATGCGAATTCAATCAATTCCACAATGTCCCCTCAGAGATGGCCAAGATGCGCTTCTTCCCCTTCACGCTTAAGGAAAGGGCCAAGGAGTGGTTTTTCACCTTGGGTCGTGAGTTTGCTTCATGGAGAGATATGGAAGACACATTTTTGCGTAAGTACTACTCGGTAGGTAAGACTAGTGCCGTGAGACGCGCCATACACGAATTCTCACAAGGGCCGGGTGAGGTTTTTTATGAGGCATGGGAGAGACTTAGAGATCTCTTGAGACAATGCCCACATCATGGTATACCTAAGCATGAGTTTACTCATATTTTTTATGATGGCTTAGGTGCACCTGACAGATATTTGCTTGATGCCGCTAGTGGAGGCACATTCATGAGCAAATATGAGGATAAAGCCCTCGAATTGATCGAGTTGGTGGCATAGAATAGCCATCATCATGCAGCTAAATCCTTTGGTGGGCGGAGCACTCCCGCAAAGGGAGGAATGTTGGATGCGAAGGCGGTGGAGACATGTATGCTTTTAGATAAAATTGAAAAACTGACCGAGGCACAGAATTTGATCATGGATTTGCTTAAGATCCGACCGGGTTCTGATGGCCTCAGTATCACATAGCGATGTCTCTCCGCATTCACGTTGCTCTAATGTTGAGCACGTCGAGTTGGATTGCCCCGTGATGGCAATTCAAGGTCCAGTTCCATTTCGGCCAAACCGTATGCCAGATGCAGGTTTGAGCCAAGCGGGTAGGTATCACCACACAAATGAGAGTTATTCTAATTATAATAACCCATCTTATGCGCAGCAGCGGAGTGGGCAACACACTTCATATCATCAGCCCTTTGGATCCGCGCAGCAATTTACGGGGAACCCTAGGCAGACATAGTTCGCCTCCGGTTTTCCCCAAGAGAGTTTACCGTCACACGCAGTGCCACCTCCCGCAACCTCAACTGATCCTATCATGAGTGCATTAGCACAAATGATGAGTAAGTTGACTGAGGTTAGCGGCCGACTTGATAGAGTCGAAGGGGCTAAGGCCCAATGCTTTGATGCTTCTACCGATCAGAGGGATGGGAGGCGAATAGAGTCACCTTCATAACCTCTAGCCAACCCTAGGAACCTAGGGCAAGCATCGTCGAGCCATGCCCACAATGTGAACCAAATTCACATTGATAGCACACAAGAGGAGGCACATGCTGGGAGACGGAAAACTTAGTGCTTGATGGGAGGCAACCCATCCTTATCTCTATCTTTTCATTTCTTTTCTACTTTTGTTCTTGTTTTAGTATTTATTTTTACTTTTATATTTTCTGTTTGCTTTGATGTTTGCTGTTGTTTTTCTATAAGCTTATTAGGTACTATGGAGAGAGGAACATCAAAGGAAGAAATTCAGTTCCAAAACAACTCCACAATGAAGAAAAGAATGCAACCAATGCAAATTCCCGCTAAGTTTTTCTTTTCCCTCCTATAACTCTTTTGCTTTTACTGATGTTGCATGCCATGTATATTGATTGTCATCACTTTTCCATAAGCATGTTGAGTTTTATTGAGGACAATAAAAGGAATGAGCATGGCGGGGGAGTTTTCTAGAAAACTTAAATTTTTTTTAAATTTTTTTGTATTTCTTCATTTAGTATTCTATGCATGATCTGATTTTTAAACATGTGAACAAAAACATGATATTCTCAAAAACACATGAAATAGAAAAGCATAGAGTACATTAATACCTCCACTTGTTTAGAAAGTTGTGGAAAGAGCAACCTTAAGTGTTATGTTGAGGAGATGGTAGAGTCAATGGAATTATGGATCTAGGTATTCCTTTGGGGAACCATAAAATCCAAACTAAGGATGTACTCAAGCTCATAGTATGATTTTTCAAAACTTTCTATACTTCTCATCTACTCATTCTTCTTTCTAAATCTTGAGTTAATGACTCCTTGCACGCGCATCCTTCCGCTTTCCATAGCAAGTCGTAGCTTGTATCATCCTTTGTTGGCACTACTATTATTGACATAGTGAAGCTCCCTGATCCATAGAGATACCAAAACCTCTTCGGGGGAATAAGCTGCATGTCTACTAATGACGACACATGGGTAGGATGAGCACCATGAAGTAAGTAATGTTGTTTTCAATAAAGTTTCATAAAAAGTATTGTAAATTTCAAATTCTGAATTATCTAATCTCCTTCTTCATAAAGGCTTGCAGCAAGTAGAATTAGGATGAACAAAGTAGAATTAGAAAGAAAGAAAAATACAAAAAGTAGAATAGAATTAGGATGAATAAAGTAGAATTGGAAAGAAAGAAAAAGACAAAAAGTAGAATTAGGATGAAAGAAAGAAAAAAAAAGTAGAATTAGAATGGTAAGCTACCTCCCATGTGTTTTAGCCGACTCTATTTTATAGCCACTATGTATGAAAAGGATGATGCTTGTTTCTACTTCTTGTGCACTTATCATTCATGTCCATAGTGCAAGGAGGAAGCGATGATTGGTTTAGTATGATGAATTTCTTTTAATTATGTATATTTCCATTAGTATGTAGAGCAAGAGCATTCTTAGTTTATTTGGTGGATTAAAGTGTTTGCCAGAGGAATGCCTTGATCTTGAGTTTCTAGTACATTACTTTCTTTTTGGCATCATTTAAGGTAGAACATTCATTTCAGATTCTATCAATGCTTAACCCATGGTTTTCTAAGCTTGTTAATCCTATTACATATTTTCTCTTTCCATTCCTAAGGGACTAGCAATGATTTAAGTTGGGGGGTGTGATAACATGCATTTATAACTTAATTTCTTATCCTAATTAAGTCATATTCATGCCTATTTTATGTGAATATGATGCATGTTATCATACTTTTTAGGAATTTTCTCCATTGATATGTCATTTCACTAAAGTCGATATTTATGCATAAATTAGGGATAATTTTATGCTTGATTGATGATTAATCTTTTGCAAAGTTAAAATTAATAGACGTTGATCTATTTTCTTAAATTACTTTGACTCTAGTGCATGTTTTGAAAGATAATTTCAAGATGAAAATGTGATTAAGAAGATTGCTTAAGAAATGAGTAAGTGATTTTTAATTCATCTTAATTTATTCTTTGAAAGTATATTTTAGATGACATGATATTAAAAAGGAAGGAATTTGTGATCCAATGGAGAAAATTTGAGTTAAAAAGGAGTTATACAAATGAATTTATGAATTTCTTAATTTTATAGTATTTTCTAGATTTTATTTTGATTTTTCAAGATTTAGTTAATCGTGCGGGACCCACGGAGGTGACGTGGCACGATGCGAACACATGGCGGGGTCACGCAAGCCCACATGGATGCCTACGTGGTTCATACGTGGCGTGAACAGTGATATCGGACGGTCAGGATTAAATCGTGCAATCTGACGGTCAAGATTAAATCGCGCAATCGGACGGTCGGGATTAAATCACGCAATTGGACAGCTGAAATCACACGGAGTGGAATCCGCGTCATGGGCCACGATCCCACCGATTACGCGCGATCCTACGGCTGAAATTACACGGAGTGAAATCCGCGTCACGAGCCACCAATTTTGCGCGATCCGACGGCTGAAATCACACCGAGTGAAATCCGCGTCTTGGGCCACGATCCACCAATTTTGCACAAACTTATCTATAAATAGGCCTCATCTCCAATGTAAACTTCATCTTCTAGTTAGCCTCCTTATGGAGGTTGGCGATTGGGATCAAGGCTGCTAGGGATCAACTATCTTGGTGTGTTTAGTTATTGTTTGTTCTTCATATGTTCTTGTGTGTTCGCCTGGTATCTAGGATTGTGCGGCGTGACGAACCGAGTACATCGAGATACCCGACATGCTTCTTCGTATCCTCTTTTGTGATCGCTTATTCCATGGCAAGAGTGTTTCGTGTCGAAAGGCCAAGGGAGCACCGGTGGATCAGGTTTTATCATCTTATCGTGTTTAGAATTAATCACCATCGGTTGAATCGATCTCGAGAAAGTTAGATGGCCTTGTCACTGAGATCCAGCTCAAGGCTAGGGCGAGGGTCCTAGCCCCGTGAGGACTGAGGATAGGGGGCAAGGTTGTTACTATGCGAGTTCTATGTGCTTATTCAGCTCATTATTCTACCATGATAGACGCCAAGCTTGGGCACTAATTCAAGCTTCGGTGGAATAATGATGACTGCGTCACGAGTAGACGGATTGACCGACACTTAGGGTTTATGTGTTAATCTTAGGACATTTCCTTCCTCTTATATCAATCTATTAATCAAACCAACTATAAGATTTGAGTTTTTATTAGATTTAGAAGTTTAATTTTGCAAATTAGTTCATAGTGTTCTTCATTTTCCCCAATTTTTAGTCTGAAAAATTTCTGATTTTGAAAATAGGATATCTCTCTGATTATAATTCCAAATCATTTGATTTTGCTTTCTTTGGATTCCTATTTTCATCAGCTTTCCGTGGATAGCAAATTCATCGAATTCTGAGTTCGTTTGGCCCTTCAATTTGACATTTGACCAAGGACTATTCATCTCTTATCAGAAGTCAAATGTTGACTTTCGGGGACAATTACTTTCAATTTACAAATCATAATTCGATCATTTTGGTCTCCTTAGATTCCTCTAGTTCTTAGATTTCCATTGACATATAAATTGTAAGATTTGGATTTCATTTGATTGGTCAATTTCAAGATTTCTTTTGAGGTGTTCATTTCGGGGATTTTCTGATATTTGATTTTCAATAATTCATAGTAAATCCAATTCTTATCCAAAAATCACGAATTATATACCAATAAATTACATTTTCTTTCTAGTTTCCAAATATACCCAATTATATAATCTTCTGACTCTGTTTGATTCTCTGATTTTACAGTACGCCTAGTGGTTGTCAAAGTCAACGCTTTGACTTTGACTTTGGACTTTTCTCAGTCAAATCCGAGATTTATATTCTTAAAACTTCTTATTGGGTCTATTTATATCTTTTTCACTCATTAAATTTTATTTTTATTTCTTTAAAAACCCTTTTAAACGTAAGTTTGACCAAGTGAACTCTGCAATTAAAGTCAACCCTGCTCTCTCTGGATCGACCCGATACTTACACATTACTTGATTTTATGTCTTATCTCTGTGAGTTTGGTATTTATAAATTTTTTTTGACTGAAGTTTTTGTGATTTAATGACGCACGGAAACAAACCGTCAGTATACACTCTTGATCACTCGCAGTTTTAATAAAACCCATAGATTTTAGTGTGTCATTAAGTTTGCAATTCCATGCCCTTGGAGCTTGTTTAAGTCCGTTAAGCGCTTTCTTGAATTTAAGAACATAATCTTCTTTTCCTTCCTTAATGAAACCCTTGGGTTGCTCCACATAAATTTCTTCCTCAATTTTCCCTTTAAGAAAGGTTGACTTTACATCAAGGTGATGTAAATTTCACTTGAATTGGGCAGCCAAAGCTATGAAAATTCGGATGGATTCTGCTCTAGCTACCAAGGAGAAAACTTCATCATAGTCTATTCCTCACTTTTTGACTATATCCCTTTGCTACAAGACGCACTTTGTATATTGTAATCTCTTCAGTAGAATTCCTTTTAATTTTATAAAACCTTTTAACATCAAGGTCTGCACTTCTCAGATGGTTTAACAAGTTCCCAAGTTGAATTTTTCTCTATCTCTTCCATCTCTTCCCTCATGGCTTGTCTGCATGTTTCCTCCTTAACTGCTGATTCGTAGGTTGAAGGTTCTTCTCCTGCGATGAAGCATATATCCTCCTCCTCTGTTCCTCATGTTTCCTCATAAATCGATTGAATCGATCTGTATCTCTCGGGTCTTTCTTCTTCTTCAGAAATTTGACCTTGATCACTTTGTTCTTATGAAGGTACGTTTGATATTGTGTTTGAGTTTTGATGTTCAATTGAGATTTCTGATGAACTTATCAGGTTAATGGCTGAAGTAAAGGTGAAACCCGTGCATTGACCACCCTGTTGACTGAAATCCCAACTCCGAGTTACCTTGAAACTTCACAATTTGAATTAGGCACAGATGTCACCATGAATTAATTGAAGTCTTTTTGAGGCTCTATACTCTGATTTGGTTGGAAAAGTACTTTGATTATGTTTCTCAGCCATGCAATTCCTGCATAAATGATCAGCAAAATGAAATTTTGATAATCCTCTCACCATGTCACCTCTTCTCATGTCATCAATAGCACGAAAATTTTGATGACAAAGCCGATGATGTCTAAGAAAACTATTTATACGGTCATTGAAACACTCGATCATCCGTCAAACAAAATTTATAATTCCAAACTCATGATGAGATCGGGTCGAACCACACAAAATACGATTGACTTTAATCGAAGAGTTGACTTAGTCAAATTTAAGTCTAATTAGGGTTTCTAAGAAATGAATGTGATATGTTATCAATGGAAATAATATGAATATATGAGAGAAGATATTTTAACAATTTTGGAAAATATTTGACGAAGAAAAGTCAATAAGTCAAGGTCAAAATGTTGACATTGGTAAGACTTTGACTTTCTATAAAATCAACGAAGAAAAAGGTGAGAAAATATTACAAAATTTATATTTTCAAAAACTAGAGAGAAAATGGAGAATTTTGATATAAAATTTGTGATTTTTAGACAAAAATTGGTTTTATTATGATTTTTCCAAACATCACTCAACATAAATTTCCCAAAATTAGCACCTCACTCAAAATCATTAAATTGACTAACCAAATGATATCCAAATCGAGAACTTCATTAAATGATATGAATAGATGACGAGACTGCTTGGATATGAGGCTTGAAAAGCTCTCCAAAACTTTGACCAAAATAATGAGTGCAGCGGAAGGTGTTGAATCAAAACATTCAACATCGTTGAAGCACCAAGAATAGATGATATCATCATCCATTCTAGGTGATCCTATCATCTAGTATAGAATAAAATTCATACTCACTTGGATCATTTGAAAGAGTTCTTCAACCGTTCAAGCGGCCGGCCTCTAGCGATATCCACATAGTCTCTAGACGATCGGATCTCCTCTTGAACACTCGTCACGACGAGAGGAAGAGAAGAGGGAGGAGAATTTCCACTAGGCTTGCATGGGCACCTCTATTATAGTCGTTCTCCCCCTATTTATAGACTTTGGGAATGTGAAATTTTCACAAAAACCCTTATTATTATGTCTATATCCATCGACGTCCATTGACCTTATGTGTGTGACCCTCTAGGTCCATATATCTCACTAGTTAATATCTATAGACCAAATAACACCTTATTGGTCAATCTTAATTAATCATCAACATACACATATAGATTAATTAATCAAGGATCGATTTAACCCAATCGATAGGTTGAGTTGCCAGCCCGTTGGGTGCCAAGCTACACCACGTTCTCTAGGAGATATGGAGTATGTAAGAACTCACTTATGGAACCTTCCCGTCATCGATTACCATGTATGTATAATCCTTCATCCACATTAGACTCATGAATGACTTAGGGTATGGTCAACTGTAAAACCCTAATCGGTCACTCAAGTTAGTACTGATGCATGTAGAAATCATCGAGAACTCCTTCTTTGATATTTCTACTAGGCCAAGGACTTCATTGCATCTCATTCCTTTGAGTCATTCTCCTCAAATAGCGAGGGTAGATGATCCCATCTTGATCACACAATCATCTTCGTGGACTTCATATCGTATCCAATACATGACGTTTTAGATATCTTGTGACTAGGGATTCGTAAGTCATAATCAAAACACGATCATCCATCCACAAGATGTCTTTGGTGTCTCAAGTCAAAGGACCACATACACAATCATGACATGAATCAACTTGATTGACAGTTAGGTATATTACCATTCATGGATTCATATGGATCAATTCAGTGAACTCTTTGTCCAAAGAGCACCCACTATCTATCCTTAGTGTCTCCACACTGATGGCTATAAGATCAGCCATACTCATCATATGAGTTGGATTAGATAGTGCTATTCTTTCCGGATAATTCGATGTCCTTCTTGAATGTCCCACGAATAGGTGATGTAACACGACAGATGCCGGGATCGCGCGGCTCGCGTTACAACATAGAAAGATCATCTAATGGCTAAATGCAGCGGAATGAGAATGCAAATGCGCGTTTTAAGACAATGAGAGTCACGAGGTTCTGCCGCTGACCTAGGGTGAAAACCCGGAAAACTCTAGTGAGGGGTGAACTAGGGATATCAAGCTCCCAATGACCCGATAGATCAGCTCGGCGACCTACGTTTCGGGATACCACAGTAGGGGTAGCCCGCACTCGTACGATGAAAACGAAACTAGTCCGGCACCTAAAAAGAACCCAGTCCCTGACAAATCCCAATCCTACAGCTAATCCTATAACTAATCCCCGGCGGTGGAACACACGTGGCCGGCACTGGAAAAGATAATAATACTCTAAGAGGTAAACGTCTTGACCTGCGGGACGAGAGTCCGGAAGGTCGCGGTGCGATGCAGCTCCTCGAACGTTGAGAAGACCGACCTGCAAAGCACGAAGAAGCGCCGTAAGGAATAGCGACAAAGATACCAATAGAAACCTCAAAGGAAACCCCCAAACGTGGACTCAGAGGCCTGAGGGGGCCTCTCCGGTGCAATGTGGGCCTATTCGGGGCCCATATGGCGATGCTGGGCCGATTCTGGGCCGGTTCGGACTATCTGGGCCGGTTCAGGACCGGTCCGGGCCGGTCTGGGCGGTTCTGTGATGGTCTGAGCCGGTCTGGGCGGTTTGGGCCGGTTCGGGACCGGTCTGGCGGTCTGGACCGGTTCAACTCAGCGAACCGATTCCCGCTGAGTTGACTCAGCGCGGAATCGCCGGGTTACTCAAAACCGGGTTGGGCGCTGAGTCGACTCAGCGTCGGAATCGGCCGAGGTCTCGCTGAGTCGACTCAACGGGACTCGACGGTCTTCTCTCTCTTCGCGGCTAGGGTTTCGGCGGCGGCGCTTCGGCGTTCCGGCTTCCGGCGGCGACGGCTGGGCGACCAAGCAGCCCGGAAAGGATCGCTCAAAGCTTAGGCGGCGTTCCCACTCGACTGCAAGCGAAAATAGAGGACCGGACGGGAGAAATCAACTTAGAACGGAAAAGAGGTGGCGGCGGCCAGAAAACGGAACGCGGCGGCGGCAGACTCGGCGGCAGGGCAGCAACAGGGTCGGCGGTGAAGCTGCAGCAGCGAGGACAGCGGCGGCGCGCGGATCAGGGCTATAGATCAAACCCTAGGGGGGGGGAATCCCCCTTCTCTCTCTCTTGCATGAGGAGGTCACATTACGATTTTCTTCTCAAATTCTCTTCATCATTTTCTCTAACATTCTCTCTCCTCCTCTTCCCTTATATAGGAGAGAGGAAGAGGGAGGGTTGCCCTGGGGGCATACCCGTAAATAAGGGGTGTTTTGGCCCAAAATGAAGCCAAGCCCCCTAACTAGGCCCACGAAAAAGGTCCCAACGGTCCGAGAGGGCCCGAAAACATAAGGCCCCCCGACACACACATAGCTCTAAACACAAATAAAAGTGCGGAAAGGGAAATTCGATCGGAGAACCATTTTAGGCTGTATAGTTAAGGCAGGGTCCTTCAAGTCGGCTCGGCTGCTTCGACGTGGACGTCCTCGTGTGGCTTCGGGTCCGTCACCTGCTGTAGCCTGGTCGTTGAGATGGTCCTCCATCAATAGGTATGTTTAGAACGTATGTTTAAAGACTAGTGATCACTATATTATGATCTCATCATAATTCACTTAATCATTGCACATGCTCATGGACTTCATTGCAAACATCACACAAGAACGGTAATGAATAAATTTCATTTCAATGAACATAAACAAGAAACATGAAAGTGTGATTGGCTTATAGGCCACATAATATCCATCAGAGATGATATTGTATGATCGTTGAATAGACACAAAAAAGTCCAAACTTACCAATTTAAAGATTAATTCACGAATTGAAGGGTATAATGGAAAATAAGGGTCGAATCCACAGAGAATTAGGGAAATTTGAGAGATATCTTTGAAATTCGATCAAATCGGACAACGAATTGAGTTTAGAAATTAGGCATTTTATAGTATTAAGAAATATAACTCAATTTCGAATCTACGGAATCAAAACTTGAGTGATTTGGATCAGAATTCGCGGAGTAATTGAAGTTTGAAAATAGGAGAAAAATTCGATCGTGAAAATGATTAAAAACCAAAATTAAAACAAAATTAAACTTAATCTATGATTCAAAATGTAAAATTAACACTAAATGATGAAAGATTAAGATGAAAACACGCAATCTAACCCAAAGTAGCCTTCGAAATAATCCAATTAATCGCCGGATTTATGGCTTTTTATTCTGCAATATTGAAGATGAAGATGGCGTTCAAGATGTGATTTCTCCTCATTCCTTCAATCAATTTACGATTTCAAATGCTCCTCGGAAGCGGAACGAGTCAAGAAGAGAAATAAATCGATGGACGCTTGAATTGTGGTGTCTAAACAGTTCGATTTCACTTGAAAATTCAAGGTAAGTTTCCGTCGGATCAACGGTTGGATCGCGATCAACGTTCGAGATGAAGCGTCGTTTGATCGAAACCATGCGATTAAGTGGCATCCGTTCGATTGCTGATGGAGCATGAGGATGCGTCCACGTCGCTCGTGTGAAGAGGCGCGTCGATTCATCCATCTGTTGGATCTTCATCCAACGATTGCGATTAATCGGAGGTCCATCGGTCGCTTCAAATCTCAACTATTAGAACTCCAGAGATGGACAGTCGCGATTACTTCACTTAAAAATAGATTAAGGCACGTGCGTTGATGAAGTTTGCGTGGACCTAAAGTCCACCGCATCGACGCGCGATAATCCAAGCACTTCGATCCAATGCATCGCGTAGTTCCACGTGTCCTGAAATTAAAAAGAAAATAGGGAAAATAGTCCCACACGGAGAAAATTAAGGAGAGATGTCGGGTTTATAAGGAGGAGCGGTTTTATGGAGTAGCGAGTTCCGATAAATGGAATGCTTATATGTGCTATAACCATATATATTATAAATAAATATGTATATCGTACACGTTTCACCTCCGCGCCATGCAGGCGCTCGCGTGGGTCTGCCACGTGGCCTTGTGTGCCACATCGCATCCAAGCGAGTCCTGTGCGGTAATTAAACCCTTTTTTCCCCTTTTTTTTATTGTTTTTAATACTTTTAAAATCGAAAATACACTTAAATAAATTCAGAAAAATTCCAAAAAATTCCTAAAAATATTAAAAATCATAACTTTCAAAATACAACTCCAAATTAGTTCAAATTTGTTTTGTTGGATCATAAATTGAATAATCTATCATTATAAAAAGTCATAATATTAAAATTTTAAGAGAATAAATTTTAATTAAATAAGTACATTCTTGTATTTTCTAAAATAACTTTATAAAAATACATGAATATTAATAAGCATCATTTCTCTTATCATTTTATCACGAAAACATACTTATGATCTCAAATATAATTAGGATTAAAAATTGCATTTGTTTAATTATGTATAATAATCCATAAATTGATGTATTTTTAGATCATAACATGAATTTATACAAAATGATAGAATTACCTTGTATTTTAGGAGTAATTGCCCTCAAAAGTCAATGCCCAAATTCGGATTGATTTTGAACAATATGTTGTCAAACGTTAAATGGAAGAGTCAAACCTTGATAAAAATTGATGAATCAGATATCCACGGAAAGCTGATTAAACAAGGAAACCAATGAAACCAAAATCAAAGGAATTGGACTTAAGATCAAGGAGAAATTGTTGTTCGGAAATCAGCAAAAATGTACGATCAGATTTGGACAAAATGACAAAATTTCCGATTCCTAAACTCTAATTACCTATCTAAATCTAATCTAAACTTCTTAAATTGCAAGGATTACAAAGGAATCAAACTACTAACCCGATTGACGTGAAGATTGAGCTTCAAATTACTTTGATCGCTGCGTATTTATCTGGTTTCTTCTCCGTCATGCGTTTGGCGTTCAAGGAGCGAATCCAAACATTTTCCTCCAAAATTTCATGATTATTTTGCCTCAATCCATGCGCGATTGAGTCTAGAACACAAAAGAATCACGAAGAACTTATGATTTTCGTCTAAAAACACTTAATTTGTTCATGTTTCAATCAAAAGTTACATTTTAAGAAGAGAGAACTTCTATTTATAGAAGAAACGATCGCGAAAAATCTAGGTCGTCCGATTCACTGAATAGTGATTAGACAATCATGATGCTGCCACGTCGCGCGCGATAAGTGGACACGTTCCCACGATGCATGCCCACTTCCTCCTTGATTTCCGCCATCTGATCTTCATCGGAGCGTCCTTATGCAGCCACGTGTCGCTCTGTTATTCGCTGAGTGTGAAACTAAATCGCGATCATCTGATTTCACTAATGAGATCAACGGTCGTGCATTTGTCAAGTGCGTGTGATCCAGATCAGGTGGACCAAAGTCCAGGAGATCAAAGCGCGATCTTTCGCGTGCTTTGATCCGACGCTTCTCGAGATGCCACATCGCTTGAAAACACAAAGAACAACTTAGTCTCACACGGAGAAAATCAAGCGGAAAAATTTTGTATATAAGGGAAGAGCTTCTTAAGCTCTTGCGTCACCCAATGGGCCTTAGTACGCCCCCACTACAATCTCGTGAGCCCACTATACCCGTTGTTCCACACACTTAGCCCAATATGTCCATTGCGCCACGTAGGCGCCCACGTGGGCCAACATGGGTCTGTGTCGACACCCGTGATGCTGCCACGTGTCCGCATTGTGCCACGTCAGCTCGCGCAGGTTCAGCGCATAAAAAATCCCTTTTCATGATTTTTTTAAGTTTTTATAATCCGAGAAATACCTGAAAAATCAAAAATAAAATCCAAAAAAATCTATAAATTAAAGAAATTCATAACTTCATTTCTAGAACTCGTTTTTGCCCCAAATTTTCTCCATTGGATCACAAATTAAGTCTTCTTTAATCCATGCCCCTGAAATATAAATTTTAAGAAAAAAATTTGATGAATTCTGAGTAATATTATGTCAACCCCATGATTTACTCATTCTCTTTGATTCCTCCATCATCCTCTTTTTCTAATTTCTTCTTTTACTCATCTTCACTATAGTCAAAATAAAAATCAAGAAAAAGTGGTTAATTTCAAGTTGTTTGACCTTGAAAAAGGTCAAATATCACTAAAGCACATAATTAACCCTAAATTATGGAAAAATATTGACTTTAGTAAAATGACATGCCAATAGAGAAAATTTCATAAACTATGATAACATGCATCATAATTACATAAGATAAGCATGAATATTAGTTAAAGATGATAAGAATTCAAGTTAAATATGCATGTTGTCAATGCCACAGCTACACTTTCTTCCTCTTCCTGTGTGATTTGGCAGAACTCGAAAATACACAATTTCAGAAGATACGTGGTGCCACTTGTTCTTCGAATTCTCGCAAAAATATTTCTCTTGTTATCAAATATGGATAGAGTACCTCCGTCTAAAGTGGATGTAACAACACTCCCTCATCTAGATTACCAAGACTCAAAATATTTACCTTCAGAGTCGGGACAAATAACACCCCTCGAGTTTTAGTTCGTCCCCGACTAAATAATTCACCATGATAGATCCCTTTCTCTCAAACATTACCAAGAATTCATTGCCAAATCTTATTAATCCATGTTGGTTTTCATCAATAGAGTGGAAATAGGATCTCTTGCTCGTCATATGTGAGATAGCTCCAATATCATGATACCGCAAATTATCTTGAAGATTCATTTCTTGATTACCATGTAATAGGATATTCTTAGTAAACGCCATAAAAAGATTCGTTTCTTTTGTTGTTAAATTTGCCAATTCTTCACGCACTCTTGGTTTTTTCTCATTCTTGCACTCATCTAAAAATTGATCGAATTCTTGACAATTATAACATCTTACCTTAAATTTATTGAAAGGTTTTCTTTGTCCCTCTTGCTTGTCTCATCACTTGTCTGAGTTTTTCTCTGCGTTGGTCTCTCCCTCTTCCTCTCCCTCTTCCTCTTCCGCGTGAAGACTGACCATCCTCTTGTTTCATCTTCTTGAATTTATTCATTGCTCGGGTTAGTAATGCATTTTCCTCTTCTCTTGCTTCTCTCTCGGATAGTCTCATTTCATGTACTTCCACTGAGCCTATCGCCTCTACTAATGTCATAAAATCAAGGTCACCAAATTGTTCAAGAGATAATGTCAACAAATCATACCTCGACGGCATCGACCGAAGTAGTTTCTTGACCGCTTCTTTTTTGTCAATCTTTTCGCCAAGTTGTCTTAATTCGAATACAATTCTTGAAAATTTGTTAGCGAATTCACTTACTTTTTTGGATTTCTTCATAAAGAGATTTTCAAATTCTCTTCTAAGTCCTTGTGCTCTTGATTGGGTTAGATTTTCTATTCCCACATGAAAAGATCGTACGATCTCCCAATTTACCTTTGCCGACTTCTTGATATCGAATTGGACACCGGAAGATTTCGGAATAGCGGCAAACATTGCAGATAAGGCTAACATCTCTTTCTGCTTGTTCGTCTCTATTCTGGCAACAGCTTCCCACAACCCTTGAGCATCAAGATGCACCTCCATCCTCATTGCCCAGTGTCAGTAGCTCGTTGCTGAAAGTTGTGTCAGCGGCGTTGGTACAACTACCTCAATTTTCTTGATGGACTTGTGATGTAGGATATTTTAGAAGATGATGACAAGTATACGAAGATGGAATAAATAAGAAGAGATGAGTGATAATGAATAGTGATGATAGAAAGATGGGTGAGATAAGATAATATTAATTAAATATAAATGTGTATCTAAATCCTACAATAAGAAGGAGGACCTATGAATGATACCATGAGGGAATACTTACTTATAATGGTGAGTAATTAATGTATGATAGTTTTGAAAATAAGAGATTAGTGGAATAGAATGTATTTAGGATGCGTTGAATAAGAAATAGAGGAGATATGAGTAATTTTATTTAACAAGTATGGGTAAATAGTATATTAATTCTATAATGTAAGAGGATAGAAGATATATATCAAGATGGAGTGGTGAATTAATTCAGTGACTACACGAGGAATGATATTAGATGAGATGGTGGTACGGTCTATTTATTGAAAGAATAAAAATTATTATGATACTAGAATGTGAAATAGATACATTTCTGTTAGTACGGAGGATATAATGGATATAGATAAGGATAATAAGAAAGGATAGACTATGATTGGGGATTATCTAATGTGGGATGATTTTCGGATAATAGTAATAATAGAGAGAATAGATAAGAGGAGAAGAAGATGTTGGACTCATGGATATTTTATATGAACTATTAACACTAAAAAGGAGAAGAGAATGATTACCTTGAAATGGATGAGAAGTGAGGCCGTCAGACTTCACCAAATGATCCAGGTAATCCTCGTAATGCTTCAGACTTGAAATGGTTGAAAGCGGAAAGCAGTGGAGGGAGAAAAGCTGGGGAGATAGAACTCGGAATGAAGTTTGGAAGGGAGAAAGAACACGATCACATGATGGACACAATAAGTCAAACCAAGGAACGATTTCATTTCAATCAAAACAACTACCTTTTTTTTCCAATTGTCCTTTTTATAGAATTAAATAGGGTAAACATCATATATTGGCACGACCTTTAAGGTAATCATCAAATACTAGCACGACCTTTTTCCACGCTCAAATACTGGCACGACCTTTTTCGGTGTCTCAGATACTGGCACCACCTCGGCACTCCCGCTAAGGTGGCATTTTTTTATTCTTCCGTCCCCCACCTGGCTGCCACCTCGTCCTCCTTATTCTCTCTCTCTCTCCATTCTATTCCTCTCTCTTCATACGGCTGCTTCAGGAGCTGCCGTATCCCCGCCGCGAGCGAATCCGAGGAGTCAAAAATGGCTGAGTGTGATGATGAGCGCGAGGCCAAGCCCCACGACGACGACGGCGACCACGATAGTCCACCCAAGCCCTCTGTTTATTGACGTGTCCGAGCAGATTCCTCTCGCCCTTTTTGGACGAGGGCACCCATTCCCCTTTCCTCCCGGCAAAGACTATAATTGACCTCTTTTCCCGGATGGGCCACACAACAGCCACCCGAGCCAGATGTCTGTGAAAAACGCACACTCGCTGCATGGAAGTACCCTGAACGGCGATAATTATCTCTCGTCCTCATAAGATTCCTACGATTCTCGAAAATTTTTATCTCAGCATCTTTCCACTTTACTCCGCCTCTGGGAAAAATATGACACACAAAGAGCTGCATGTGCAGTCGACCGAGACGAAGACGAGAAAATCCCGAATGTCGTCAGTCTCAGTCGTCCATCTTACAAAATTTATACATCCCAAAAAATGTATAAGTCGCTAAATAGTCGGCCGGTGAACTGATAGAAAGAGGAATCCCGGGCTTTAAGTATCTGCGCACCTCTGGACGTTGCATATTTCACTGATTCCACTTTCCAGGCTTTACCGGCGCAGCCATGAGCACTCGTCTTTTCTGCGTTCTCTTCATTCTTCTATTTTCCTGCGCTCGTGCACTGGAGAAACTGAATCTCGGAGACTCGATCTCCGTAACGGCGCCGTTTTCTTCTCCCCTTTGAAGTCCTTCTCCGCTGGCTTCCTCAATGTCGGAAGTAATGCTTACTGCTTCTCCGTGTGGTTCACCCTCCACTCGGAGAACAAGACGGTGGTGTGGATGGCGAATAGAGACCGCCCCGTCCCCCAGAAACGCTCCGAGGTTCGTCTCAGAAGATACGGCGCCCTCGTTCTCCTTAGCGGCCTCGAGGGCGGAATATGGGAGGCAGACACAAAGTCCGCCGACGACGTTATCGCGCTTGAGCTTCTTGAGACGGGTAATCTCGTGCTCAAGGATCGAAGCGGGAGAATAGTTTGGGAGAGCTTCAATTTTCCCACTGACACTCTTCTCCCCGGCCAGAAGCTAAAGAGGAATATCGTCCTGGTTTCCAAAAGAGCCTCGGGAAGCCACCTCTCGGGCTTCTACACCTTCAAATTCAACGACGATAACGTTCTCTATCTCACGTACAGCGGTCCCGACGTCTCCAGCGTCTACTGGCCGCGGCAAGACACGGCTAAATACGCCCAACAAAGAACAAACTTCAAAAGCGCCAGGCTGGCGATATTCGACGAGAAGGGCCTCTTCTCCTCCAGCGACTCCCTCTTCTTCCATACGTCCGATTACGGGAAGCGCCCCCGCCGCCGCTTGACGTTGGACCATGACGGTCTTCTGCGGGCATACAGTCTAAACAATTTGACGAGAGGATGGGAAGTCGTCTAGGTTCCTCCTATTGGTGTCTGTGACGTAGACAGTCATTGCGGAGCTTACGGCATCTGCTTCTACGCGCCCGAGCCGACCTGCTCCTGTCCACTGAGGTTTATTCCAAAGAACAAGGCTGATTGGTCCCAAGGGTGCGCGCCGGAGTTCAATCTGACCGACGACTCGTCCAACGTCTGGTTCTTAGGAATCCCTAAAACGGATTACTACGGCTACGACCTCGACACATACTCAAAAATCACAAGCTTGAAAGATTGCAGAGAGGCCTGCCGAGGAGATCACAGATGCAAAGGGTTTGGATTCGGGAACAAGGTGTGCTATCCGAAGTATGCTCTCCTCAATGGCCAGAGGAGGCCGGATAGGATCAATACAATTTATATAAAGGTCCCTGCTGCCATGGCGAACAAAAAGGGGAGAAGAACTGCTCATTACCCCTCGAAGATAAGCGGCACAGGAGGGATCATTGATACTTCCCATGAAGCAGCCTGGCGATCGCGAACCTAACTATCTGCGATACCTGGTGGGATTCGTCGGGGCTCTGGGAGCAGTCGAGGCTGATCGCCATCCTTCTTGGCTGCTGGTTCGTGGGGAGAACGAATCTGGGCCCGCTGAGGATACAGGTTACAGCAGATAATGGGCTTCCGGCGATTCACCTACAAGAGAGCTGAAAAAGCGACGGGGAATTTCAAGAAGGAGATCGGGAGAGGCTTCGGACCGGTATACAAAGGGCTGGTGGACGACGGCGAAAGACGGCCATTGCGGTGAAGAAGCCGAACGCGTGGTGCAAGGGAGAAAACCGAGTTCTGCGCCGAGTGCGTCATCGGAAGGATCAACCACATGAACTTGGTAGCGGGTTTGCGGGTTCTGTGCCGAGGGAAAGCACCGCCTCCTCGTTTACGAGTGATACCACGAGGAAAAGGGATCCCTCGATAAACTTCTCTTCTCTTCGGAGGCAGATAGCATTTTGACATGGAGCACGAGATACGACATCGCGGTCGGGATCGCCATGGGTGCGCTTATATCCACGAGGAGTGCCTCGAATGGAGTTTCTGCACTGCGACGTGAAGCCTCAGAACATCTTGCTCGACGATAGCTTCCGACCAAAAGCTCTCTGATTTTTGGAATGTCAAGCTCGCGGAGACCCGGGATAGGGAGGGAAAGTTGGAAATGTCTAGAATGAGGGCACAAGGGGATACATGGCCCCGGAGTGGTTAGCAAACCAGGAGGTCACCGCCAAGAGTAGATGTCTACAGCTACGGCGTCGTCAATGCTGGAGCTGGTTACCGGGAGAAGTGTGGCCGATGTGCATGGGGAGTCCAGCCAGCAGCTCATACAGTGGGTGCAGGAATAAGCTGCGATACAGGAACGACTTGGGAAAAAGTAGCGGAGGAGCCTCGTGGACGCGAGGCTTCAGGGGAATTATGAGATAGCTCAGATGGAGTTGGTCATCCGGGTTGCCTTGCTGTGCGTGAAGAGCTGCAAGGACGAGCGGCCGGCCATGAGCGCCGGAAGTGTCGTACAAGAAAACACCATATGGAGTTTCTACTTTGGACATCCTTCAAATGACATTATATGACCCGAAAAGTCTAGAAAAGGGTTGGGAATCATCAACATCTGTCTTCTACACAAAACCCCATGTACAAAATCTGTCTTCTTTGAAGTCTATGCTACTTGCTTTTGCAAGTATCTCTTTTTCCTAAAGTAAAACTTTATTTCCAATCGAAGCAGAAAAATAAGGCAAATTTTATTTGGAAATCGCATGAGTTAGAGTGCTAAGGGGCAGATTGAAAACTTAAAAAGTAGGTATCTCCAGATATTCATGGGAAACGAAAAAGATATTGTCAACAGATAGATATGTAGCCTTGCTCATTTGCATCTCCTTCAGCATACTCTCTACAATGGTTACGCCCTCAACCCATCTTGTCAGAGTCAATATGCATCATTGAAACCAGTTCCATGCATTGATGTTTGAGAAAACTACTATATTGTAATTAATTTCCAGAACGTGATTGATTTTTCTGAGCCAACATGATGCAAGAGAGGTATGTCTTTGAAAGAGCAAGTATCAATGGTTCGAGCAGCTTACCATCATCTTCATCAAAATCAAAGACCCACTTAGAATAAGCTTTACGTTATTAATCATCTATTTGTTCAGTCAAATTTTATAATCAATTACCCATAATTGATCTCCACCT
>CM044105.1:14411896-14455987 GCA_024174645.1 Lemna minuta
TAAAAGGAAAGGGTAGAACGATAAATCCGCGCGCGCGAGCCTGATGAAGTCTCGTGGTGGCGAGATGAAGTCCTCACTTAGTGTAGTGAAAGTCGGCATCCTTCGTCTTCGCCTGTCGAGGGGGCTGGACGCGCGTGGGTGTCTGCTCCTCCGGCGCCGTAGTGTCATGCCTTGGTGGCGGCGGGGGTCGTACGCCACCACACACACATAGCTCTAAACACAAATAAAAGTGCGGAAAGGGAAATTCGATCGGAGAACCATTTCAGGCTGTATAGTTAAGGCAGGGTCCTTCAAGTCGGCTCGGCTGCTTCGACGTGGACGTCCTCGTGCGGCTTCGGGTCCGTCACCTGCTGTAGCCTGGTCGCTGAGATGGTCCTCCATCAGCCATCTTCTCAGTTTAGAATGATTCCGAGACGAAAGGAGGTCCAATCGTGGCACGATCGAGCTCCGATCGCGCCGGGATCGGGTCACGATCGGGCTACGATCGGAGTTCTTCGTTGTGTGCAGTCTGCCGTCCGATGGTCTGATCATGATGAAGATCCGACGCGCCAGATAATTCCACGCGGCTTCACTGGATACCGTTAGATCGCGATCGCGCTATCTTCATTTAATGATAATCGGATGATTCTCCAGTCGCCACGTGGCCATCGCCTATCCCTCCGATCGCGGTCACTTAAGGTAAGTAATACTCACGTGCTCGATTAGACGATCGCGTGGACTCGGGTCCACGCGATCTCCGCCGTTCCACCCGAATCTAACGATCCTCGCGCCGCCACGCGTCCTGCAAAACAAAATCGTGTGGGAACATAGTCCGACACGGAATAAGTAGAGAGATAGGACGCGGTTAAATTGGGGAGAAGACTCCCCTATTAACTGTCCTATTATCTCCTCTCTGCTCCGCGACACGTGGCGCCCCACACGGGCGCCCACGTGGCCTCGTGGCCTCCTTGCCACTTGGAGCGCCTCCTGCGTGGGCCACACGCGTCCTGCCACGTGGCCTCAGCGCCACGTCGTAACGGCGCGGTGGACCCGCGCGCCACGTCAGCCTCGCCTGGGCCTACTCGCCACGTCAGCCGGCGCTCGCCACGTCAGCTGCAGGTAATTTCTCCCCCTTTTTTCGTGATTTTAACTAAGAAATTCCTTACAAAATCAATTAAAAATCAAATAAAAATCGGAAAAAATAGTATAAAAAAATTTAGAAATTCATATTTCTCAAAAATACAACTCCTTTTTTTAATCCAAATTTTCTCCATTGGATCACAAATTCTCTTCTTTTTTTAATATCATGTCAATTAAAAATATATTTAGAATGAAGACATCAAGATGAATTAAAATTTACCTAAATCATTTTTTTCATTAAACACTTTAAATCATAAATTCATCTTGAAAATTATCTTTCCAAATGTTTACTAAAGTCAAAAAAATCATTCCATAACGTAGATTGACTTCTATTCATTTAAACAAAAGATTAATCATCTATTAAGCATGAAATTATCCCTAATTTATGCATAAATATCAACTTTAGTAAAATGACATGCCAATGGAGAAAATTCCTAAAAAGTATGATAACATGCATCATATTCACATAAAATAAGCATGAATATGAGTTAATAAAGATAAGAATTCATGTTATAAATGCATGTTATCAGCCTGGCCTGCGCAAGTAAGCGAAACTTAATAATATTTTAATAAAACATAAACGACAAAACAAGCTAAATAAAACAAAACGACAAAACCCGCTCACCGTTTAGTTCGGACGCGCCAATAGGGAATCGCCACGTCACTTGTAGGTTAGGAATTTAAAATTTGCGAAGAAACGATTCGACAAAACGCCAAAACACAAAATGACTAAAAGACAAGGAAGCATGGCTAAACGACAAGGAAGGAGAGGCTTCTGTCTGTGGCGATTAATGCGCCGCAATTCTCTTTTACAAGCGAATGAGAGAGCGCCACGTCGCTCTCTCGTTTTCTCCTTCCAG
The DNA here is from genome assembly GCA_024174645.1 of Lemna minuta. Classification (NCBI taxonomy): domain Eukaryota; kingdom Viridiplantae; phylum Streptophyta; class Magnoliopsida; order Alismatales; family Araceae; genus Lemna; species Lemna minuta. Next base: position 14,413,876 of record CM044105.1, read on the forward strand.
TCAACGATGACGGCTGCTGTCCACGTCACCTGCACGGGCATATATATAATAATAAAAAGAAAAATGTTAGGCTACAGAAAATTGGAGCCGCCAGATCGTGACACGTGTCACGATCTGGTGAGCTCTATCTGCTTTACCTTATAATGACTTATATTTGCATTTATGCCCAGCGATAGTTAAATATCGCATTTCAGCCCCCGACGAGAGTTATTTATGTATAAATCCCAGAAAAATAAAGGAATAACTCACAAATCTATCCAGAAATGTCACATAATTACCTTAATACCCCTGACGCTGATAAATAAATAAGAAATGGTTAGATTAATTAAGCATATGCCCTCAAGATGCCCCAAACTTCATTTAAATCATTTCTAATATTCTAAAAGATATATTTTGCTTTCAAATTTCATTTCCTTGTCAGTTTATAGTGTGAGAGAGATATTTAAATATCATAAAATCCAGGAAATAACATAAAAGCATAATGAAGCAAAATTAAGCAATTTAATCATAATAACACATAAATATATTCTTTTTAAACCAAATGTTCATGAAAATTCAGAGTTAAATGTCATAGATTTATGTGTTATCAAACACCCCCCACTTTACTCAATGCTAGTCCCTTAGCATTGCTTATTCTGATGACACTTATGTAAGAGAAGTGATTAGTGGCCAAAGTGTAAGAGAGGAGATGGTGGTGTGAGGCTATTGATGAACTAAAACTTGGTTGATTATATCGTTGTTGTGTGTTCTAATTCATTCAATACATTTATAATTCCTCACTTAGAACAGTAGTAAGCAAGGGTCGATCCTCAGGGAATCTAGGTAATGAGGGTTGAGACGAAAGTAGAAGAAGGGATGAATTCCTATAGTGGAGGATATTTAGAAGTTAGAAGGAGAATTAAATAGAGGTAATGGATGTAATTGGTGAGATTATATCTCTGTAGTACTAATTAGAGGAAAAGAGAGTAGAATTGGAAGGGTAGAGATCGATTGAAGGTGAGAAAAGAGAAGTGAAGGGGAGATGAAAGAGAGGAAATCGTATGGAAATAGATGATATGGTTTGGTATGATTTATGAAGAAAATGCAATAACCTACAATTAAAATAGAAGAAACGGTCCTACATTATCCATGGAAAAGGCTTACAAGAGAATCCCTCCTCAGAATCTTCCCACAAACCCCGTGTTGATGCCAATCCTGTTAGCGCACTTGTTTTGATCTAAACCTGTTCTTGAATTGACAGAGAGGTAATTGCGGTATTAATTTTTGTTCTTCATAAGTTATCAATTGCCCTGCTCTTATTTTACTATTAAGATTAATATCAATTGCCCTGCTCTTATCTTACCATCAATATTCCCAATATTAAGATTAATATCTTACTCACTGTGATGGTGTTTTGGTTTCAGGAAATGCAGCAAGAATCCTTTTTATTGTTACTATTCATAAGTCATAAATTCAGGAAAAGATCATATATTCATAAGTTCAATTTACATTTACTAATATTATTCTCTTATATTCATAAGCCCATTAAGGGCTTTATCGTCACTTGTATCCCTCTCATCCTCTCTAACTTGATTTAATATAAAGGGGTTCGGGTTTGAAAATTAGGGCACCGAAGTGAAAGAGAAAAACAAGTTTTCCGACGATGACTCTGACACTACAGCGAACTGCGATCATCCTCTCCTCCGTGATTCACGTGAAGGCAGAAGACCGTTGCGAAGAGAGATCTTCATCTGGCATACGGTTCTGTTTTCTTTCCTCTACATCTTCAACGATCTTTGAGGAAAACGCACCATCGAGAGTTCGATCGTGTTTTGGTCAATACTCTGTCAACGATCTGCTTTGTTTGATCCGGTGAATAGAACTCTAGTTAAAGTTTTTTTGTTTGGTGTTTCATTTGGATTTCTCGGTGCATCCTTCAAATCTGTGTCTCTTGGTTTGTTTGGTCAACCGAAAATTTTATTTTAGGTAAAATTTGTGTCTGAGGTAATTCTTCGTTCTCTGTGAGTCTAGCGTTTGATTTCGTGTAGAAGTTTTTAGTAATAAAGCTTTCTTTATTTTAAATCGGTGCTGTGATTAAATTAGCGGTCAACCTAATTTGAGAATCCAAGTATTTCTCTTCTCTCTGCTTCCGGTGTCGTATATTCCTGATATCAACTATTGATATAATCATAATTAAAGCATTTCTATCGTCGTTTCAGTTAAGATAGTTTGATTACATTTATACAGTCATTCCCTATCATTATAAACTCTGCTACCTTGATCTACAGCAGGTTGACACTAATAGCGACAGACGAGGTACCGCTTGATTTATTTAATTAAATTCTCTTCAACTATATATTGGTTAATTTATTGTTTAGGTTGTCCATCAATTAAAATTAATCTGACAGTTGACATATAACTATTTCTATATATTCCGTTAGTTAACAATCAACAGGTTGAAGCCATCAGTGACCGACAAGAGGTATTGTGTTGTCATATTAAATTAGTTTTTCCATAAATCACATAGGTTCTATATTATTATTATCCTATCTTCCTGTGGTATTAACACTAACAGTGAGGGAACGAGGCATTCCAAGCTGAAATCCACAGTGACAAACAGGGGGTTTCTCTCAAATTAGTTAGTTGGATTAATTGAATTTCAGTCATTTTCTCGCTATCAGAGATTCTAGCATATTAACTTACAGCAGGTTGAAATTCATAGCGACAGACACGAGGTATTTTGGTAAGTCATATTAAATCAGTTTATTTCATTGTTAGCATACCTTAAATTGTTGTTCAGTTTATTTCAGTGGTCATTTTAATTGGGTTGCATATATCAGATTTAATTTCAGCACTTACAAATTTCTACTCTCTGGATATCCAGCATTCTGAATTAGGAAGAGTCAACCTTGATAGGACAAGTCAACCTTGACGAGAGGGTGAGTCAACAAAAGGTCAACTCTGAGAGGGTAAATCAATAGAAGTCAACTCTGAGAGAGTGAGTCAACAGAAAGTCAACTCGAGACGGAAGTCAACAAGTCAACTCTAGGTCAACAGTCAACCCTGAGTCAACAGAAGTCAAAAAGTCAACTCTAGGTCAACGGTCAACCATGAGTCAACAGAAGTCAAAAAGTCAACTCTAGGTCAACAGTCAACCCTGAGTCAACAGAAGTCAAAAAGTCAACTCTAGGTCACCAGTCAACCCTGAGTCAACAGAAGTCAGAAAGTCAACTCTATCAGAAAAAAAAATCAACTTTGGCAGAAAGTCAACTCTAGTTTAGTAGTCAACTCAGAGTCATCAGAACTCGGAAAAGTCAACTCTAGGTCCAAAGTCAACTCAAGTCAACAGCAGTCAAGAAAGTCAACTGTCATCAGATAAAGTCAATTTTAGCAGTGAGTCAACATTTGACAAGTCAAGCCATCCCTAGTTAGTAGATTTACCTTTTAGGTAGCAGAAATCAGACATACCTTTATCATATTCACATACACACGCAGAGGACGAGAAGGTCTCGTTTGTTGAGACGAGAAGGAGTCAAGACTTCGGGAGCAGGAAGACCGAGTGAAGCCGGAAGACGAGGTCTCAGTTTACCAGTGGTCGGCGGTACTAGCGGAAGAGGCACGACAAGGCGTGACGAGACAAGCGATCGTGTGGAGATCGACCTGAGGGAGTCAGGGGGTCCAGGAGCCGAGGAGATCGAGGCCTAGTGGGTAGTGCCGTAGGGACAGGTAAAGGTGAGTGTTAGGTTTGCCGTAGGGGGCAAATCTAAAACCTTGAATCCGAACATTGTCCTTCACCCTTTGAGTGGTGAGAGGATTAGGTTTCATTTGGTGAGGAGGAGGCTCCGAGTCTATAGTACTCGGGACTGGATTAAGGGACATTAGGTCCCCCAACCAGTATAATAATATCGAGTGCATCGAGTGGATAGGAAGTGAGTGATTAACCAACGAATCATAGTAAACAGAAAAAGTAGTATATAGTAATTAAAATTAACACATAACCTAATTCACCCCCCTCTTAGGTTAAACCACCGCCCTATTGGGACTCATCAAATCCTAGGCCGGGTGGTGCTTGATTTGCTACGACGACGATCTCCTCTTGATCTCCTTCTCCAGAACAAACTCAAGCATCCGATGATGCTTAGCTTGGGCCTAAGCTTCTCCCCCTTTCCTGCTGGTGACCTGGTGTCAAGAGAGAGCCAAAAGACAAAAGAATTCGGAGTGGAGGAGGAGCACTTTTAGGAGTTAGGGCTTCCTCTCAATCCGACGGTCGAGATTGATTTTTTAGAGCTTCGAGTGTCCGATGGAAATCTCAACCGTACAGATGGGAAGAGCACATGCGATTAACCTTTCTTCAAAATTTCATCCCGATCGGACGGCTAGATTATGAGATATCACCCTTTCTTTTTCGGAAAGCATTCCTAGTCGTCCGATCGGGTGATCTCTGTGTCGACGGTCCTCCTTCCTCAAGCCACCAGATCACGCCACGTCACCATCCCGCCAGCCGTCGGATTTCCGCCACGTCACCTGCAAGGTAAGTGAGAAAAGGACAAAACACGTAGGTGAGTAAAGAAAAATTAAATAGTATTTTAATAAGGAAACATTCTGAGGAATCTGCGGCGATTGAGTTTGCCGCAGGCTCCTTTCTTCGCACGAATAAGAGAGCGCCACGTCGCTCTCTTATTCGCGCTTCACGGTCAAAGAAGACGGCGCGCGTCTTCCGCCCTCACCTGCGCAGGTAAGTTAGATATTAAATTAGTATTTTAATCAGAGAAAACGACGAAATCGCGGAAAGAAAACGACAAAAAGATGGACAAAATGACAAAATAGCGACAAAGCGCCACGTTGCGCTAATTTTCCACGGTCAACTCCTGCGGCGAAGGCTCCACGTCATCTGCGAGGTGAGTAAACGACAAACAGCTACAGTAATGCTAACAAAATAAAAATAATAGAATAGTAATAAAAAGTAACTAAAACCGTTGCTTCCAGATCGCGACACGTGTCGCGATCTGGTGGCGCCTATCTGACTTACCTTTCAAAACCAAAATTTGTAGATATGCCCCTGACTACAATAATTATGCAAGAATCATTAGATTAATTGGAAATAAGCCATGAAATTCATTTAAATCACTTATAAATCCAAACAAAAAATATATTTTGCTATAAAAATTTATTTCATTGCTCATTTATAATCTAAGAGAGATATTCAAATATTATAAAGTTCAGGAAATACCATAAAATCATAATAAAGCCAAATTAAGCAATTTTAATTATAATAACACATAAATATATTCATTTTAAGCCCAATGTATATGAAAAATTCATAATTAAAGGTCGTAAATTTATGTGTTATCAGCTATTAATCGATGAAGAGGATTATGGCGAAGATGAATGGGTCGAAAGATGAAATGAGTGAACGGATAGAAAGGTGGGAGGCTTGAATGAAAAGTGTGGTGATGGGGTAGAAATGATGATAGTAAAGAACATTCCTTCTTCTTCTTCTCTTTTTTTTTTTTTTGAAGGAAAATATGTGGGAATCACTTCAACATGATCATGACACTAACAGTGAAATAGAAAGAGAAAGATGGTGGAATGACTTGTTCACAGTGACGCCATTAAGAACAAATGATGGAAGACATCGGAACGCGAGTAAATCATCCCGATGATTTTTCAAAATTGCGAAACAAATACATCACTGATTCTGTTTTTTTTTTTTTTTGCAATATATGAAAGAATCTTTAAACACTTTGTAAACTTGAATACATCACAAGGCAACTATTACTCAATGGAGTAAATGATGTGATGAAAAGTCATGAAGAGATGATAGAAGGAGAAGTGGGAGAATTATGACATTTAACAGATAACTTGTGGAGACGGAACATCAAAGACTCAAGACAGTGAATAGAGGGGTGCAGAGGATGAAGCGAAGTGTTTACCCACATACTCCCTTCTTCTTCTTCTTCTTTTTTTTTAATACAATGTAGACAAGAAGAGAAATGACAAAAAAGGTGCAGAGGATGGAGGGATGCAGAAAAGCTTTCCAAAGTTGTTTTGTAAAGAAAGGGAAAGAGAATGGGTGGGATGTAATGATAATAGTAGATGGAGGTGTTTAGAGAGGAGTGCCATCATGAATGAAGGTGAATGAGGATGATCATGGACAAAATGGATGTGGACCAAGGAAAATTTTACGATTTCTATGCCACAAATATCACACTCTTCGAAAGAAGAAAATAACAAAGGAAACCCTAAACTAAGTAGGATCGGCTTGAGTGGAATACAGGAAGGAATTCCTATTCTCGCTCAATCAAAACTAATCAATTCACATCATAGCAACTTGTCTCATCTTTTGCACCCGTTAGATCCTTCCTAGAGAGGTCACTCGCCCCCAATGGCTTGGATTTCTCCCCAATTCTCTTGATACTCTCCAAATCTCTACCTGCCCACCCTTGTTCCAAGGTTTTAAAATGGAAGGCTACTTAAGTTTGGTTTATTATCATGTGAGTAATTTCGTGATGAGCATTCCCCCATTTCAGCATCATGCATAAAAGAAACAGAAAAATTTTCTAAAAATCAGCAGAAAATGTGCCCCCCTCAATTGCATATGCATGGCCCTCAATGCATGAAAGAAAACAACAATATTTAAGGAAGAAAATTTGCAAACCGCTTCTGAAGATTTTGGCGCGTGAACCCGTTTGAAGGGTAGACAAGCCGGTGCATACTATACTTCTTCCCATGGCTCTAGTTACAGATTCCTTTCACCTACAAGAAACACGAGAAAATGGTCGGATCATACACAACGACATAGTTGAAACTAGATAATAATTCGTCCTTTTTTTTTTTTTTGCAAAATGCATAAAAGTAAGAAGGAAGGTAAAAGAAAAGAAATTAAAAGAAAGCTAATTGGTTAGAGGAGTGGACTGCATCGGATCATCTACGCTATGACCCGGTTCCTTAAGACCACTCTCCACCGGAGGTTGCAATGCTTCATTCTCCAAATATGGCTTAAGCCTTTGCCCGTTCACCTTGAATTGCTGACCTGTCTTTGGATCACAAAGTAAAACAGCACCACAATCAAAAGTTTCAACCACAATATAAGGACCATCCCACAGTGATTTGAGTTTACCGGGAAAGAGTCTAAGTCTAGAATTATAGAGCCATACTTTTTGATTGACATGAAATTCTCTCCGCCTTAAATGTTTATCATGGAAGGCTTTCATTTTTGCTTTGTAAATGTTTGAATTCTCATAAGCTTCATTTCTAATCTCAGCGAGTTCATGCAAATCAAGAATTCTTTTCTTTCCGGCTTCATCCATAGACAAGTTTAATTGTCGAGTGGCCCAATATGCCTTATGCTCTAGTTCTACGGGAAGATGGCATGCCTTACCAAAAACCAATCGGAATGGGGACATTCCTAAAGGGGTTTTATATGCTGTTCTATAAGCCCATAATGCATCAAAAATTTTCCTTGACCAATCTTTTCCATCGAACTTACAAATCTTCTTTAAGATCTTCTTGATTTCTCTATTACAATTCTCTACTTGCCCATTGGATTGGGGATGATAAGGGGTGGTCATTCTATGCTGCACTCCATATCTCTTGAGCAAATTCCTAAACTGATAATTATTAAAATGAGCTCCCCCATCACTAATTATGGCTCGAGGGCATCCATATCTACAAAAGATATTCTGCTCAAGGAATCTAATGACTACTCTTCTCTCACTAGTTCGTGTGGGAATTGCTTCTACCCATCGAGATACATAATCTACTGCCATCAAAATATATTCATACCCATCGGAATTAGGAAAGGGACCCATAAAATCAATTCCCCAAAGGTCAAATATTTCAACTTCTATAATAGGCTTAAGGGGCATGTGATCCCTTTTGTCAATATTGATGGAGGCTTGGCACTCTAAGCATTTCAAATAAAAATCATGGGCATCTCTAAATAAATTTGGCCAATAAAACCCACTTTGCAAGACTTTAGATGCTGTAATCTTAGATGAATAATGACCTCCATAAGATGACGAATGACATGCCTTAAGAATTTCCAATTGCTCTTCCTCTGGGATGCATCTTCTAAATATTTGGTCCAAACCTAAGATGAAGAATTCGGGTTCCTCCCAATAGTAATGTGGTAACAATTTAAAAAATCTCTTCCTTTCATTGTAATCCCAGTCTATGGGTATTTTACCGGTGGCTAGATAATTAACTATGTGTGCATACCATGGCATTGACCTAACTTGGACTGCTAGTATGTGTTCATCGGGAAAAGTATCTCTAATTGGAGAAGGAGAGGGATCATCTATAATCAGCCTTGATAAGTGATCAGCAACTACATTTTCATTCCCCTTCTTATCCTTGATCTCAATATCAAACTCTTGCAGCAATAAAATCCACCTAACCAACCTAGGTTTAGCTTCTTTCTTTTTTTAAAAAAGAAATTTCAAAAGCGGAATGATCGTGTATATACAATGACTTTACTACCTAACAAATAAGATCTAAATTTTTTTCTAAAGCAAATACTATAGCTAGTAATTCCTTTTTCACTAGTAGAATAATTCACTTGAGCATCCATTAAGGTCTTACTAGCGTAATAGATGGCCACCGGCTTATCGACGCGCTGCCCCAAAACTGCTCCTACCGCGAAGTCGGATGCATCACACATTAGCTCAAAAAGAAGGCTCCAATTAGGTGCCTGCAAAACGGGAGCTTTAATAAGAGCATCCTTAATCTCATCAAAAGCATGAAGAGCATCATCACTAATAACAAAATCTGCGTCTTTAGATAGGAGGTTAGTTAATGGTTTAGCAATTCTAGCAAAAATCTTTTATAAATCTCCTACGTGAAGCTCCGCATGGCCGAGAAACCCTCTAAGTTTCTTTTAGGTCGTTGGGTGGAGGAAGACGCTTGATCACTTCGACTTTGGCCTTGTCTACCTCCAACCCATGCTTGCTCACTTGATGTCCCAAAACTATCCCTTCCTCGCACCATAAAAATGAGATTTTTTTCCCAACTTAGCACAAGATTATTTTGGATGCAAATTTTAAATATTTCTATCAATTTCTGCAAACAAGATTCAAAATTTGTTCCAAAAACAGAAAAATCATCCATGAAGATCTCCAATCCATCCTTAGTTAGGTCTGCAAACAAAGCATTCATACATCTTTGAAATGTAGCGGGTGCATTACAAAGTCCGAAGGGCATCCGTCGAAAGGCATACGTACCTAAAGGACAAGTGAAAGTGGTTTTTTCTTGATCGTCCTTGTGAATATTGATTTGATTGTAACCCGAATAACCATCAAGGAAGCAAAAGTAATTTTGACCAGCAAGTTTCTCCAAAATTTGGTCTATAAAAGGTAAGGGATAGTGGTCTTTTTTGGTCACAAGGTTTAGTTTTCGATAATCTATACATACTCGCCAACTAGTAACTAACCTAGTTTGTACCTCTTCCCCTTTTTCATTCTTTTCTACCGTTACTCCTGATTTTTTAGGGACCATATGCACTGGGCTTACCCAAGAACTATCTGAAATAGCATAGATTACATCTCCCTTAAGCCATTTAAGAATTTCCCCTTTCAATACTTCTATCATGTTTGGGTTCAATCGCCTTTGAGGTTCCCTAGTAGGTCTAGATCCTTCCTCAATAAAGATTCGATGTTCACATATGCTGGAAGGCACTCCTTTTATATCATCAAATGACCAACCTATTGCTGCTCTATACTCTTTTAATACCCTCGTTAGGTCTTCTTCTTGACTACTCGTTAAGGAAGAGGAGATTATGACGGGTAACGTGTTTCTAGGGCCTAAAAAAATATATTTTAGGGTGGATGGCAGTGGCTTAAGCTCTACCTCAAATGGGTCTTTAGCATCTAGAGATTCATTTACTAAGTCTACTCCACAAATTTCGAGGATATCCTCTCTAAAATCAAACTCATCCTCTAATAAATCCAAGGCTCCCATATCCTCATGACTACTACTAGGGTACTTCATCAATCTAGAGATGTTTAGCTCTACACTTTCTTCTCCTACTCTAAGAATGGTTTTCCCTTTTTCCCAATCAGTTATGGCTCGGGCTGTAGCTAAGAACGGCATACCTAAGATAATAGGTGCCCTAGTAAGATTATCGGGTACTTCTATTTCAGCAACGATGAAATCTGCGGGAAAGACACATTGTTCTACCCTAACCATTACATTAATTAACTCTCCATTTGGCTTCTTAATAGAACCATCAGCTAATTGAAGCTCTACATTAATAGGTTGCATCTCTACAAATTTATATTTATCATATAGAGCTTTAGGGATAAGATTGACACTCGCTCCCGAATCTAACAAGGACCGTGAAAATTGTGTTCCCCCAATATCACATGTAATTAATGGTGGCCCCGGATCTTTCCTCTTCACCGGTAATTTATTAAGAATGATAGAACTAACGCTCTCGGGAAGCTTGATCCGATTGGTTTTCCTTTGAGGTGTACATAATTCCTTCACATACTTAGAGAATGTTGGTATGTACCTAATGGCTTCCTCTAAAGGTATGGTAATGTTAGCTTCTTTAAATGATTCTATGAGTCTATTGGCTTCACTAGGAGGTTTGGAGGATTTCAAAGCTTCGGGAAAGGGTATAGGTGGCTGATAGGCAGCGGGGTTTATATCTTTCCCTAAAGGCTCACTTTCTTCATTTTCTTCCTCAATTTCCTTTTTCTTATCCTTTAAACCACACTCGATAGGAGCCTCTAATATCTTTCCACTCCTTAGTCTTGTAATTGCATGAACACTATCACAAGGGTCTTGAGGTGAACTATCTAATGAATTTTGGGAAAGAGAAAACTCTTGCGATTCAATAGAGGATATATTTCTAGGATTAATGGAAGGTTGAGTTGGAAATTGACCTTTGTTGGAGCCCATTTCTTTTTCTTTACCTCTAGTAGTGTCCATGACTGTCGTGGGTGGGCGAACATGTTCCTCCATCCGGTCCATCCGATTTGTCACAAGGTTGAGCTGCTCACTCATTCCATGGACGCTTTTCGTTAACTGCTCCATCATCGCGTTCATCACCTGAAAATCAGTCACGTTGGATTCATTAGTTTGTCTAGGTGGCTGGTTATACGGAGGTGAATAGGGTTTAGGTGGGTAGGGTGGCTGGCGATCCTTGTAGTTCTCATTTCCACGTGCATTCCATGGCTTGTATGGGTGTACATAGTTCATGGCATTGACTTCTTCCCTCGCTGCGCATTCTCCGTCATGATGATCCCTGCTCAAACACAAAGAACAAGGAATTTCTTGCACCTTGGACACATTAGTATGAGTCACCAATTTTTCCATTAGGTTAGTTAGTTTTTCAATATTAGTTTCTATTTTCCCTATCCTATGCTCATTCCTTTCTATCTTAATTTCCGTTTCTTTACCATGAACATCAATCACTCCACCTCTCTTGGGTTCTACATTCCTACCATTATGATTTAGGCTTAAACGATGACTATTGGTTTCAGCTATTTTCTCCATGATCTCTTCAATTTCATCATCATATTTTTCCATGATCGATCCTCCACATGAATAATCTACTCTATTCCTAGAATTCTCATTTAATCCATTATAGAAGATATTCATCAAATGCCAAGTATTAAATCCATGATGAGGACATTTCCTAGCTGAAGATCTAAACCTCTCCCATGCATCACAAAACGATTCATAATCTCCTTGTTTAAATCCTTGTATCTCTTGTCTAACTTGGTTAGTTCTACCCGGAGTATAGAATTTCTTCATAAAACACTCCTCTATTTCATTCCAACTCTCAAATTTCTTGAATAAATTCCTATACCACTCTCTAGCTCTATCTCTCAAAGTTTCGGGAAAGGTTCTCATCTTCAATACATCTTGTGAAACTCCCGGAATATGGTAAAGAGAGCACCTACCTATCAATTCTTCTAAAAATGCATAAGGATTCTCATGAGGAAGGCCATGATATGAAGGTAGGGCATTTAAGAAAGAAACATCTATTTTGAAGTTGACATTATCTCCCAAATTCGTCGTGATTTTAGTGAAGCCATCGCTTCCTATAGGAGTGTAATGTTCTTTGTATTTCTTTCTTTCTTCCCTTTGATTATCATTTCTATTCTCTTGGTTCTGATTTTGATCCATTTCCTCAAAGACTTCCTCAACTTGGCTATTACTCTACTCAGAATTCAAAGATTTTCCTATTGAGTTGAGATCAATCAACTTAGGTTTCCTTGATCTAGTTCCTTGCATATACTGAATTCAGATCTCCTACAGATTGTATCTCTTCTCTCCTATTTTCTCACTAAAATAATCTTATACTGAGATGGTAAGAAAATATTTGAAAAGAAAGAAAAGAGAAGTCACTAACCTCAATGTCACCTTGATTCCCCAGCAACGGCGCCAATTGATGAACTAAAACTCTGTTGATTATATCGTTGTTGTGTGTTCTAATTCATTCAATACATTTATAATTCCTCACTTAGGACAGTAGTAAGCAAGGGTCGAAAAGTAGAATTCCTATAGTGGAGGATATTAGAAGTTAGAAGGTGAATTATAGAGAGGTAATGGATGTAATTGGTGAGATTATATTTCTGTAGTACTACTTAGAGAAAAATATATTAGAATTGGAAGAGAAGAGATTGATGGAAGGTGAGAAAAGAGAAATGAAGGAGAGATAAAAGAGGTGAAATCGTGTGGAGATAGATGATATGGTTTGGTATGATTTGTGAAGCAAATGCAATAACCTACAATTAGAATAGAAGAAAAGATCCTACATTATCCATGGAAAAGGCTTACAAGAGAATCCCTCCTCAGAATCTTCCCACAAACCCCGTGTTGGTGCCAATCCTAGGCCGGGTGGTGCTTGATTTGCTACGACGACGATCTCCTCTTGTTCTCCTTCTCCAGATCAAACTCAAGCATCCGATGATGCTTAGCTTGGTCCTAAGCTTCTCCCCCTTTCCTGCTGGTGACCTGGTGTCAAGAGAGAGCCAAAAGACAAGAGAATTCGGAGTGGAGGAGGAGGACTTTTAGGGGTTAGGGCTTCCTCCCAATCCGACGGTTGGGATTGATTTTCTGGAACTTCGGGATTCTGACGGAAATCTCAACTGTACAGATGGGAAGAGCACGATGAGATGAGCACGTCATCAAGATTTCAGCCCAATCGGACGGTCAGGTTAGAAGATATCAACGTTTCTTCCCCGATCATTTCTGGCCGTTGATTCGGTGATTTCTTGCGTCAGCAGCCCTAAATCAGTGGGCTTCCGTGATCGCGCCACGTCATCTTCCTTCGGCCATCGGATTTCTGCCACGTCACCTGCAAGGTAAATAACTTTTCAATTAATCACAGATAAGGTAAAATGAAGGAATCTGCGGCGATTCACTTTCGCCGCGGATTCCTCATTTAGCGCGAATAAGAGAGCGCCACGTCGCTCTCTTATTCTCGCTTCACAGTAAAAAATAACGGCGCGCCTCGCCTGCGCAAGTAAGCGAAACTTAATAATATTTTAATAAAACATAAACGACAAAACAAGCTAAATAAAACAAAACGACAAAACCCGCTCACCGTTTAGTTCGGACGCGCCAATAGGGAATCGCCACGTCACTTGTAGGTTAGGAATTTAAAATTTGCGAAGAAACGATTCGACAAAATGCCAAAACACAAAATGACTAAACGACAAGGAAGCATGGCTAAACGACAAGGAAGGAGAGGCTTCTGTCTGTGGCGATTAATGCGCCGCAATTCTCTTTTACAAGATAATGAGAGAGCGCCACGTCGCTCTCTCGTTTTCTCCTTCCAGTCAACGATGACGGCTGCTGTCCACGCCACCTGCACGGGCATATATATAATAATAAAATAAAAATGTTAGGCTACAAAAAATCGGAGCCGCCAGATCGTGACATGTGTCACGATCTGGTGAGCTCTATCTGCTTTACCTTATAATGACTTATATTTGTATTTATGCCCAGAGATAGTTAAATATCGCATTTCAGCCCCCGACGAGAGTTATTTATGTATAAATCCCAGAAAACTAAAGGAATAACTCACAAATCTATCCAGAAATGTCACATAATTACCTTAATACCCCTGACGCTGATAAATAAACAAGAAATGGTTAGATTAATTAAGCATATGCCCTCAAGATGCCCCAAACTTCATTTTAATCATTTCTAATATTCTAAAAGATATATTTTGCTTTCAAATTTCATTTCCTTGTCAGTTTATAGTCTGAGAGAGATATTTAAATATCATAAAATCCAGGAAATAACATAAAAGCATAATGAAGCAAAATTAAGCAATTTAATCATAATAACACATAAATATATTCTTTTTAAACCAAATGTTCATGAAAATTCAGAGTTAAATGTCATAGATTTATGTGTTATCAATATCGATGATAATATGAAAGGAAAGGTAAGATTCGGTGATGGATCTACAATTCCATACGAAGGGAAGGGCGACATTTCTGTTACTCTCAAGAATGGTGAAATTCTATTAATTCGAAACGTACTTTACTTACCTGACTTAAAGACCAACATCCTGAGCCTCGGAAAGTTGGATGATCAAGGATGCATAACATTCTTATGCAATGGCTTCCTTACCATTCATGACAGGGGTGGCAGATTACTCACGAAGACAAAGAAGACCTCAAGAAACATGTACAAGATGAAGATCGACATCAAGGAAAAGTGCAATTTGATCAAAGAAAAAAAAGGCGAAGCGTGGCTATGGCAGAAGAGATTTTGCCATCAGAGTTTCTATACTCTACAAGAAATGATTAGAGGAAATCTAGTGAAAGGCTTACCTCAATTCAGAAACCCGAATGAAGTCTGTGCTCACAACATATCAGGTAAACACTCAAGAGCTTCGTTCTTACCTTCATCATAGAGAGCTTTGAGTGTTCTTGAATTACTTCATATGGATATCAGTGGTCCTATTAGCCCACAAACAATAGGAGGACAGAGATATTTTCTATTGATTGTGGATGATTACTCGAGGTGCATGTGGGTAGCTCTACTTAAGGAGAAGTCAGAGGCCTTAGAACAATTTCTCAGGTTTACGTCAATGGCAGAGGCTGAGAAAGGAGAAAAAATCAAGAGCATTAGAAGTGATCGAGGGGGAGAGTTCACCTCTGATGATTTTAAGGAGCTATGCGATAGGAGTGGAATTAAGAAGCAACTTACTGCCCCTTATACCCCGCAACAAAATGGGGTGGTTGAGAGAAAGAATAGAACAATCATGGGTCTAGTGAGGAGTAGAGTTCTCCGGTTCTGGTGTCGGTACCGGTTTTTGGTGAGAACCTAAACCTATACCTAACTTCGGTTCGGTGTCGGTGTCGGTATTGTCCGGTGTCGGTTCGGTTAAACCTATACTTTCGGTGATGTATTATTTGAGTTGAACATAAATTAAAATATTTGGAATACCATAATTTGCATACTTATAAGTAAATATTTAACAAAGAAATGACAAACAATCATCTTTTTCTGAATAACATGTATATAACATATCAAAAATTTAAGATAAAAGTCTCAAATAGATAAACTTAACATATTCAAAATAGTTAAAGGTTTGAGTTTTAAGAAAACAAAAAAAAAAGCTTAAAGAAATTATCATTTCACAAATCCACTTTCTTCAACTTCACAATCACTTTCATGAGCTTGGGTGACATCCTCATGAGTCCAAGACTTCAAAGTCATCAAAGCAGATATAGTGTCGGGAGCTAACCTTCCTCTTCTAAATGTGATAATTCCTCTACCTGTAGAAAAAAGACGCTCAGAGGGAGAACTCGATGCACAAATAGAGAGGAACTCCTTTTGCAAGCAAAGTGAGATGCGCGGATATTTATTAGATCCTATCTTGCGCCACCATTGTAATGAGTCGCACGTAAGCAATCAACGCAAAGGTTCACGTAAATACTCCTCCATTTCAGTCTGAACTGATTTCTCTTCTACTGTTGTGTATCTATTTGATTGTCGCTCCATAAATTGCATCATTACTTTTGAACGTTTATGACTCGGTGAAGCCAAAACATCATCAATTGGTGTAGAAGTTGAAGCTTGTGGGATGCATTGATTCAAGCATGTTAAGTAAAGTTTCCATAACACAGTTGTGCTCACCATGGGGAATATGTCCCAACTTGAATCTAGGGTCTAGAACTGTGGCAATATAAAACATAGGCTTTCTCCTCACCTGTATATCGTATTTCATCAATTTCTCCTTCATCACTGTGTATACATGTCTTAGTGTCTTTGCTTGGTCGTTGCTCATTTTTGCCCTTGTGAGATCTTGGAGATGATGAGATAGCTCAAAAATTAGCGAGTCCAATTGTTGAATTAGAAGTCCATAAAGTCCCGATACATTTGGCAATGTAATTGATTTTGACTTTGAAAATACCTCGCTGCCTCAAGGAAAGCCAAGAGTTCATCTCGCAAAACATCTTTAAGAGCTCCCATTCGTCATCCTCAATTAAAAAAAGTTTACCTTATTTGTGTCTAGATGGTCGCTTGCCATTGCCTTCAACACTTCTCTTTTTTCCCAAGCAGCCTCAATCATGTCATATGTTGAATTCCACCTAGTCCGAACATCCTCAACAATAATATTTTTATTTGGCATTTCTAACTCATCACATAAATTCTATAGTGATGATTCCTCTTGGGAGAACGATTAACTGCAATTATAAGTTTTCGAAGTCTATGAAGAATCTTACCAAATGGTCTTTGACTAATGGCTTCTAGTCCCTCTACATGTTTGTCGTCATCCTCACTATCTGAATGTGAGTCATCATTACCGAGCTCCTTTAAGCCACGTTGTACGGCTAAATTGAGAACATGGGCCATGCAAGGCGTGAGATAGTTCTTCGTGAACCTTGAAGTAGAACGCTTCAATAATTTCTCTAAGTTTTCTGCCATTGTACTATTGTTGCTTGCATTATCAGCTGTAATCGCGCACACCTTAAAAAAAAGGAAAACAAGTATTTAGTAAAAAGATATAATTCAAAAATACGAAAAGAAATCGTACCTTGTTCGTCAAATTGTAGTCTATAAGTATTTCATGCAATACTTTTGCCATATGTGCACCTCCATGAGATTCCCGCAATTCTTCAATAGCAAGCACACGTTCATGAAGATTCCACATGTCGTCAATCCAGTGAATTGTGACCCCAAGTATTGCTAGACGATTTGGACTAGTCCAAGTGTCCATTGTGAGTGATACTTTCTCAATTGGTTGAAACAATTTTCGTGTTTTCACCTTTTCCTCATCAAACTTTGTAAGTAAGCCACGTCGTAATGTGTTTGCACTTGGAAGAGAGACATCACATTGTGCAAAATATGAACAAAAAGCTTCAAATTCTGGATTCTCAAGGGTTGCAAAGGGAGTATCAGTCTTGATTATCAAATCAATACATCTTTCTTTAGTAAACTCTTGAGTCCTTCCTAAATATTTACTTCTTTTGGAAAAAAAATTGGTGAGTGGATTTAGATTACTTGAAGGCTTCAGATCCCTATAAATAGGGAGATGACACCTTTCTAAGTGCTTCCACAGAGCCATAGTGCTTCCCGTCTTGTCTCTCTTTATTATCAACTCTCTTGAGGTGCTGCTTTGTTTACAAATATTACAACCGTAATCGCCATTGTCATTCTTCGTATAATAGACCAATACTGGGGAAACTTTCCGACGTTGTGAGGAATTAGGAGTGCTCACACTTGCAGAAATATGTGTCTCTATATCGTTTGAGGCAATCTGCAAAAAGTAGATGAATGATGATATCAAACACCTTATTTATTAACATAGAAAGATATTTCATTCATGATCAATGTGAAATTATTTAAAAGAAGATAACATAAGTTACCTCATCTTGAGGGATATCCATTTAAGATGGATATCTGCAATGAATAAATTATCTCCTCTGAAGAACAGCCAATCTGATATCATTTTGAAAACGAAGCATGAGCAAACTACAAGAGATTGAGAGAGATTGAGAGAGAGAGCTCGAGCTCCACCAAAATAATTTTACGAAAAAAATCTGATTGCATAGAGGGTAACAATGGGAAACACGTGTGATCAATAGAAGCTTTCAATTTATGATTATTTTAGGCATAAGAATGAGAAACAAACCCTTCGGGCTTGCGCAGGTGAATGGGATCCAAATGAGCAAAATAAAATAGACAACAGAATAGGAAAATTACGTAGACTTAGCTTCGGTTGAGATGGCAACAGAAAGTAATAGGACGAAATGCGGGTTGGGTTTTCAGTGAAAGAGTGAACTAACCTACGAAAAGAGAAGAATCGTGAAGGGTATTGCTGCCACCGAATCGTCGACAGAGAATGATCGCCGGAAAATGACTGAAGAAGAGGAGACGCGTGAGAGAAGAAAGGAATCACCGTTCGATATGAAAGGAAGGAGAGGGAACAACGCAGAGGGGAAAGGTAAGAATCGCTGCACAGAAGAATCGCTGCAGGAATCGCTTGCAGAGAAGAATCGCTTGCAGAGAAGAATCACTTGCAGAGAAGAATCGCTTGCAGAGAAGAATCGCTTGCAGAGAAGAATCGCTTGCAGAGAAGAATCTCTGCAAGCGAACGGAGAATGCAAGTTGCAGAGAGGAATTCATGTCAGCATGCCATATAGGTAGATGCAAATAAAATCAAATTTTGGATTTTTCATTCCTAAAAAAATTTAAGAAATAGGAAAAATAAAAATATCTAGAAAAAATAGGAAAATTAAAAAGAAACTCATTAAATTTAAAACATTTCTATCTTGTCATTGAATACTCATTGTTAGATGAAATTTTTACTATTTTTCTCATTGATTTGTCTTCTTTTTTCATTATATTACCTGAAAAATGAAAGTGGCAAAAAAAGCATAATTTTGCATGGGAAATTGTTTGTCCTCTTCTATTCTTGTCATTCTTTGTTCATGCCTACGATCGCAAAACTCATGCCCACTCTTTTGAATTATCTTTGTTTGACCTTCGAAAAGGTCAAATGACAAATAATCCTGAATTTAAAGGCAATTTAATGTGAATTCACCTTATGAAAGATATGATATGAGATATGCAAAAATTTCATTGAAAAGGGTAACATGTATAATATTGATGTATGTTATGCTTTCTTCATCAAAGTATAATGAATTAGGTATATAAAAGTCATGGTATCAAGATGAATACAATAGCCTGTAAATAAATAAAGGTCAAATGCAAGGATCGATTGCATTATTTCTTAAGGAAAAAAGCATGATCCCACAATACATTATGCTAGGCAAACCAAATATGAATGGGGTTGCTCAGTAGAAAAATACTATGTGAAAAGAAAGGATGAAAGCTATGATGAGCCACTTTACTGGACCTATCTCATTTTGGGATGAATACCTTAGGATAGTGAT
Organism: Lemna minuta; assembly: GCA_024174645.1. NCBI lineage: Eukaryota > Viridiplantae > Streptophyta > Magnoliopsida > Alismatales > Araceae > Lemna > Lemna minuta. The sequence continues at coordinate 14,433,228 of CM044105.1, forward strand.
ACCATGCAATTTCTACATAGAATTATATAATTATCAATACTAATTAAGGCATAAAACATTCCATTCTTATACATGTTATTATACTTGGAGTGCATATCTATCATTCTATGAAAATATAAGTTATAATATCAAAATGCACTATTTTTATGGATAATGATAAATAATTATAGAAAGATATTTGAGATTAGATTATTCTCATTTTATATTTCAAGTTATAATTGAGTTTTAATGTTTAATAATAAGAGAAAATATTTTTATATACACTTAATTATTTTTCTAGGTTATTTTCTAAAATAAATGAGTGTATTTTTAAAATAAAACTTTATTCTCTGGTTATTTTTTAAAGTTGACTTCTTAGAATGATAGTTATTTAATTTCTAATAAAAAAACTAAATTTGGATTAATTTGATGTTATATTTTTATAGTTATGAATTTTATAATTTCTTGGGATTTTTTTGGAATTTTTCTAAACTTTTTTGAATTTTTATGAATTAATTTGTTATATTATTTTGATTTAAATAGTAAAAAATTGTTTTTCTTTTCGTACGTTGACATGACAGTTGACGCGGCGAAGTGTGCTTACGTGTCACCACATGGCAGTATATGCTCACGGCACGTGGCACACACATGTGTTTGCGTGTGCGTGCGTGTGTATCCTTTAAAGGGTGTAAGTGATGAACTCGATTTGGGGATATTTTTAGTCGTTGTGTTAAATTGATTTCATGCAATAATATTTATAATTCCTCACTTTCTATAATGGTAAAGTAATGGTCAAATCTCAGGCATCTTAGGCAATGAGATTAGTGCTTTTGAGTAGAGATACTATTATAGGGAAAAAGTAATGGTAGAAGGGATTTTGGAGAAATATGGAGGGATAAAGCATTAGAATATGGTATGAACAAAATTATTAACAGATATATTTTTATTCTATGATAAATAATGATGAAAATATTGAGAATTAAATGTTGGAATAGAGAAATGAGAATGATAGAATGGAAGATGATGGAAGAATGGTGAAAAATCAGGAAATCGGGTAATCGGGAAATTGGGTAATGATGAGAATTTGTTTAAATAAAAGAGAAAAAATCTAAAATATAAAAAGGGAAATAGTTTCTACACTACAATGGAGGGGATTAAAAGAGAAAATCATATCAAAATCCTCACACAAACCCCATTTTTTATGCATGTCGTAGGCTGGGTGATGCTTGACTTGTTACAATCTTGATCCTCCACTTGATCTTGCCTCCACAATAAACTTGAACACCAAACATTGTCAAGGTTGGGCCCAAGCCTCTCCTTTTCTTTCTGGTAGCCTGATGCTAAGATAGAGCCAAAAAACAACAAAAAGGGAAGAAGAATATTATTTCATAATTTTAGGTTAAGTGGTTCCTTTGAATCAATGGTGGAGATTTAATATTTTTTGGTGCAACTAAATGAATGATTGAGATTAAATATATAAGCCACAACCATATTCACCTCCTAAACAGGTGGGAGAGCCCCTTTTATGGAGGTGGGCCTGATAACATGCATTTATAACTTGAATTCTTATCTTAATTAACTCATATTCATGCTTATTTTATGTGACTATGATGCATGTTATCATACTTTTTAGGAATTTTCTCCATTGGCATGTCATTTCACTAAAGTTGATATTTATGCATAAATTAGAGATAATTTCATTCTTAATAGATGATTAATCTTTTGTTTAAATTAATAGAAGTGAATCTCTGTTATTGAATGAGTTTTGACTTTAGTAAATGTGTGGGAAGGATGATTTTAGGATGAATTTATGATTTAGAATGTTTAATGAGAAATGATTTAAGTAAATTATAAGTCATCTTGATTTCTTCTTTCTAAATATATTTTAAATGGCATAACATTAAAAAGGAAGAAATTTGTGATCCAATGGAGAAAATTTGAGATTAAAAGGAGTTGTATTTTGAGAAATATGAAGTTCTGAAGTTTTATGCATTTTTTCCGATTTTTATTTGATTTATAAATTGAATTTCTAATTAAAAATATCGTAAAAAGGGGTTTTACCTGCAGGGTGACGTGGCGGCGGCTGACGTGGCGCAATGGCCAGAGTGACGTGGCGCGCGGGACCAACTCGGGTTGCGACGCGGCACTGAGGCCACGTGGCAGCGCCCGGGTGGCCCGCGCAGGAGGCGCACAGGGCGCGGCCAAGTGGCAGGGAGGCCAAGCGGCCACGTGGGCGCCCGTGTGGGGCGCCACGTGTAGATTCCGGTAATAGAGGAGATAGAGACAATTAATAGGGGAATTCACTCCCCTATTTATACGCGTCAATTCGTTTTCTTTTCTCCGTGTGGGACTATGTTCCCACACGGTCTTACCTGTGCAGGACGCGTGGCAACTTACCGGACGTCGGATGCGATCAGGACGGCCACGATCGCGTGGACCCGAGTCCACGCGATCATCAAATCCATCACGTGCGCAAAAGGGGGACTTAAGTGATGACAATCGGACGACGTACCTTGCGCCACGTGGCATCCTGAGAAGCTCCCGATCGGCATCAATCGAAGGCCTTGAGTTGATCACGATCGGACGGCTGATCTTCATCGAGAGACGATCACGATCGGACGCCTGGAGGAGGACTCGCATTGTGATCGTGGCGCACGGGATTGGTGAATCGTGATCGTTCATCAAACTAGAGCCCATCGGACGGTTTAGAGGCTTCGTGGAAGAACTCCACAACTGCGGTCCGATCGAACCGCGATCGCAGCGCGATCGAGCCGCGATCAGGGAGTTTACGTGACGCAATCGCCTCCAGTCGATCGGAGAACGATCGACGACTGACCAGGACCTCGATCGTGGCCCGATCGTGGGTCTTTTTGAGGCAAAAATTGTTGCCATTTCGAAGCGAAATCGAAGCAAAATTGTGGCTGATTCCAAGTGAATCCGGAAGCTACGTCCTCGCCAAGTGAAACCGCCTCCACGAGGTATGAATTCCGCCCCCACGACCGCATCAATTGCCCACGATCTTCGGGCCAAATTCCCTCTTTAAAAGCATGTATTTCCCTTCTTTGTTCTTCAACTTTTGATCGACTCGTGAAGAAATTAAGCGAGTTTCGAGGAAGGTCTTAATTTCTCATGATCCTATGCTTCCAACTGTGTAGAGACGCATCCATCGAAGCATGATAATCACGATTTCTTCTCTTGATTTCATCGAATTTTTCCATTGAATTCTGAACATCCACGAGGAAGAATCCGAGCAAATTCGCTTCAATCCACGAGAATTGTGGCCCCATTCTTGCGGCAATCCAGTTAGTAGTGAGATTCGATCGATTATCAAGAGGTAATTTGTATTTTTATTAGGTTTAGATCTTTAATTTCGCAAAGTAGTTCATAGTGTTCTTCATTTTTCCTAATTTTTAGTCCGAAAAGTCACTGATTTTGAAAATAGGATATCTCTTTGATTATAATTCCAAATCACTTGATTTTGGTATCATTGGATTTCTCTTTTCATCAGCTTTCCGTGGATAGCAAATTCATCAAATTCCGAGTTTATTTGACCCTTCAATTTGACGTTTGACCGAGGACTATTCATCCTTTATCAGAAGTCAAATGTTGACTTTCGCGGTCAATTACTTTCAATTTACAAATCAGAATTTGATAATTTTGGTCTCTTTAAATTTCTCTGGTTCTTAGATTTTCATTGACATATAAATTGCAAGATTTGGATTTCATTTGACTGGTCAATTTGAAGATTTCCTCTGAGGTGTTCATTTTGGGGATTTTCTAATACTTGATTTTCAATAATTCATAGTAAATCCAATTCTTATCAAAAAATCATGAGTTATATACCAATAAATTCCATTTTCTTCCTAGTTTCCAAATATATAATTTTCGCAATCTTTAGACCTTGTTTGATTCTCTGATTTTACAGTACACCTACTGTTGGTCAAAGTCAATGCTTTGACTTTGACTTTTGACTTTTCTCTGTCAAATCCGAGATTTCAATTCTTAAAACTTCTTATTAGGTCTATTTATATCACTTCCACTCATTTTATCTTATTTTTATTTCTTTAAAACCCTTTTTAAACCTAAGTTTGACCAAGTCAACTCTGCAATTAAAGTCAACCCTACTCTTTGTGGATCGACCCCATACTTACACAATACTTGATTTTTATATTTTATCTTTGTGTGTTCAGTTTATAAATTTTGTTTGACCATCGTCTTTGTGTTTTAACGACGCACGAAAACGACGCGTCAGGGCCCCACAACCTCTTCCTTAGGGAATGGGTTGACCACTCTCTAAGAGGTGGTAACCTTATCACTTCCCTATGGAGGTGGGCTTACCTATTTCTCCCCCTATAAATATGGATCCTTCCTAAAAAATAGGAAAGATCTCAATTGATTAATAATAAATAAAAGAGAAGAAGTTTGACTATTTGACCCTTTTAGAATGCCTCTGACCACCTTTGACTTCTCAAGAATCACTTTGACTATCATTGACTTCAATGAGAAATGAAGTGATTAGCCTTCTAAAAAGGTGGAATGGGTTGACTCCTCCTAAGAAGGTGGTTGACTAACCTCCTAAAAAGGTGAAAAGGTTTGACTAACCTCTTAGAGATATAACAAGGTTTGACCAACCTCCTAAAATGGTGGAAAGGTTTGACTAACCTCTTAAAGATATAACAAGGTTTGACCAAACTTCTAAAAAGGTGGAAGGGCTTGAACATCCTCCTAGAAAGAAAGAAAGGTTTGAGCAACCTCATAAACAGATGGAGTGCTCATTTTATTCTTCTCCTAGATAGTTTGCATCCATCCTCCAATTGAACTTACCCTAAGTCCTTGCATCCACACAACTTGGAAAAATTGTGATAATTCAACCATTTAACTTCCAATAAATCAAATGGGGTTAATCTCATAATATAATGAAAATGTAAAAAATGATGCATAAGATGACTCAATCATATTTTTGTCACATTCAACCATTAGATATGGATATTCTCATTTTAGTAGTCTTTATCAGTACTTAAACAAGATAAATGATGCATGAATATGACTTATAGTTTAGGGTTATTAGAAAGCTAACCCAGTTAATGCACCCCATTATTTATACAAGTGTCATTTTAACATATTTGTCGTGTGGGACTGTTTCTATTTCTTTTTCTACGTAGGTGACGTGGGAAAATCACAAGCTTTTGTTCTTCACGTTTAACGAGAGCTGATAATCTTCACTGAAAGTGAGGGGTACGTGGCGCATAACGATTCCTCACTAATCATTTTAAAATGATTTAATCTCAAGCGTTTATTTGAATAGTTATAATTGTTGAGTTTAAACGCACCTAATGGACTTCGATGGACACATGGCTGCATCTTGAGCACTTTATGAAGATCAAATGACAAGTGTTATGCGATGCTTCTTCACGCGATAACATGATAAAATTTCAATGTTTCATCATGAATTCAACGGCCACAGCTTAACGACATCAATTCACTTATGTGCATTACATCTGAGTCGTTGATTGAAGATGAAGAGGCAAATCGAACATTCACCCCAAGGTATTTTCATTTTTTGAAATGCAGAATGAAAAGCCTTGGTCAAGTGATGAATTGGATCATCTTGAGCATGATTTTGGGTTATATTATGTGTTTTCTCCCTAATCTTTCTTCCTATAACATTATATTTCAATTTCGAATAGTAGATTAGTTGAATGTTATGAAATTGAACTATTTTCTCTCTCTTTGCTAGCAAAATCTCTCTCTTTATTTTGCTCCTGGACTTCTCCAGGAATGCTGATCCAAATTGAGTGATTTTCAATTCTAGGGATTCATCTTCGAGTATTCTTTCCAAATTTACAAAAATCCCTAATTTTTGACCTCAATTCATCATTCTATTTAATAGAATTTGAAGAATACCATAAAAAATTCTTTTATTTCTCTATGGATCGGACCCTGATTCAATGTTATAGTAGTTAATTCTTGATTGAAACTTTAAATTGGTGAGTTTGGTAACTATTTTGACACACATGTGTGTTTTTAACGATTGCACGAAAATCTATCAAGAGATAGCCATGCATATAATAAATAAGGTACCTACCAAGTTTGTTAGGCTAGCTCCTTATGACTTATGGATGTGTAAAAAGCCTTCTTTTGGTTAGATTTACATCTAGTATAGAGATTGACTATGTAGAGATACTATATAGAGAGGTCTAGATCTATAAGTTTTAGTATCCTAATATGAAAGGGATTGACTATGCAAATTATAACATGCATTTTATACTTGTAATTACATGATTATTAATGCAAATTAAGGCATAAAAAAATTCCATTGTTATGCACATTATCATACTTTCAATGCATATTCATAATTATATGAAATTTGAATTGTAATATCAAAGTGCATTATTTCGAAGAAAAATCAAGGCATCCAGGAATTTGAAATTTTAGAAAATATTATAGCCATTTTAAATTTTAGATTATAGTTAAGGTTTAAATGCAAAAATAATGAGAGAAAATAATTTTATATATACTAATTTATTTTTCAGTTTTAGTTTTCAAACAAAATGAGTGTATGTGTGAGTTAGAAGTTTATTCTCTTGTTATTTCTTGAATTAACATTTATAAAAGGATAGAATATTTAATTTTTTATGAAACAGAGAAAATTGGATTAAAAAAGAGTTATATTTTGAAAGTTATACATTTTTCAATTTTTAGAAATTCAAAATAAATTTTTTATAAATTTATTTTGAATTTATTTTAATTAACTACATTTAAAAAGTAGTTTCATATGCGCATACTAATGTGGCAGTTAACATGGCCAGTGCACTTACATGTTGATACATGGTGATGTGTGTGCATCATTAGAATGCGTAGTAAATGCTTAAGAACCTTGTTTAGGGAATGAGCTAACTGCCTATAATCATTTGCCCTTGTATACTCATTGCAACCCCGAGGAAGCGAGAACGTGAAGTTATTGAATACACATGGGCTCGTGTAAAAAATTATTTCAAACTCACCAATTTAGAGAAATAATCACGAATTAGATAGTATAGAGGTGAATAAGAGTCAAATCCATGGAGAATTAAGGTGTTTTTGAGAAAATCATTGCAACTCGATCAAATCGGATAGTGAATTGAGGTGAGAAATTAGGGATTTTGATATTTTCAGATAGAAAACTTGAAGACGAATCCACAAAATCAAAAATCATAGAATTTGGGTCAAGATTCATTGAGAAATCCACAAGCGAATTGGGTAGAAATTTATGAACGCAATGAGAGAGAAAACCAAAATAAAATTTAAAATTTGACTAATTTATGATTCTAAATTACAATCTAATGATACATGACGAAATATTAGAAGGAAAATACATAATCTAACCCAAAGTCGTGCTCGAATTGATCCAATTCATCTCCAGATCAAAGGCTATTTATTCTACAATTATGAAGACGAAATTTGGTATTCAAGAGGCGATTTCTCCCTATTCTTTCAACGAAATTAATGTTTCAAACACTCACTGGATGCAGAAATGAGTCTATAAGAGAAAGAAATCAAGAAATTCAAGGACTGAGTTGGCTAAATAGTTTGATTTACTCGAAACATTGAAGAATACATTTTTCGTCAAAGAACATGTATATAAATAGGCAAATTTGGGCTTAACCGTTAGATTTGACATTTAATCTTTGATCAACAGCTCTAATGAAATGCTTGGATGCGAATCATTATGTTTAAATCATGTCTGTTCAATCGAAGATTTTGCCACGTCATGCGTGAAGTAGAAACACCATGAAACGCTTGTCGTTTGATCTTCATCTAACACTCTAGTTGCGTCCACGTGTCCATCAAGCAGTTTTAATCTCAGCTGTTATAACTTCTTAGATGAACCGCTAGATTAAACCATTTTAAAATGATTTGTCGATGAATCATTATGCGCCACGTACCCCCGACTTAAGTGAAGATCGATGGATTTGATATAACATGCAAATAAGACGCTTCTCATAGTGATACGTCACCTACGCATTAAAATAGAAGCAAATAGTCACACATGATGAAAATTATTGAAATCCAGCGGGTATATAAGTAATGTGCGAGTAATGAGTTAGTGAAAATCTTACAGAGGGTGTTTATTCTCATTAATCCGACAGACCCGCACACATGCATACACACACGCACACACGCGTGTGTGCGCATGGATGCATCAATCATATTCACTTTCCCTAGAAAAATATTATTAAAATAATAGTTGCGTTCGTTTATGTGGTTCAGTGAATATTATTCCCTAAATCTAATATCCCAAAAGTGATGTATAGTTATATAAGTTGGACTTATAAAAAATCTAAAATAATTTTGAAAAGTTCAAGATAAAAGTCATGAAAAATTTTGAAACACATTGAAGATTTTCCCAAAATTTAAATACAATAAATTTAAATCTAGGCATCCTTTATAATTGAGTTGTTTTCCCAATTGGTGCATTTTTATCCTTCTAGCTTGTCATATATTTGGAAGTGAACAATTTGCAAGAAATAAAGTTATATATTTGATGAAGCATTTTATGCGGTTGTTAAAACACATAAACGTCGATCAAAAAAAATTTATAATACCGAACTCACAGTGACAAAGATATAAAATCAAGTAAAGTGTAAGTATCGGGTCGATCCACTGAGAACTAGGTTGACTTTTATTGCAGAGTTAACTTGGTCAAACTTAGGTTTAAATAGGGTTTTAAAGAAGTGGAAATTATAGTTTATGAATATGAATGATATAAATATGCTAGATAAGATATTTTAAGAAATTAGATCTCTAATTTGACAGAGAAATGTCAAAAGTCAATGTCAAAGCTTTGACTTTGACCAACAGTTGACTTTCTATAAAATCAAAGAATCAAAAGGAGTCAGAAGATTACGAAAATTATATATTCAGAATTTATAGAAAAAATGGAATTTATTGATATAAAGTTCGTGATTTTTCAATAAGAATTGGACTTATTATGAGTCATTGAAAATCAAAGATCACAAAAATCGTGAAATGAACACTTCGGTGTAAATCTTCAAATTGACTAACCAAATGATATCCAAATCTTATAACTGATATATAAATAGAAAGCTAACAACCAGATGATTACAAAGAGACCAAAAATTTCAAATTCCAATTTGTATTTTAAGAGTAATTGATCTTGCAAGTCAATGCCCAAATTTTGATTGAATATTAGTAGTGGTTGGTCAAACGTTGAATTGAGGGGCCAAATGATCTTGGAATTTAACGAATTTGCTATCCACGGAAAGCTGATGAAAGAAGGAACCCAATAAAAGAAAAGTCAAGTGATTTGGATTTAGTATCAGAGAGATATCCATGTTTGAAAATCGACAAAAATCTATCACTAAAATTGGGCAAAAATATGAATTTAACTACTTCTACACTCCAATTATCTACCTAATTCTAATCTAAATTACACGAATTGCAAGAATGACAAAGGAATCACACTACTTATAAAAAAAATTAGTATTCCTTGAAGAGTATTCCTTGGTTTCATCTTTGATGTACGTTTGGCGTTCAAGGGGAGACTACGATCGTTTCTTGCAATCAATTCGTGATTATAATGCCTCAATGGCTGAGGAATTCGACACTAGGAAGTAGAGTATTATGAAGAACTTAAGACCTTCCTTTCAAATTGCTTAATTTCTTCACGATTCGATCAAAAGCTAAGAAAATAAGAGAAGAACATTGGTTTTTTAAAGGGATTTCCGCGCGAAAAATGTGAACCGTTAGATTCTGTGAAGACCGATCAACGGTCACGATCACATGCGGATCATGGTCCATTCCATGATCGCACAATGCGGACCCACGCTCTCCTTTGATCTCGCCCGTCCGATCTTGATTGGATCCTTTCTGTGCATCCACGTGTCGCAAGGTGAGTCGTCTATCGCATTCACTTAAATATCCTTTAGCGCATGTGTTTGATCAACGATCCGGTGGACTCCGCATCCACGTGATTGATGCATCGCGATCACATCCGACGCCCACCGTGCTGCCACGTCACCGGCAAAGGAGAAATTCCGCAGGAACATAGTCCCACACGGATAAAATAGAGGGAAGTGTCGTGTATATAAGGTGGGGTGGTAATACGCAAATGCGTTACCGCCCCAATACTATTACCAAGGTCCACTAACCGGTGGGCCCTCCACCTTCCAGGCCCCTTAGTGCCACGTGGCGCCACCCGGGCGTCCGCGTGGACTCGTGTGGCGTCTGCCACGCGTTCGCGCCACCTTGCGCCACCTGAGCGCTGCGTGGGCTCGCACGGCTCTGCCACGTGGCCTTGCGTGCCGCGTCGCATCGGCGCGGGTCCCGTGCTCCACGTCAGCTCTGCGCGCCACATCAGCCCCGCGGTCTTGCAGAAATAAACCCCCTTTTTTTACAATTTAAAAATCTATTAAAAATCAAAATAAATTCTGGAAAAATCCAGAAAAATCAAATTAATTCAAAAATTCATAACTTAAGAAATACAACTCCTTTTAAACTCAAATTTTCTCCATTGGATCACAAATTCCTTCCTTTTTAATATCACGCCCTCAAAAATATAAATTAAAAGAAGAATATAAGATGAATTCATAATGAATTAAGATAATCTCTTAAGACATCTTCTTTATATCATCCTAACATTCTAATTGAAATTTATTCTTCAAAATATCTACTTAAAGTCAAAGTAATTTAAGGAAAATGAATAATTTATATTTATTTAACCTTGTAAAAGATTAAACCTTCATAAAGCACATAATTAACCTTAAATAATGCATAAATATGAACTTAAGTAGAATGGCATACCAATGGAGAAAATTCATAAAAACTATGATAACATGCATCATAATTACATAAAATAAGTATGAATATGAGTTAAATAAGATAAGAATTTAAGTTAAATATGCATTGATAACATGCTATTTATACATGAATTTATATGATTATTAATGCAAATAAAAGCATTAATAGTTCTAATTGCATGCATGTTATCATATTTTAAGTATATTTTTGTCATTTTGTATAATTTCATGTTATGATCTAAAAATACATCAATTTATGGATTATTATATGTAATTAAACATTATAATTTATAATCCTATTTATATTTAAGATCATAATGATGTTTTCATGATTAATTAATAAGAGAAATGATGCTTATTAGTATTCATGTATTTTTATGAATTTATTTTAGAAACTACATGAATGTATTTATTTAATTAAAATTCATTCTCTTACTATTTTTATAATTTGACTTTTTATAATGATAGATCATTCAATTTCTGATCCAAAAAAAAATTGAATTAATTTGGAGTTGTATTTTGAAAGTTATGATTTTTACAATTTATAGGAATTTTCTGGAATTTTTCTGAATTTATTCAAGGATATTTTCTATTTTAAATTAATTAAAAACAATTAAAAATAAGCAAAAAGGGGTTTATTAATCGTGCGGGACCCACGTGGATGCGACGTGGCACGCAAGGCCACGTGGCAGAGCCACGTGGACCCATGCGAGCGCCTGTGTTGCGCGGAGGTGACGTGTATAATATTTATATTTACTCGGAATATATAAGGTTATAGTACATATAAGCATCCGTAAGCCGGATTTAAGCTAATCGCTTAAGTCCACGTACCTTATATACCCGAGGAATCTCCTTAATTTTCTCTGTGTGGGACTATTAGTCTCTTATTTTGAAATATAGGTGACGTGGACTTACGTGGTGCGTCGGATATGATCGCAACACGTAGACCGCGTGGACGCAGAGTCCACCGGATCACAGATCAAGCACGTACCTTAATTGGGAGTTAAGTGAATAAATCGTGACCATCCATCAAGGAGTTATAATGGTCTAGATTCATCGCGACTAATGGACCTCCGATTAAATCACGATCGTTGGATGAAGATCCAACGGACAATCGAAATGACGCGCCTATTTCTTCATGTGACGTGGACGCTGATAACATGCATTTATAACTTGAATTCTTATCTTAATTAACTCATATTCACGCTTATTTTATGTGAATATGATGCATCTTATCATACTTTTTAGGAATTTTCTCCATTGGCATGTCATTTCACTAAAGTTGATATTTATGCATAAATTAGGGATAATTCCATGCTTAATAGATGATTAATCTTTTGTTTAAAATTAATAGAAGTTAATCTCTATTATTGAATGAGTTTTGACTTTAGTAAAGGTTTGAAAGAATGATTTTAGGATGAATTTATAATTTAGAATGTTTAATGAAAAATGATTTAAGTAAATTATAAGTCATCTTGATTTCTTCTTTCTAAATATATTTTAAATGACATGATATTAAAAAGAAAAGAATTTGTGATCCAATGGAGAAAATTTGGATTAAAAAGGAGTTATATATTTTAAGATATGATTTTCTGAAGTTTTAGCCCTTTTTCTGATTTTTATTTGAATTTTAAAGTATTTTTTTGATTAATTTCCTTGTTAAAATCGCGAAAAGGGGGGGATTTTGGTCCACAGGCCCCGTAAGCTGACGTGGCGAGGCGGTGACATGGCACGCGGGACCACCGGCGGATGCGACGTGCCTCTGAGGCCACGTGGCAGGGCCGCGGATGGCCCACGTGGCGCATGGGTGACACGTGTACACGTGTCATATATAGTATATAATATGCATATTATAAGCCTATTCATAGAACTGGCTAACCTCTCTAATCCGCTCCCCTATTTATACGCATCATTCCCCTTTATTTTCTCCGTGTGACTATGTCTCACACGGTTTTCATACCTTGCAGGTGACGTGGACGTGTGGCGAGCGTGCGATCTCCTCACGGACGGCTTCGATCGCGTGGACCCGAGTCCACGCGATCAGCAAAACAACACGTGCGTTAATCTCAAGTTAAGTGGATGTGATCAAAGGCTCACCTGTTGCCACGTGGCACTTTTCGGAGCGTGGATCTTCCTCAAACGGACGATGATTGCAGCGAGGGTTGATCGCGCGATCGAGGCCGTCCAACCTACCTGACTTCACCGATCCGACGACCACTTGAAGCGCGATGCGCCTCTCCCCGTGAAGATCGCGGGAGCGTCGGATTCCCATCTGACGGCCATGTGATCGCGATCTGCCCCTCTTCGTGAAGATCGCTGGAGCGTCGGATTCAAATCCGACAGCGTAGGCAGCTCGTGGAAGAACTCCACGAACGCGGCCGGATCAAACCGCTATCGCGGCGCGATTAAGCCGCGATCGAGGAGATTTTGCCATGGACACGTCGCCGGTCGAAAGGAAGGCGATCGACGAACCACTAGCACCACGATCGATGCCCGATCGCGGCCCGATCGTGGTGCGATCGTGGCGAAAATCGCCGCGAAAATCGTGGCAAACATTGAAGCAAAAATGAAGCCAAACTCAAGCTGATTTGTCGCGGAATTGAAGCCACGACCCATGCCCAACGAATCGCCCCCACTACCACATCAATTGCCCACAATCTTCGGGCCAATTTCCCTCTTTAAAAGCATGTATTTTCCTTCTTTGTTCTTGAACTTTTGATCGACTCGTGAAGAAATTAAGCGAGTTTCGAGGAAGGTCTTAAGTTCTCGTGATCCTCTGCTTCCAAGTGTGTAGAGACGCATCCATTGAAGGATGATAATCATGATTTCATCTCTTGATTTCATCGAATTTTCCCCTTGAATTCCGAACGTCCACGAGGAAGAATCCGAGCAAATTCGCTTCAATCCACGAGAATTGAGGCCCCATTCTTGCGGCAATCGGGTTAGTAGTGAGGTTCGATTGATTATCAAGAGGTAATTTGTATCTTTATTAGGTTTAGATCTTTAATTTTGCAAAGTAGTTCATAGTGTTCTTCATTTTTCCTAATTTTTAAATCCGAAAATTTTCTGATTTTGAAAATAGGATATTTCTTTGATTATAATTCAAAATCACTTGATTTTGATTTCATTCAATTCCTCTTTTAATCAGCTTTCCGTGGATAGCAAATTCATCGAATTCCGAGTTCATTTGGCCCTTCAAATTGATGTTTGACCGAGGACTATTCATCCATCATCAGAAGTCAAACGTTTACTTTCGGGGTCAATTACTTTCAATTTACAAATCAGAATTCGATCATTTTGGTCTCTTTAGATTCCTCTGGTTCTTAGCTTTCCATTGACATATAAATTGAAAGATTTGGATTTTATTTGTCTGGTGAATTTCAAGATTTTCTCTGAGGTGTTCATTTCGGGGATTTTGTGATAGTTGATTTTCAATAATTCATAGTAAATCTAATGCTTATCCAAAAATCACGAATCATATACCAATAAATTCCATTTTCTCTCTAGTTTTCAAATATATAATTTTGGTAATCTTCTGACCCTGTTTGATTCTCTGATTTTTACAGACACCTACTATTGGTCAAAGTCAACGCTTTGACTTTGACATTTGAGTTTTCTCTGTCAAATCCAAGATTTCAATTCTTAAAACTTCTTATTACGTCTATTTATATCATTTCCACTCATTACATCTTATTTTTATTTCTTTAAAACCCCTTTTATACCTAAGTTTTACCAAGTCAACTCTGCGATTTAAGTCAACCCTGCTCTCTGTGGATCGACCCGATACTTACCCAATACTTGATTATTATATCTTGTCTTTGTGAGTTCAGTTTTATAAATTTTATTTGACCATCGGATTTGTGTTTTAACGACGCACGAAAACGATACGTCAAAATGGCGCCGTTGCCGGGGAGCATGCGTTATTGATTTGATTGCTTTGATTTCTTGATCATATTAAGGTTTCTGTCTTCTATTTTTTACTGATCTGCAGAGAATTTATCAGACCCTCATCAGTGGTGAAAAGGTATAGCGAGGTAAGATTACCTAAATTTGGCCATTATTTGACATTTTGGTGCAAATTTGGTAGTCTATTTGGTGTTTTTCACCTAATTGATACATCGATATTGATATATCTGAGATTTTATCCTTTGTTATCAGTGACTTATTAGTATTATTATCTTTATTGGTGTGCTTTTTGATAGTGTTTGACTTGATCTATCTTTTAGGTGGATTAAGTGAAGCATTTTTCATTTAGACATCACTCTTTTCGTCTCACTCTTTTCGTCTCACTCTTTTCTGACATTCTTATATATATACTTGCTGTTTCGTGATCTTTTGGCTTTAGATATGAATAGGAATCATAGGAACCGAGGAGGACGACAGGGTCAGCGACCCAGGAGGCATACAAGGACTACCATCGGAGTCCTTTTGCCCACTTTGGCCTTTTGCCCACTTTGCATGGACTACCATCGGAGGATCCGTATTGACATGTGGACGAGTTCAGCCAGGTGTGCGAATTCAACCAATTTCACAATGTTTCCTTCGAGACGGCCAAGATGCACTTCTTCCCTTTCACGCTTAAGGAAAGGGCGAAGGAGTGGTTCTTTACCTTGGGCCGCGAGTTTGATTCATGGAGAGATATGGAAGATGCATTTTTGCGTAAGTACTACTCGGTAGGTAAGAATAGTGCCGTGAGACGCGCCATACGCGAGTTCTTACAAGGGCCGGGTGAGGTTTTCTATGAGGCTTGGGAGAGAATTAGAGATCTCCTGAGACAGTGTCCGCATCATGGTATACCTAAACATGAGATTACTCAGATTTTTTATGATGGTTTAGGTGCACTGCGATGTATTTGCTCGATGCCGCTAGTGGAGGCATGTTTATGAGCAAGTACGAGGATGAAGCCCTCGAGTTGATCGAGTTGGTGGCGGAGAATAGCCATCATCACGCGGCTAAATCCTTCGGAGGACGGAGCGCTCACGCGAAGGGAGGGATGTTAGACGCAAAGGCGGCGAAGACAGGTATGCTTTTAGATAAGATTGAGAAACTGACGGAAGCCTAGAACTTGATCATGGACTCACTTAAGGTCCGACCGGGTTCTGATGGCCTCGCGTCAGTTTCACATATCGATGTCTCACCATGTTCACATTGCTCTAGTTTGAGCATGTAGAGTTGGATTGCCCCGTGATGGCAATCAAGGGACAGTTTCCATTTCGGCCAAACCATACTACATATCCAGGTTTGAGCCAGGCGGGTAGGTCGACCTACCCGAATCAGGGTTATTCTACTTTTCATAACCCTACTTATGCCCAGCAACGGAGTGAGCAACACACTTCATATCACCAGCCCCTACGGATCCAGCGCGCAGCATATGGGGAACCCGAGGCCGACACCTTTCGCCCTCGAGCATTCCCGAGCGGTCACACAGCCCACCGGCTATTCCACCTTCGGCACCTTCCAGTTGACCCCGTCATGAGTGTATTAGCACAAATGATGAGTACACCGAATGAGGTTAGCGAGCTGACTGACCGAGTCGAAGGGGCTAAAGCCCAATGCTTCGATGCTTCTACCGAGCAAAGGAAGGGTAAGCGAGTTGAGTTTAGTGATCAGCTACCTTCCCAGCCTTTAGCAAATCCTAGGAATGTAGGTCAAGCATCGTCGAGCCGCACCCATAATGTGAACGAAGTTCGCATTGATGGTGCATCGGAGGAGGCACATGCCATATCGGGCCTACGTAGCGGCAAGGTCTTAGTGGATTCTCATACGGACCACAAGCGCCGCAAGGACCCGCTTGAGGAGAAGGACGACTGTCCATCTCCCACGATTATCCCAGAGGAGGACTCCGAGGATGAGGAGGCACCCGATGAGGAGAGTAGGGCAGAGCCCAATCCCGAGGTTTATAAACCTCCGATGCCATATCCTCAGCTTTTGAGCCGGCCTAGAGTCCCTACGAGTGATAGTGATGACACCTTATTAGAGGCTTTTAGGCAGGTTACTATCACCATTCCATTACTAGACGCCATCCAGCATATTCCACCCTACGCAAAGTTCCTGAAGGGACTTTGCACCCCGGTGAGGAAGCCGAAACGTATCCATATGAGTGAGACTATTAGTTCCATCATGCTGAGTACGCTTCCTCGTAAGCGACGTGATCCGGGAGCTCCTACGATTAGTTGTGAGATAGGGGGTAGGATGTTCACTCGATCTCTCCTCGACACGGAGTGTATGATGTTTGCCCACTTGGCGAGTTGCAGCCATTATTTATCGAGTTGAGCTTAGCGGATGGATCCGTGAGACGACCTCACGGAGTAGTGGAGGATGTGATAGTTAAGGTAGAAAACTACTACTTTCCGGTAGATTTTATTATCGTGGATATGAAATCCACGAAGGACCTCACCGACTCTCCCATCATACTAGGGAGACCATTTTTAGCTACTGCGAAAGCGATTACGGATTGGGGCAAGGGTGAAGTTATTTTTCAGGTTGGAGATAGCAAGATGAAGGTGAGCATCAACAAGTTGATGCGACATCCTTCACACGAGACCGATGAGGTAGGCGCCATCGATATCTACGAGGATCCGGAGATCTCGAGTTGTATCGAGGAGACGATGGCGGCTATTGAGGATAGGAGCTTCGAGGAGCCCAAGGATGATCCATTTCCCTCTGGCGAGATGGCACCCGAGCTAAAACCACTACCTTCGACGCTGAAGTACGCTTTTCTTGATCATCATAGTGCTAACCCCGTTATTATATCCTCGCAGCTAGATCACGACCAGGAGGAGAGACTATTGGCGGTCTTACGAGCGAGGAAGGAAGCAATTGGATGGAACTTGTTGGATCTTAAGGGAATTGATCCCTCTTTCTGCATGCATCGCATTTTCCTAGAGGAGGACTCTCGTCCCTCTAGAGAGGCACAAAGACGGCTCAACCCTAAGGTATGGGATTCTGTTAAGGATGAGATTCTTAATGGCTTAATGCATGTATCATATATCCCATCTCCTATAGTCCATGGGTCAGTCCGGTGCATGTTGTCCCCAAGAAGGCGGGGATCACCGTGACGACAAATGATAAGGGCGAGAAACTTCAGACGTGTCTTCCGACGAAGTGGAGAGTTTGCATCGACTATCGGAAGCTTAACGCGGCAACGAAGAAGGACCATTTCCCTTTGCCATTTATTGACCAAATTCTTGACAAGCTTTCAGGTCAAGGATTTTATTGCTTCCTAGATGGCTATTCGGGGTATAATCAGCTAGCTATCCACCCCGATGATCAGGAGAAGACGACGTTTACATGTCCATTTGGCACATATGCATTTCAGCGCATGCCTTTTTGACTATGTAACGCCCCCGCCACATTTCAGAGGTGCATGATGGCCATCTTCTCCGATTTTATAAGAGAGAGCATGGAGGTCTTCATGGACTACTTTTCAGTTTTCGGCCCGAGTTTTGATGCGTGCTTGGAGCACTTAACTCAAATCCTCGACGTTTGCATTAAGAAATGCCTAGTTCTTAGTTGGGAGAAGTCCCACTTCATGGTGCGAGAAGGTATAGTGCTTGGACATCTAGTTTCAAGCAAAGGATTGGAAGTGGACAAGGCCAAGGTTGAGGTAATCCAAGACCTTGCACTCCCTATGTCGATAAGGGAACTTACAAGTTTCCTAGGGCATGTCGGTTTTTATCGTCGCTTTATTCAGGATTTTGCTAAGGTTTCAAAACCACTGACTTCTCTTCTTTGCAAGGAAAAAGACTTTATCATTGAGGAAGAAGGGAAGCAAGCCTTTATGCAGCTGAAGCAAGCTTTAGTGGAAGCGCCTATTTTACAAAGTCCTAATTGGGACTTACCTTTTGAGATTATGTGTGATGCTTCTGATTTTGCAGTGGGCGCGGTTTTGGGGCAGCGAATCGACAAAAAGCCGACCGCCATATGTTACGCGAGCAAGACACTAGCCCACGCTCAACTTAACTACACTACGACGGAGAAGGAGTTGTTGGCGGTTGTCTTTGCTTTGGAGAAGTTTCGGCCTTATATCTTGGGCAGCAAGATCATCGTCTACACGGACCATGCCGCATTGAAGTACTTGCTGTCCAAAAAAGATTAGATGGGTTCTCCTCCTTCAAGAATTCGATTTAGAGATCAAGGACAAGAAGGGAAGTGAGACCTCGGTGGCTGATCATCTTTCTCGACTCCACATTACATCCTCAGGTGAGATTTGTGATACATTTCCCGATGAGCAGCTCCTCGCCGTTGTGACTAAGGTACCTTGGTTTGCGCATATTGTTAATTACTAAGTCACAAAATCTATCCCCGATTATTGGAACACGCATCAGAAAAAGAAATTTGCGTATGATGTTAGACATTATTTTTGGGAAGAACCCCAATTGATCCATTCTAAACTTTCTAAACTAAAGTTGATATTTATGCATAAATTACGGATAATTTCATGCTTAATAGATGATTAATCTTTTGTTTAAAATTAATAGAAGTTAATCTCTATTATTGAATGAGTCTTGACTTTAGTAAATGTTTGAAAGAATGATTTTAGGATGAATTTATGATTTACAATGTTTAATAAGAAATGATTTAAGTAAATTATAAGTCATCTTGATTTCTTCTTTCTAAATATATTTTAAATGACATGATATTAAAAAGAAAAGAATTTGTGATCCAATGGAGAAAATTTGGATTAAAAAGGAGTTGTATATTTTAAGATATGATTTTCTCAAGTTTTAGCCCTTTTTCCGATTTTTATTTGAATTTTAAAGTAATTTTTTTAGATTAATTTCCATGTTAAAATCGCGAAAAAGGGGGTATTTTGGTCCACAGGCCCCGTAAGCTGACGTGGCGAGGCGGTGACATGGCACGCGGGACCACCAACGGATGCGACGTGCCTTTAACGCCCCGTGGCAGGGCCGCGGAAGGCCCACGTGGCGCATGGGTGACACGTGTACACGTGTCATATATAGTATATAATATACATATTATAAGCCTATTCATAGAACTGGCTAACCTCTCTAATCCGCTCCCCTATTTATACGCATCATTCCCCTTTATTTTCTCCGTGTGGGACTATGTCCCACATGGTTTTCTTACCTTGCAGGTGACGTGGACGAGTGGCGAGCGTCCGATCTCCTCATGGACGGCTTCGATCGCGTGGACCCGAGTCCACGCGATCAGCAAAACAACACGTGGGTGAATCTCAAGTTAAGTGGATGTGATCAAAGGCTCACCTGTTGCCACGTGGCACTTTTCGGAGCGTGGATCTTCCTCGAACGGACGATGATCGCAGCGAGGGTTGATCGCGCGATCGAGGCCGTCCAACCTACCTGACTTCACCGATCCGACGGCCACGTGAAGCGCGATCCGCCTCTCTTCGTGAAGATCGCTGGAGCGTCGGATTCAAATCCGACGGCGTAGTCAGCTCGTGGAAGAACTCCACGAACGCGGCCGGATCAAACCGCGATCGCGGCGCGATTAAGCCGCGATCGAGGAGATTTTGCCATGGACACGTCGCCGGTCGAAAGGAAGGCGATCGACGAACCACTAGCACCGCGATCGACGCCCGATCGCAGCCCGATCGTGGTGCGATCATGGCGAAAATCGCGGCGAAAATCGTGGCAAACATTGAAGCAAAAATGAAGCCAAACTCAAGCTGATTTGTCGCGGAATTGAAGCCACGACCCATGCCCAACGAATCGCCCCCACTACCACATCAATTGCCAACAATCTTCGGGCCAATTTCCCTCTTTAAAAGCATGTATTTTCCTTCTTTGTTCTTGAACTTTTGATCGACTCGTGAAGAAATTAAGCGAGTTTCGAGGAAGGTCTTAAGTTCTCGTGATCCTCTGCTTCCAAGTGTGTAGAGACGCATCCATTGAAGGATGATAATCATGATTTCATCTCTTGATTTCATCGAATTTTCCCCTTGAATTCCGAACGTCCACGAGGAAGAATCCGAGCAAATTCGCTTCAATCCACGAGAATTGAGGCCCCATTCTTGCGGCAATCGGGTTAGTAGTGAGGTTCGATTGATTATCAAGAGGTAATTTATATCTTTATTAGGTTTAGATCTTTAATTTTGCAAAGTAGTTCATAGTGTTCTTCATTTTTCCTAATTTTTAGATCCAAAAAGTTGTTGATTTTGAAAATAGGATATCTCTTTGATTATAATTCAAAATCACTGGATTTTGGTTTCATTGGATTCCTTTTTTCATCAGCTTTCCGTGGATAGCAAATTCATCGAATTCCGAGTTCATTTGGCCCTTCAAATTGACGTTTGACCGAGGACTGTTCATCCTTCATCAGAAGTCAAACGTTGACTTTCCGGGTCAATTACTTTCAATTTACAAATCAGAATTTGATCATTTTGGTCTCTTTAGATTCCTCTGGTTCTTAGCTTTCCATTGACATATAAATTGAAAGATTTGGATTTTATTTGGCTGGTCAATTTGAAGATTTCCTCTGAGGTGTTCATTTCGAGGATTTGGTGATAGTTGATTTTCAATAATTCATAGTAAATCCAATTCTTATCCAACAATCACGAATCATATACCAATAAATTTCATTTTCTCTCTAGTTTTCAAATATATAATTTTCGTAATCTTCTGACCCGGTTTGGTTCTCTGATTTTACACTACACCTATTATTGGTCAAAGTAAATGCTTTGACTTTGACATTTGAGTTTTCTCTGTCAAATCCGAGATTTCAATTCTTAAAACTTCTTATTAGGTCTATTTATATCATTTCCACTCATTACATCTTATTTTTATTTCTTTATAACCCCTTTTAAACCTAAGTTTGACCAAGTCAACTCTACGATTTAAGTCAACCCTGCTCTCTGTGGATCGACACGATACTTACCAATACTTGATTATTATATCTTGTATTTGTGAGTTAGGTTTTATAAATTTTTTTTGACCATCGTCTTTGTGTTTTAACGACGCAGGAAAACGACGCGTCAGACGCATCTGAAGCCTTCATGAACAATCAGACGCTTACGACTTAATCGCGATGATTCGATCAAGCGATGCTTCATCGGGACCGTTGATCGCGATGGACCATTAGATCGACGGTTACGCCCAATTTCTCTTTAAATAGAACTGTTCTTCGAACGGAAACCTTGCCCTTGGATTTTCGAGATTAATCGAACTGTTTAGACACCACAATTTAAGCGCCAATCGATTTCTTTCCCTTCTTGACCTGTTTCCGCGTCCGAGGAGTGCTTGAAATCAAAAATTGATTGAGAGATCAAGGAGAAATCACATCTTGAACGCCATCTTCGTCTTCGAAAACGCGGAATGAAAAGTCATGCATCCGGCGATTAATTGGATCATTTCGAAGGCTACTTTGGGTTAGATTGTGTGTTTTCATCTTAATCTTTCATCATTTAGTGTTAATTTAATATTTTAAATCATAGATTACGTTTAATTTGGTTTTAATTTCGGTCTTTAATCATTTTTTTGAATCGATATTTTCACCCATCTTCAAACTTCGATTACTCCGCGAATTCTCATCCAAATCACTCAATTTTTGATTCCGTGGATTCGCAATTGATTTATCTTTCTTAATATTATAAAATGGCTAATTTCTAAACTCAATTCATCATCCGATTTGATCGAATTTCAAAGATATCTCTCAAATTTCCCTAATTCTCTGTGGATTCGACCCTTATTTACCATTATACCCTTCAATTCGTGAATTAATCTTTAAATTGGTAAGTTTGGACTTTGTTTTGACACGAGATCATGTGTATTCAATGACCATACGACATCGTTTCTTTATGCATGTTATCAATATTCAACGTGAGCATCATGTTAGGCAAGAGTGTATTTGAGGGGTGATAAGTCCAAATTCTCGTATAAATTGAATGTCATGATTATGGTCTTTATTGGACTTATGCAATGTTAATTATATATTTTTTCCCTTAATTTCCTATTGACCCAAAGATAAGGGGTCGAATCCAAGGGAGGCAATGATGATCTTTTC